>PVHY01000182.1:69042-292877 GCA_004024945.1 Uropsilus gracilis
CCCCCCCCCCCACACTGATCCACATAAAAAAAATTATGGAATTTTTATGTACATGTCTATGGCCTAAATTGTCAACCGGAATAAATTTTATAATAAAAAAATAAATTAAAAATTAACTTGAATTTTTGGAATAAAATATGGCAAATGGGGAACCTGAAGAAGAGTCTGCTTTCCACACATGCTTCTCCACTTGATGTTCCATGAGTATCCAGCACAGGTTCCCTCTCGTGTAACTGAGACTTTTCCAACATCTTCTAGACTCTGGAGAGCAAACTGCAAATCTGCAGCTGACACAGCAGCTGGGAGGCCTGCACTCACCAAGGAATGGCAAATGGAAGAGTCAAAATTCACAAAACAACCTTAAAATTATGTACTAAATACTAGCTCTTGTAATGCCACTGTTCAGCTGCAATAGTGTGAAAAATGAAATCTGCAACATACTTATGGCAAGAATTGAGATATTTTTAGAAAATAAAAATTACAAGAAAAAACCTTTAGATCTACAATTTTGGTTCAAATATTTTTAGGTTTGAGCATACAAGAAGGGAGTAAGAGGGAGGGAAGGTAAAACCAAGGGAGGGATGAGTATAAGGAATCATGGTGATGGCTCTTGGGTGATATGGTGGTGGGAGAGCTATGGGAGAACTATGCAATGTAAGAAGAAAAATATATATATATATAATCAATAAATTTTAAAAAACTGAATATTTTAAATTTTAGTATCAATGAATCTTATCAATAACTTACAAGCAATGGATGAGACACACAAACGTTGGGGAGTGCAAACTGCTGAACCAGTGATGAATATATTATTTGTTCTAGACAATTAGTTTTACGCTTCTGCTATAATTTCAAGTATATACACTGTGCAGAGAAATAATGTTACAGAAATAGATACCAAACTATCAGTTTGGTCGTCTAAACTAGATTGTCCAATTAACATATATCAGTGTTCTGATCTTTTTCATGTACCTTTGAGAATATGACTGTAAGCCTGAATGTCAAAGCTGCCACTTAGAGGTGGAGATGCTGCTTGAATTCTTTGAATACGAATCTTTGACTCTCCTGGCCAATTATTTCCTCTGTATACAGATTCATTCTCATTCTCCTTTGTGATTACCTAATTTTGGAAATAAATATTAATAAAATGGCTAAAAGTAACAATGGTTAACATGATCCTGATTTTACACTGGTACAGGCCTATGACATGATATAGTGAGCTTTAGGCATCTAGGATGCTTCAGAACATTAAGGGAAGAGTCACATAAATCAACACAGGCCATACCTATCTAGCTGCAATAATGAGGCCAAAGTCAACTCAGTCATTTGTGTAGCAATCAGCTGGAACCACAGTAATAGCTCATTAATCCAGAGTGCACCCTCCATCACTCAAGGAATAAATATTTATTGAGCAGGCAGTCTGTTGAAGGTACAGTGCTAATCACTGGAGGGAGGTAAGGGAACATGAGGCACTCTCCTGGTTATCAAATGACTACAAATCTCATGTCTATGAGATACTGTCTTTATAAACATTGGTTGCCTAAAATTTAAAAAAGTGTAGATCGCAAGTCTAACAGCAAAGATGAGATTCACCTGCTTCTAATCTCTCAGTTATTTGTTAAGCTTGTGGGATTTAAAATTAAACCCTTTATAATGATAAAATGATTGTTATACATAGAAATGAGGAAACATAAAGGTCTAAAACATATTTAAGGATGTTCATAGCAGCTTCATTCATAATAGTGCTAAATTAGAAATAATGTAGAAGTTCATTAGTAGAATGAATGAACTATAGCATGTTCATCCCATGCTGTATAGCAATGAAAAAGAACAACTACATGCAACATGACTCTTTCGATATCAAATAAAAGAAACTAGTCAGCAAACAAACTTGGCATGCTGACTTATCAATGACATGAAGATTGAAAAGAAGCAAATGTAATAAATGATGGTAGAAATAAAACCAATGGCTGTCTCAAGATAAGGGGTGAGAAATGTAAAGACAAGAAAGCACAGGAAAGTTGGGGTGTCTAACGATTGTTATTATCTTGAGTGCACATACTTTGCAAAAATTAAGTTTAGCAAGGTTGCAGGATATAAAGCTCAATACAAAAAACAAATTGATTTCTATATGTAAATAAAGAGCATATGGAAATAGAAATAACACAAGAGAACAAGATAATCTTTATTTGCTTAAAAGAAAATATAAATTTAATAAATTGGATATGACCTGAAAAATTATATACATCTATGTGTGTGAATATATATATATAATAAAATGGTTAAATGTAACTATATATATATATATATGAATTCACCATATGATCAAATAGTTGTTCTACTGGGCAATTAACCCACATATATTATGCGTATATGAACTCTCTATATGATCACATAGTTGCACTATTGGACAGTTAACCCAGAAAATGAAAATTTATGTCAAACGAAAGCTGTTCATGGCAACTATATTCATAATAGCCCAAACTGGAAATGATTCACATGTCCTTCAATATACATGGGCATAAACAATCTGTGGTACATCCAAACCATTAAGTACTATTATTAAATAATATTAAATACTATTAAATAATATTCAACAACTATTCAACTATTCTATTAATTACTAAATACTACTAAATAAATACTATTCATTAAATACTATTCAACAACTGGAATGAACAACTATTAATACAACCTCTTAAAAACCAAGGATTTTTGTTGAGTGAAGGAGGATAATCTCAGAGGACAATATACTAGCTTGATTATATAACCTATTTCCATTTATATAATATTATTGAAACAAAAAATTAGATTAATGATTGTAGATATAAGGGAGGAGGAATGGGGGAAATGACTGTCTATAAAGGGGAAATATGAAACCCCTCTGTATAGAATTGTTGTGTGGTAACCAGGTGAATATATACATGTGAAAATATAGTACAGAGTTATACAAATACAATACACACACCGGAGATAATGTGGAACTAGCAAGATCTGAATAAATTCCCTAGACAGCATCAATTTCCTAGTTGTGCTGCTATGCTATAGTTCTGTAGTGTTACCAGTGTATTATGTTTCACAATCATAAATGAATCTACCCTTGTCACAAAGTTAGAGATTTTTTAAACAATTCATTTGTCGGAACATTTAACATATAGTCATAAAACTGCATGAATCTTAAATTTCAATTATTTTTTAATACAATCACAAAATGATAAGTACCACATTCTCCAATTTAACCATGAGCAAAGAAACAAAGTGAGAGGATGTAACTATTAATTAGTATTTCGTGAAGAATACTGCAAAATGTTTTTATCTTGAAGATACTAAGATGAAAATGTTGGGGTAGGATGGACTAAAGACAATTTTAAGTTTACCTACATTTTCAATCATAAAATCATTTGGTTAGCAAGAAACTCTATATTATTTAACTATTATCTAGCCTTTTCTTGAACTTACTGTTTTTGGTTTGTTGTGGAAAATTAAAATAAATCATTGCATATTTTTGAAGGTAACTTAATGTTTGAAATCACAAACAAAAAAGACATTTAATTTAAAAACAATAAATAATTTAAAAACAGAAACTCATTATCATTTAATAATCTCTGTTTAAAGATTTTCATTGAAACAGCCCACAACTTTTCCTTTTAAATCAGCAAAGTTATTTAAATGTAACCACTTCTTAGGGCTATTTCCCCTATTTATTCACCTAAACATATATTTCTTGAAGACTTTTTTTTGACATGGTCCAGCTCAATAAGCCATTGAAACTTCATTTATTTACATTTAAACAAATGTCTTATCAAAGATATTCAATTTGTACATTAATTAATAGTAAAAATTAAAAGGAAATTGTTCTAAATCAAAGTTAATGCTTTATAAATTAAAAGTAATAACTTGTAAAAATTCAAGCCTTACCTGCCCGAAGCTCACAGCCATCCTGGGTATATTATAGCTACAATTATATGAAGTCATGGTGACAGAATATTGACTAGTCACATTTGGTCTGTTGACTTTGGTTTGAGTCACCTCAAAGTCCTTTAAAAATATTCCTTTGTTCGCTAATGCTGGAAGTCTTCTCTTTGGCATATCTAAAGAATAGACAGAAACAAAGCAAATAGGAGATAAAATTGCATAGCTTCTATTGCTAAAAATATCATCCAATAATACCCGTATGTCATGGAATAAGCTGTTTAAATTCAACTTGTAAAAAAAAAGATTTTAAGGCAGTAATTTGGGAAACCTCTAGTAACTCTTTTGGGCTAATTTTCTTTTCTTTTTTTTTAATCTATAAAATCTATTTCACATAAAATTGACTGAGAGCTTTCAAAGGCGTAATCCAATAGTAGAATATGAATCATCACCACAGTAAAATGTTAGTACAAGGCAGATTTAGTGGTGTAAATAGAAGTGAAATGATACAACCTACCATCCCAGGCTGAGGTTGTAGGCCTTTGTCCAATGTATACTATATCCACATAAAAGGACTGTGAATCTGATGCATTCTGTAAACTAATCCTTTGAAGAGAAAAATTTGTCCCAGCATGTTTGGTTTGTATGAGATCTAGAAGATCTATGCAAGTGTAAGTCCAGCTGAAAGAATGTTGATTGTGTAGTCAGTTATTAGCAAAAGGCTACAAATTTCATTAAAGTCTTACAGGAAAAAGTATTTTTTATACAAGACCATCAAGCATAATTTACTAGTACAGATAAACAGTCATAACCAACAGCAGGAAGCAACTTACATTGGCAGTAAAAGATTTTTTGTAAACAAATATAGATTTTCTTATGTTTGTGGCCTTGGCAGTATCCCTAGAGATATAAAATAACATTCTGTAGCAAACAGGTAAGTAAACTAGGAGCATGCACCTTGGTGTAGAGCACATAAACAAACATAAGCAATACAATGACAGGAGTGAACTATTTTAGTAAAAATAAACAAAAACAAAAACAAAATGACAAAAACCAGGATAGAACAGAAATCCAATTTAAAACTAAGGAGCCAAAAAGAACTTGATATTACTTCCAAAAGAGTTCTCAGGAATGTGTTGTCCAATAATCTAAGTGACAAAAAAGGTACAGAGATTTATAGAGATAGAAACGGTTGCTAGATACCTTCTGATTTATAACTGATTTCATAGTTTCCATTAAATATTAATTTCATGGGAATCTCATAAATTATAATTCAGCAGTTTCTGCTATGAGAATTTGTAACAAAGAGGTAAAGATTGTCATCCAAAAACCTATGTATACAGCTAAACAGCAATCTTCATCCACTGTATTTATCAACTGACCAATTTGCTTGGATGGATTCTATTATTACCTTTTCCTTCATGGTTTTTGTAAGCTCACTGTAGGATCTCCACCTCTACAGCACAAAGCTTAGACTAGCATAACATTCTTAGAAAACAAGGTACAGAATTCCATCAGGTTAAAGTGCTCCTTAAATTAAAAAAAAATGTTCAGTACCTTAAGTAGAGTTCACCTGCTAGTGGTTTGATCCTGAACTTTTAAAAACTACTGCTTAGAAAATCTGGTATACCCAAGCAGGATCTTTTATTAAAAAAAAAAAAAGGAACTGCAAATGATATAAAAACTTAAGTGAACAGCACACAGTGTCTTTGTGGCTCGATAACTTCATATCCTAAAGGAAAATCTGGTTTCACCTTCTGGACTTGAAACTTGATTTACAACTGTAAACACCAATGTTTTTGGAAAGTTACAGAAAAATTCTTAGGGGGAAATGGTACTTTTGATATTAATACTATGCGGGGGGGGGGGAAGCTGATGCTATCTGCTCAGTATCCTCAAAAGTATGTATTTGTGCACAGGAAGGAGGAAATCAACACTTACTTCAATCCTCCCTCCTTCCATCTTCCCCCTCTCCTTCTTTCCCTCCCTTCCAGGGAACCGTCTCTACTGGAGCACCTCCAGGCTCCCAGCCTGATTGTCAGGCCATCTCAATTATATCCCAGAATCCTTGGGGAATTGAAAAAAAATTGAAGACTCTAATAAAAAAAAATTTCCATGTCCAATACAATGAATTGCTATGAATATTTGGAGTATACATCTGCCTAAAATTTTGAAATGAAAGTGAATTCCCACATTTTTTTTTGCAAATTGTGTTGAGATAAAGTAGAAAACAAGAAACTTGAACTTGCAGAGCATTGGAAGCACCTTTTTTCACCTATAATCTTCATCCTCTATCAAGACTATTCTATGCTTTCATCTAGTTATTCAAACCTCTCATTGTGCTTGCTTTCATTTCCTGTCTCTGCTTTGTTTACTTTGCAATTAGCATTTGGTTATATTTCTAACTCAGGGTCCTTTCCTTTAACCTTCTGTTTGAGTACTAAAAAGAAGTATTGATTTCACCTCACACTTGCTCCCTGCATCACAGTTCTCAGTTATTACATCCAGTCCCTATCATAAGACTAGATAGTTCTCTCCATAATGACAAAAAGACAACTTAGATGAGGTGTATACAAGCACACTGCAAAAAAATATATATCTATGCAAAACAGAGAAGACACTTATGCAGCTATGATAGAAAAAAACACAAAAGAAATATATCAGAAACATTTTGAAGACAGAATTCAACCATGGTTATTTTTGACATTAGCTTTTTATGAAAGAAAATCATTCTAAAATTATGGGGAGGAACTGTTTTCTATCCTGATTTCAGTGATGATTACATGACTACATGTCTGTCAGTCTCACTGAACAAGGTCTTTAAAAGAATGAATTATAACTTCATGCAAATTATATTTTAATAAACAATTTAGTGGGAATACTTTTTGAAATAAATTCACTGTGGGGTGTGTGTGTGTGTGTGTGTGCGTGTGTGTGTGTTCAGTACTACCTCTATTTTAAGTGAAATTTTTCAGCTGTTGTATATGGAAATGCAAAGTCAGGACTGACATAAATTTCAAAAAATATAGTAATAATGACCCAAACATAATTATGCAGTACTAAACTGCACTTGAGGATATAACAATTAAGATCATTAAATAATTTCTCTGTTCTCATTTATTCCTCTATTGCTCTATTTCTCTAGTTACATTTCTATATAACTTTCAGCAAGTTAAAAATTTTATAATAACTTATGTTCTTATTATGACAACTTAGATGAGGTGTATACAAGCACACTGCAAAAAATATTATCTATGCAAAACAGAGAAGACACTTATGCAGCATTGGTATATTCATTGAAATATTTTGTTTTTACCACTCACACAGAGCAAGCACTTAATTTTTTCAGTGAGCAAAGTCTAATGACAGCATTGTGAAAAGGAAATCACTTTCTACTGTCTTTCAATCGCTGGGAACAAGTCTATAAAATGCATAACTTAAATTCTAGATTTTACCAGTTTTGCCTTATAAATGGTTAAGAGTGATGATATGCTAACTTTTAATTTCATCATCCACAGATTTATTTCTAGCACACCCATTTCTGTCAAAGGCTTATTAAAGGACAGAAAACTGCAGTTAGATCAGGGTGTCCATGATTTCTCAAAAACAAACAAAACAAAAACAAAATGGAGCATTTTTTGTCATAGTCGATACACTACAGTATAACTTATGAAAAACATTTCACATACACTGTGTAACTTACTTGTTTCCATCAACAAAATTATATGTAAATTGTTTATCAGTACTTCTAGTAATCTTGTTTTTATCTTGGTATTGGAACTTTAATCCAATCTGATTTTTCAGGAATCCTTTGTATGCCAAACATAACTACAAAGAAAATATTTTTAAAAAATCAGGAACAATATAACTAAATTGCTTTATAGCAATTCAAATTAATGAAATACAGTCTATAGAATCTATAGTCATACCACCATGAACATGACTTATCTTGTTAAATTAATTCAATACAATTTAGTAAGTATCTATGGAGCACTTTCCATACAAAATATATCAGAACATAGAGAAAACAATGATTAGGTTTAGAAAATTCAGTGAAGTATGGGGGAAGATTTTGTAAAAGAGTAAATAGAGTTGAAATGACCTTACAATTGATAATTAATTCTTTATTGTTTTCTTAGATACAGAAAAATAATGTTTTCCTAATTTCCTTAACAAATAGTAATAATTTACTCCTTATACTCAAGGAGTTATGTAAGAATGAAGTCTACTGTAACAAACAGAACTTTTCAGTGAATTTAATAATCATCATATATAGAAAAGAGAGATAAATATATAGGTAGATTAATTAGAATGTGAATGGAGGTGAGTATTTAGAAATAGAGATGAATATTACCATAAAATAGTAATACCAATTTAAATTTTCTACAGCTCTTTAAGAATGTCACATATAGTTAGAACTTTAGAGTATTTATCACAATTTGAGGATTTTGAAATAAGAGGAAGGTAGATTTATGATTGCTCATCTCAGATAACTGTGCTACAACTATGTCATGATTTCCTTTCACTCTTCTCAATCTGGATGCCCAAAATCACTCTGTGATGGCTATTCATTTTTGTTTCTTCTTATTTAATGAAGGTATAATAAGGAGATTACACAGTTTTTAATTGTCTTGGTATTTAAATTATGGACAAATACTTTTCTTCAAAAACTAAGAGATAAAGCAGAATAATGTGTGCAGGGTACTGTATTTTCAAAAAATTATTTTTTTGAGCTTCAAGAGAAGCAGATATCACACACACCCAGCATGTGAACTGCAGGCCTGTTCAGTGTGACATGATTTCACATGACAAGCACTTTGCCTTGTCTGAAAATTTCATGAAATTTTATTATCAATATATTTTGCAGGTTTAATTAGCATGTCATTTTATGGAGCTTACCTGATTATAAGGAAATAATAATATGTCTCCATATGGTAGTCTGTTTGGTTTAACATCTGCTGAGTCAAAAAGAACAGCTGGGTTTTTCAGGGAATAACGACCACAATAAGCATCAGTCTCAGCTGTCTTCTGCCCTCTATTAATACGTTCCTACAGAAACAATAATATTTCAAATGAAAACATGATTTATTTTCCTGCTTGATTCCTCAACTTATTCACCCAATTTGTTCAAGTTCCAATTCAGATCTTATTGCTCCACAAACTGCTTTAACTTGAAACATCTTTAATCTTTGAAATTCTCAGACTTCATTCTATATCACTCATTTGTTTCTATAATATGCAACCTCTATATTTGATTATCTACCAAGTTCTATCATTCTCTTTATATCATGGACTCCTTAGGGATATTTATTCTTTTCTTCCACAAATTCAGTGTTCACTGTGTTTCAGGACTTGGTTTACTTTTTGGTTAATCCTCAAATTTCAAGTGCTGAAGAAGTCTGTCCCCATGTATGGGGACCCATGAGCTTGGGACAAAGAAAACCAAGGCTGATGGAAGGTATGTAATTCACATAGAAGCTTCAATGGAAGTAACTCACAGGAAGTGACAAATAAGTTGTCTTTAAAAATGAATAAGATTAACCATGTTATCACAAATGCATCAAATTTGTCTTTTTTGATTGCGGAATACCTAGATGAAATCATGTTAATAGAAATAAGTCAGAAAGAAAAAGAGAAATACCAGATGATCTCACCTAATATTTGGGATATAGGGAAAACAAACAAACAAAGTAAAGTTTAAAACTGTCAGCAGAATTGATGAATAAAGCAAGGGTGGGGGTAATATCAGGGGACGTATGGAAACAAGAGATTAAGATGATGGTTCACAGGTGACAAAGAGGTGGGAAACCCTTGGGGTAAACAATGATATATATGTGTGTATGTGTGTGTGTGTGTGTGTGTGCTCACACAGCCAATTAAAAAGTTTTTTAAAAACTGGAAAAAAATGAATAGGACTTATTTTAAAGGGAAAGGGAGTCAGTGGGCTTCAGAGACTAAGTAAAATATGTGCCAAAAAGCAGGGAGTGAGAGTGGCGGTAAGAAATGCAAATAGCCAAGGTAAGGTGAAGCATGGTATGATGATGATGGGAGACCAAGTAGGAAAGGATTAGAATGTGATCTAATGATCAGTTCCAATGACTGCCAGTAATAGTACAGGGTACAGAGACCAAATACTTGCTTATTAAGTCAGACTGGAATGGTAGTCCATTACATGGAAAGAGTGTCCCTTTTTCACTAATTGGTTTAGATAAAATGTCACATGGTATTTGTTTCTAAGAATTTTTATTTCTAGGGTATTGTTTTGATTTGAATAACTTAGGTTATACATTTCTTATTCTTATGGTATTCACTTGGAAATAGTAAACATTTGACTTCATTACATGCTAAAAATAAAAATTAAGAAGGTAAGCACATTTTTAAAATTTTTTCCTTATATATCAAAGAAAAATCTCTATCTCACCAAGAAGGAAATATTAACTAGCCATTGTACTAACTGACCAATAGGTGATCTCAACAAAGAAAGCGATTCATTCCACAATACCAAGTATTAATTGTAGGCTCTTAAGCTAAGGAGGAGGAAATTAAATAGTATGTCCAAGTGAAGAAAACAAACAAACAAAATCTCTTATATTTGCCCACCTCATCTACTTTTTATTGATCAGGAAAACCATGTGTCATAGGAGTATTGCTTTCACAAAGGAATCACCTTACAATGAATAGAAATGCTACAGCAAACCTAACCAGTAAATGTATCACAAAATGTTTTTTTTGAATGATAAAGAAGCTAACATTAGTTTAAAAAAATGAGGACATTCCAGACATTTATATGAATATTGATTGGATCAGTTTCACAGTTCATTAAATATGCCATGTCATACCAGCTCAAGGTCAGTTTCATAATCTCTGAAGTATTTCACCAAAAATCCTTCTTCAAAATTTGCAATTTGTGGTGGACACTTAGCAGTGACCATTTCTTCCACTGCTGCCTGAAACTAAGTTAATAAAATGAACTTTAATAACTCTTTCATTAAGAGCTAGAACATTAGCTATTTTACTACCAGTTCTACCAATTAATCCTAATAAAACATATCCATATAGTTCACAAATTAGCCATAACGAGACCATATCCTAAATGACTTTTCTGTCCAATGACTTTTAAAAAGTTTTACTTTAAAATGATAATTATATGAAACTGGCTAAAGTTAGCTAACTTAGTTATTACATAAGGAAAACGTATTTTTCAGTAGTTTCTTAAGTTCAGCTTATGGATCAAACCTAAGTGAATCAACACTCAAATATATTCTAAATGAGTAGCTTCCAGAATTCACTCAAAATTAGCCATACAAAAATCATACACTCCAAAACATTGCTTTTCCTCAAAAAAAGATATACAGACATTATAAGTCTCTACGATGATTAATTTACAATAATGAGAATCTGGAAATTGGTGAACATTCACAATGTCTCCCATACTGTCTATGTTTCTTCTCTGACAAAGCACAAATCTAATTGGTGTTTGAAATGAAGAGCTCAAGATATTGTGTGATCATACAGCTACTAACTTTAATTCATTGTACAGGTAGTTGTCCAAATTCAGTAGGTCACAAGCAAACATTCTTTCCTTTTGAACAGTTGCCCCATGTGGAGAGACTCAGTCCTACAGAAACAGATCTAATAACTGGTCTTTTTTTCCAGCTCCATCTTTGTGATATTTCCTCCTTTGTGTATTCACTGCAGATTAATTTCAATTCACTGTTCCAGCCAGAAAGTAATACTACACCTACAAGTGTTTTCTTTCTTGTGAAATTAAAATAACACTACATTATAATGTGTTTCAAGTGTTCATCATTAAAAATAAAAATGTATGTCCATCCATCCATCCATCCATCCATCCATCCATCCATCTATCCATCCATCATCTATAACATTAAGTTCATTGCAAAAAGTCCAACACTTCACTATACAATTGACCACATTCAATTACCACATTAACACTTTTTTTATATAGAAAAGAGATGACTTTCTATTAAAAAATTAGCTTAGCACATACTTCAGTTTCTGAGGATTGTGGAGTCAGAGGCTTAGAAGTGATCCCGTCCCAATTCAGTGTGAATGTGTCTAAACTGGGTTTTCCTTTGGTTTCTTCTGTAATATCCAGTGTGATGTTGCTCCCTTCCAATATTTCATAACCGAGCAGTTCAAAGTCTCCTGCAATGAAGTACCGACAAACATTTGAATTAAGAAAATATAAAAATATCCATAACAGACACAAATTTATCAGCATTGCTTTTATTTATCATGAAAGAAGGACAAGAAGGGAAGATAAAGATCCTTGAATTTAAACAGATTATCCACAGAAAAAACAGCAAAACAGCTAATAAATTTATATCCCTCAAAAGATAGTCTTTTCTTTGACTGAAAATAAGTTTTAGGAAACCAGAGGGGGTACAGAGAGTACAGCTTAAAGACCATTGTATATACCCCAAAAATTCTTTGTGTTTTAAATTAGCACAACTACTTTAGCAAAAAGGGCTGAGATGGGATTTTGCTCTCTTCTTCAGACTTCAGTGAAAAACAAAGCTAAACTCCAGGAAACAACCCGAAGTCTGCCCATACAACCTCACTTTGAGAGAAATAAAGTCTTGGCCTATGATGGCTTGCTTCTTTGGAGGCTGCTTTATCAGCAGAATCTCACCGAGTTTTTCTGTTGGGTAAATTTCTGGAATTTTCTAGTTACCATTTTGATACTCTATACCCTAAGGTCTCTGTAAAGACCTAAGATTCCTCTCTGATCCATAAATATATTTCTAAAAGAACAAGGGTAACCCTATCTTTGACAATCTAACTTTTGGAATATTTTTAGAACCTCAATTCACATTAAACACAAAACTTCATCCTCCACTCAGCAATCAAATAAATGACTTTATTTTGAGATATAAATAATGTAGTAGCATATTATTTACATGAAGAGAAAAAATGATAAATACCCAAAGAAAAGTAAAAATGCACACATTCAGGGATCTATTTCTTAACTAGATATACCAAGTACCCAAATTGGGTGCTAAAGGGCTTTGAAACTTGAAAACATAAAACATTAGTAGAAAGTTAATAGTTATTACTCAGGAAAAAATGGTAGGAGAGTCAAATAATTTGGGGATAAGGTATTAAACACAGGTGAACTACTTTTTGGCATTTTTCTCATTGTAGAAGTCCTCAGGAATTTTATATTCTAGTGAGTTCTGTCAATCTTCAAGGAGAGTTATGGTATGATGTATTTCCCATGTGACTTTGACCACAGAATTCTTTTGTTAGGCAAGATCTAACCAGACTAATGTCTCTTGAGCAATATTAATTTCCTTAAATTTCACTTTCAGAATTAATGTTTGTGATTTTCAGCAAATATATAGTCATAAAGTGTATTTGAAGTACATATAGAAAATATCTTGTGCATTGGAATTATATATTATTCAAAACACAGCAACTTATTCAAATAGCAATAAAAAATTATTTTCTAGTTTTCCTAAAACTGATCAAGGCATGAATATGATTAATTTCCTTTGTCATTTTATGGAGCTTTTTTCTTTTTTAATAAATTGTGTAGGATGAGAGTTTGTTTCTTAGAAAAACAAGACAGAAGGGCAAAATGAAATGCATGCTTACCTCTAGTTGATATAAAGGTTACCATGTAAACATAGCTTTGGGGGGTTTGTGATCTTATTACTTGAACTGTATCCGGCTTTAGAGACCAGAGGTCATTTAGGGCTGATTGCAGTGCGAAGTCAGAAGCATCAGCAGGCAGCATGACTTTTGGATTAATTAAAAAAAAATTAAAAGTCAAATGATTATGCACTTTAATTAAAAATGAAGAGCTGAAATCTTTTCTGCATTACCACAGTCAGCACTGATGTGATATCTGACATAGTGAAATTTGCGTTTTGAAATTGACTCAGGTTAAATGATACTAGCTACTTAATTGGTTTCTGCTTGTTTAAGGACATAGCTATTGTTTTATTGTTTGAACATTCCAGAGTAATAGTCTGGAGTTTGGCAAAAATAAGTACTCCGATATTTACTTACTGAAGCCATGAACAAAACAAATGTTCTGGCATAAAATAGTCATGCCAGATTTATTATAAAAATGTAGCAATACAATGTCTTTATTAACAAATAAATTAGAATCTCATTGGTTTAAACTTCATCTGAGT
This sequence comes from Uropsilus gracilis, assembly GCA_004024945.1. Classification (NCBI taxonomy): domain Eukaryota; kingdom Metazoa; phylum Chordata; class Mammalia; order Eulipotyphla; family Talpidae; genus Uropsilus; species Uropsilus gracilis. The sequence goes on from PVHY01000182.1 coordinate 83,121, forward strand.
TATTGAAAAAGATGTTTATTTATCTGTAATAGTTACTATTAATCCTAGGTGCATTTAGATACACATTAGTGTTATCTTTAACAAACAAATATAACAATATATATCAGAAAGCTATTATTTACTGATGCCATTTTCTACCCCAATCTGAAAGCTTTTCTTCATTATGTATCTATTTTTATTTCCTTATCTAGAATACTATTAAAACTGTATCTTTAGGACAGTAGAATATGGCTAGAGCAATTGTAGTTTTATAACCTAATCTATACATAAAAAGCAATAAAATTTCCCTTATTATTTACAACCTACCTGTCTTTTCCATGTTATAGACTAATCTGTATTGGTAAAGTGAACATGTAGCAGCTTCCACACATAGGCTGGTTACCGTGATCTTCTGAACTTCATTAGTTGCACTAGCTGTTTTCCAGTTTTCCAATGTTATAACCTATTTCCCAATTTAAGAAATCTTTACTATATGGAAATATACATTAAAAGTATCAACATTCCGCTATCACTCAATTTTATTACAAATGATACATTTTAAAGTGTGTTTTATCAAAGAACTGCTTTAGTCTATAATAGGTGTACTTCAAGCCACAATTAAATAATTTTCCATAACTTCTTTATCTCCAAACAGTAACTTAACTAGAAAAATCAACAATCAAATAAAATTCTCCTTTGAATATCTACATTCTCTAAAGTGCATCTAGGATCATAGCAAACCTGCACTTCCTGAATAATTGTTGAGTGGGATTTGATAACTTGTTCTTCATTCACTGAATCTTCTGTTTGTTGTTCAGTGTAGACATTCTTATACTGGTACAGTCCAATATCAACAAAAGCACTTAGCCTATACTCTTGCAACAAGATCTCAATATAGTATCTGAAAAACAGAGTAACTTAATGAATACTGTTTTTTCCTCCAGAAGTCAAAAACATTTTTTCCCAACGAATTAAATTTTCAACACTATATAAAACACCTGGTTGTAAAATGATTTATATTGTAATATCCCTGATTTGAAACACTACAAGATTTAAAGCTTTAGAGTGGTTTGTTGAATGAATTGTGTTAGATGTTTGCATTAGCAATGAGTAGTTCCATTCATGCCAATTCACTCAATTTTATCAGTAAACATGAAAAAGATGCTATCCCCTATCCTCAAGTAAACAAAATTTACTGTAGATTATAATACCAATACTCTGGCATCAAACGCAGAGGATATGTGGAGGTTAATATACTTTTATGTGTGTTTGATAATGACAAGCTCATTATCTATAGGCTGCAGGATATATTTTCCATTTGAGAGGTTGGGTGTCAGGAATCAAAGTTCCTAGTTTCAAATTCCCTAAATACTCATGACTTGGAGAAGAAAAAGTTGCCTGAAGAAAGTTTTACTGATTAGATTCACTATGACCCTCCAGCAAGCTAGATGAGCTTCACTCTTATATTCAGAATTTTTGATTCCTGAAGTCCCTTGCCCGTCATCAGTTGCCTATCCAGGGCAAGACTACTGACCAACTGCTGTGATAAGTACAAAGCTGTTTCCATACCTATCTCTATCAGTGCCACCATTGTTCCCATCTCTGGAGAGGTTTCCTGGGAATGGCTCTAAATTGCCTCACATCATTCAACAATACCCTTGGATAGGGAGGATAAGAATCCAGCTCATGAAGGACACTGAATTTATAACATGGCATCTAACAAGGCTCTGGACACCCCCCTTATGGAAATGATATTGAAGGGTTACATCAAGCCATGAGGCTCTGGGCTTATCTATTCTGCCTTACTGAGTTAGGCAATATTACTTAATGATCAAGACTGGAAGAACTGTTAAATTCTATAGTCTTATCTGTCAGCTTGAAGACCTTTATTAGGCACTTTCTAAATGCTAGACACTAAACTTAACACTCTGCAGATGTCATTTTATTTAATCTTCACAAATTTCTATAAAATATCAATTACTATGTGCTATATTCTTATGAATAACAGAGATTAACAGTTCTAAAAATTAAAACATTAAAAAATTAGTAATGGAGGTAGGATTCAAAGGAGAATAGGGTGATCAAATGAACATGCATTTAGAAATGGACTATATTATCTGAGCAGAATGGCATTGAGTTATCTTTGGAGAGGCCCAGGGACCAGACTGCTGTGTGCCATATCAGCTAGATGACCTCAATTTCAGGATTCATAGCATCTAATATAAGTGCAGAATATAAACTCCAAGTGAAGTTGCAGAAACACAAATACCTGCCAACAGCTATATTCAGAGTTGCTTTCACGCCAGCTATACACTTCTGTCAAGAGCTAAACTGAACTAATTTTTTTGATTCAAGCAAAGCTTGAAGTAGCAGTGACATGGAATAGCAGTAGGGATTAATTCAGAATTCTACTGAATCCCCTGAATAGGTATAGGGGTTCTTGGTTATAAAAATGTTTAAATATATTTTAAAAAGAGTAGTAGAAAGGAGAAGAAAAAGAATGGGATATTTTCCCTATGTCACTATCACTAAGTCTTCAGTGGGAAGACTAAGACTGATTGCCCCCAAGCATCATTGATCTTAGCCCTCTATGATCCCAATGCCATCAGTTCTTCACAGCTTATACTTCTCTAAGCAAAGTATCATCAATACTTGCAAAAGTAATATGGTGGGAATAAAAACTCATCAAAAATGAAGTCTATTTCTTTAGTCTTGAGCCAGTTGTTTTGGTAAATGGATTATTAGCAAATGTGACACAAGCAGACTCTTGAAAAGTGTATGTACATTCTTTTGCTGACAACCCATTCATCAACATGACAGGCCTGGGCAGTCTCTTGGGAGAGGAGTGACCATGTGGAGTAGGAGTTGCCAATGTCTAAGTTCTGCTCATGCCAGCTGAGACTCGTGGTATGTGAGTGAGGCCGTCCGGGATCATCAATCACCAACTAAAATAGCCAGGACCAAAAGAACTACCTAAAATTGAGCTGCTAAATTTGGGGGACTAGTTTCTTATACAACAAAATTTAACAGATATAGATGATGAATGGACGATGAGCTTCATGAATCTTTTGGTGTTCTCCACATAAGAGCTATATTTGAATAGATGTGTTTTTCATCTTCCTATTGTCTACGAATCTAGAATGGCTATTTGAATGAGAGTTCTGGTATTTGAATGATAGCTTCACTTCCTTCCTGGAATTAGCCTTTCAGTAACAAATGATAAAATCCTTAAGGGCAGGGGGTATGTTTTAATTCCTTTGTATTAAATTTTTAGTATCTGGCTCTTGGCCTATAACAAATTAGTGTATATTCAACATATATTAACTGTAGCACCAAGTCATGCAGTTTTGTGATTTTCCTCTAGTAATATGTAAGAATTCAGATGTAGGAACAAAGAAATAAGATGGCTGGATTGATCAAAAGATTTTAATAAGAAACTAACATCAGAAGTAAGTAAATTTCATAAAAGTGTAATTTGTGAAGCAGAGATAATTTAAATTTCAAAGTTCCCTGGTTAGATGAATGTCAGTATTGTTAAAAATTCAGAGATAAAATTTAATAAAATTATAATCATTTATAAATTAAGCCAACAAACTAGTATAACTTTTTTAAAAAGTTTTTTATGAATTAATTAATTTAATTTAGTTTTTTTAGAGGCAAATTCATTTATAAGAACAGCTATGAGAAGAGGAGAGGAACAAAGAGCGAAAAGGAGAGGAACAAAATATAGGTGGAATCCCTGGCTTGTGGGCCAGGAAGGAACAAGGAAGCTTCTATTAGTTTATTTTTTAAATGAAGTATCTTTTTTTCCACAACCTTGTTAGTTTTGAATAGTACCGATTTCTCCCCTCAGGTGTGGTAGTCACTGTAGTTCTCCCATGACCAAAACAATCATAGTCCTAGTCTATCACCACGATTGTTGTAGGACTCCCCTTATTGTTTATCCCCCTCCCTACTCCCCTCACCCCCCTTTCCTCTCAAATAACACAATCTGAAACATTTTTAGATATAAATTTAGAGCTTTTAACAATCACACAGCAACTTAAAGAAAAGGAAAAGAACTTACTCTTTTCCTTTTTGAAGATGAATGTCATCTGATCTTTGTGTTGGATTGGAAAAATAATTGCTGGCATAGGAAGAATGATATGCAATTTTCACCTTATCCCCCAAAAGAAAGACAGACAGAGAAAGAAAGGGAGACAATTTATTAATAAATCTCAGCTTGTATTTTTTTGCAATTAGGCTACTTTTATTTATTTTATATATATTTTACATAGTTGTCTACCCCAAGGTTTTCCACATCACCTTGTCACTCACGAGCCATCATCTTGATCTCTTGTGCCCATCCCTCCCCTGTCAGCATGTACTTCTTTATCATTTATTGTTTCTGACAGTCATAGAATTTTTATGAGTAGAAAAATGTGGAGCTACTTCACATTTCTGTTCTATTTTATCCACGATAAAATTAAGTTTGAAAAAGTCATCAAAATTCACTTCATTCCTTCCACCCTTAACATCAACACCACTGTACCATGAACACACAGAGACAAGACCTTTTCCACAACTAGAATTGCAATGGAAATGGAAAGATACATACCAAAAAGAAGATTCTTACTGCTAAATAAAAATTTTCTACTCTGAAGAGAATTTTGAGGGAGTCAATCCAAATGAGAGCATTGAGAGTAGGTCTCAAAGATGTCAAAGATCACTGAGTTGGCCTGCACACCAAACCGAGAAGACTCTGGACCTCTCATGAGGAATGACTATCCCCTTTTTGGAGGGATCCAGCTGACAAGTTATGATAGCATTGGATATTTACATATTTTAGGAAGCAATTTACATTTGCTTCAAATATTATAGAAAGCTATAATTTAAATTTGTTCATCCAGTTTGGGAGGCAATTCTGCCATTTGTATTTGTCACAAAGTGTTCTTTGGATTTGACTTATTAGTTTCACAATTGCGAAATTGTCCCAAAGAAATAATATGAATACAGAATACAGAATAATATTAATACAGAATAATGCAATGAACAAAAATGTTCAATACAGCATATTTGTGGTCACAAAAAATTAGAAGTTAAAACTTACTATTTATGAAGAGCTATATATGCTTATTAAATACATTAACACACTATCAGTCATTACATTGTGTCATAAATAAATAATGTGGAAACATTAATGTGACAAAAATGTCTCTGAGGTTGGATGTATGATTCTATTTATGTGAAAAACAGACATAAGGAAATGACAGACTTCATTCCAATGATCAAGTAATAGTGAAACAAGAGAGCAGAAAGAAATAAATGGGTTCCTTTCCTTTCTAGATAAAGCTTGAATATGGGAAAACATTTTCTTTTACCCATGAGCTTTCTACAACAACTTTACAGTTCATAAATCACATGTGTTAAAATGCCCAAGAATCCAACCACATGAAAGTGTATCTTAGAAATTCTTTAATATATATATTGACTTTGGTTTAGAATAAATGAGATCCATATAAACATTATCACATTGTTTCTATAATATCAAATAGCAACCTGTAGCTTTCCTACCTTATCTTCTGGAAGTCCAGTATGGCTAAAATAAACAGCATAACGGTCATCACCTTTGATGTAGAATCTATAAACATCTGAATCTGGAGGCACCAAAAATCCACTGAACCGTGCAACAAATTTGTCTTGTTCCATGGGCCATGTATAGGAAGCTGAATCGACCCAGCTGGCACCCATGTACCCTGGTGTTTTTTCGTTGTATTCAAGTATTTCTTCAAGATGTACTGGTTGGCTGTTATTCCATATCTCAAGCTTTAAGCCTCTCCCACCTGAACATAACAAAATAAGAGGAGTATTTCATCAGAATTTTGATTTGGTGTCTCAATAACCTTCTAGTTGAGTGGTGTTGTAAGTGTGCTATCTTAACCCACATTTTGCAAAGAACACTATTAAGACAGTTTATATATTTTTTTCTTTGCACCACAGGCTTCACATATGTAAAAATTGGGAGCAATATTACAATGGAGTATTATAATATTACAATGTGCATATTGCTATGAGGATTAGATGCAACATATGTGTATATATGCATATAATATATACACATGCAAACATATAATATTTACATGTATGTAAAACACCTGTCACTTAGTATTATACTTCAGAAAACTATGATACAATAATTACCACATTTTATATGACTGATGCTGCTTTATGTAGCTAAGTTTAAAAACCTCATGATTCAGATCCTCTGATGACAAAACTTCTGATTATTCTTTCTAACAAAAATTAATGGTTTAAAACTGATGAAAGGACAGAAAAATTTGGTTTTAATGTTTCTGTCAGTTTTTTTTTAATATTACTCTGCTCAAGTATTTCACCTCCTTGGACAAGAATAGAGAAAATATTCTCATTCAGTTGTATCTACACTTGGCAGAAAAAACCCCTATGGGTTAGGACTTTTTCTTCACTAAAGAGTAGTCTTCTGACTTTTTTTCTCTTCCCATGCAATACCATACAGTATTCTTTAAAGCAACACAAATGAACTGAGACACTAGTGACACATGTCAATAGTATTCATCATATGTAAATATAAAAATAGTCATTCTTTCTCCAGGTAACTTACCTGAATATATAGTTCTAACACTATCAGGTCTACGGGGTGTCTTACAATAAATGTTACTTTCTGTGGCATTCAAAATATCACAGGCTTGGCCTATAGAAAAGCAAAATACAGACCTATTAGGACAGAGCTCCATATTTCACTTCTGGGTTTAAAGTAAACCCTTACATTTTGTTCCTTGTAGAAAAGTTCCTGAATAAATCCACTTACAAAAGAAGAGGTTAAAGTTAAAGGAGAACAAAGAGTAGATGTATAAAAGTTCTGCTGGTCATAATAATAATAATAATAATAATGACAATAATGATGGCTTATTCCAAACTCTTCCAGCGAAAAGAAATGAAACAGGTTATAAATGCTACTTTCACAGGAAAAGACTGAAGCCAAAACAGAAAAGGGGCTAAATGAGATTGATTGTATTTACACATACCCCCAATTAGACTTGTGAGAAGACTCTGGTTTATACTTCACTGCATCCCTCAAATGTCCCCACTCAAGGAAAGAGAGGCAAGGGAAATGGAAGAAATAGAGGAAAGGATCTTTACTTAGTTTTGTCTGGCGGCCCCAAATGTACAATTTGACACTATGGTGCACTATCTTAATACTTAGTAGAGTCAAGATAACTGAACTGAAAAGCAGTGTATTTGAACAACGTATTAAAGAAACCTAACCTATTTTGCGTGGAACAAAGGAAAGATACATAAACAAGTCATTTTCAAGATTTAATGACAATTTACAATCTCAATTCTAGTCACATTATTGAAATGAAATATAATAAAAAGTAAGATGTTATCTTTGCAGCATATCAGCTATATCATAATGTGGAGATATAAAATACATTATATAAATTCAAATATATATATATACCTGTATTTATTATTTGTATATAATATCTGATTAGAATTAACACTGAATTTTAAAATCTGCAGTCTCTGCTGTAATATTTCTGTAGGTGACCAGTAAATCTTCATAAAGTTAGGAAGCATTTTATAAATGTTAGATAAGGTTGCTTTAAATTTAATTTTCTTCTTAAAAACCACATTTGGGCTGGTTCGTGAGTAGATTCCTTAAAAACAGAAAACACCATAACAGAGGACTGTATAAGAAAAATCATGTGCCAGTTGCATGGGCTGACATTCTGTCCTCTGCCCATCGAAGTAGGTAAGGTTACTATGAGTGAGTGGGAATATCTCTGTTAGGATAGTCAGCTCAACCTCCCAAGGCCTCTGGATAGACCTAGACCAAAGAGATAAAAGGGATGTGTACCAAAGAACCAAGCCCTATGTACATTTGTGACCGTATGGCATGTGAATGAAAGCTCTCTCCAACAGCACCATAATTAACAATGTTCAGACAGGCACTGTGTATGAGACGGGAACAAGGAAGCTTGCCCAAAGACCTCTATTTTAAATTTTCCTATATTTAGCCAACTTAGAAAAGTGCCATGAGGACTTTGGGAGTCACAGCCATGATGACACTACACAGCGCCCTTTGGAATCAATATCAGAACCCAAGTCCTGGTCATATGATATAGGAAGGAGTGATCTTCACTGGAAAATTGCAGAGGGAAGCACATCAAGTCACAGAAGGAAATGCTTGCATGAAATTACCTGATTTAAATATAAGACATTAACAGAAGATATTGTTATTTCCCTTAAAAATTGTGAAAGGAAGAACAAGATTTGTTCTTATAAATGAATATATTTAAAATAAAGGTAAGTACCTCCAACTAGAACTCTGAGAGGGAAATCTGTCTGATCAAAGAACCGTCCACTTATAGTAAGCACAGTGCCACCTTGAATGCTTCCTTGTGAAGGTGAAATCGCAGTGACCTCTAGGGAAGGCAAAATAAACTCAGTAAAATGTTATGAATATTACATATAAATTTAAATGCTTGACTTCTACAAATTACCCAATGGCCCAGAGGTACTGCAATCCCAAGTAAATGAATTTGGTGTTTCATTAGTTATTTTTCTCAGGTGCAATTCTGCAGAAAGGACAATGAACCTGGCTTTCATAGAGACTAATGTTTTGATTCTGGGACCAAGCTTTGTTGAAAGAGATACTGAAGACTAGTGCTGAAGCGATACTGGAATGGGAGGGTTCTGGGAGCAAGGAGAGCTTGGACTGTACAAAGATACTTGATTTTAAAGAAAAAACAGAAGGCAGGCAGAACAGGACCTTGTCCCCTCTGCTTTGAGGAAAGAAAGTTTCTTATGTACAGGCCAACATAATATTTTATATTTTTTTATATAGCAATACACTAACTATGGCCATCTAATTGGTAAAACAACCCAAGGCATGCCAGAATCTATCTATCTATCTATCTATCTATCTATCTATCTATCTATCTATCTATCTATCTATCTATCTATCTATCTATCTATCTATCTATCTATCTATCATCTATCTATATCTATTCATTCTATCCTATTTAACTCTATCAAGATTCTACAGATTTTGTTACATCAAATTCACATAAATTTCTAGAAAAAGCTAAGCTATCTCATATTTTAATTGTTTCTAAGACATGTTCTTCTCCAAGCCCTACCTATCCCTCATTTGAACATCTCTGACATCTGAATCACTCCAGATCTGGAATAAAGTTCCAGGGGTCTTGGAACTTGGAAATAAGCAATTCTGGGGGTCTTGTCTCTCCCAGAGGCACTGAGTCTCACTAGAGGTCTTTGAAAATTGAAGCAAATTGTGACCTGCTTGAAGATCTATTTAGACTAAAATGAGATCGTAAATCTGAGAGAGTACTGGATTTTGGTGTAAGTTGATGGGGGAGGCTTTTTAGGCCCCTTAATCACAGAAAATTTGAGACATACAGCTATCTTTACTATACTAGTTTCGATAAATTTATTTCCCAGTCAACCCTAAATTGGATTTTATTTGGGGATGTTAGCTTGTATCAGGGCTCTTTTCAGATTCTATATTCTAAGCGGTTTTCCTCTCTTATACAACATATAATAATATAGTATACTTCATGATTGGTCATTATAGTTACTGATTTTATGAAATGAAGTATAACCCCCCTGTCTCTTACACACATATAGGATATGTAACATACCTGCATATGTTTGGAACATTGAAATTTTATTCAGAGAAGAAACAAAATATACCATTGTTTCTGGGAAACTCCTGTTTAAAACAAAAGTAGAAATTCTTGCTTTACGTGAGTTTTATTTCATAAAAAATATTTTAGTTTTTACATTTGCAATAGAAATCATGTAACTGGCAAAGAATTAGGACAGATAGATTTAGAAATATAAAGTATTCTATATCTTGATTCAGTGACTGATTACACAAAAATATACAAAAACACATTTGTCAGAATTTACTGAATGACTTAAATTGTGTGCATTTTATATGCAAATTATTCATTAGTAAACTGTACTATTAACATACTATAAAAAGAAAGTCTGAACTCTCCTGCTGATCATTTGTTCTCCTAATGCTTTTATAGTTCATTTAATGATTAAACATTATTGAACATTCATCAAGTATCACACTAACATTTTTTCAACTTTCAAAGTTTTTTCAAACTAAGATTTTTTAAATTGTTATACAATTTAATTATTGTATCAGTTCATGAGGTAGGTAAAATGCAGAATTTACTTCTCTTATTCAAGATCAAAAAGAGAATAAATCGCAGAACAGAATGTGAAACCCTAGCAATTTGAGTTCCAACCTCTACCTCCTAATCTGTGTAGCTCTCCTCCTTGCCACTAACTTGTTTCAGAGTACAAATGGGTATGAGCAAGTTAACAACATATCAGATTTAAATCACTTTTAATAAACAGAGAGCCTGTTCACATTTTCTGCTATGCAATTGCATTTCCTTCATTTCCTTAGCCTAAAGGGTTAGGAAGGGAAGGAGTTTGATCCTAGAAATTAATGCTGTTCTCTTAGTGACTTTAATGAAATTTATAATTAGAAAAGTTAAGAAATTCAAATGTTAAGACTCAAAAACCCTTGATCATAATTATAATACACTGATCTAAAATCAAAACGAATAATGCAAATCTGTGGTTGAGACCAATAATTCACCCCTCTGTAAATATAACCTAGGCATTAAAATGTGCATTTGCAAGACTAATGAGTCCCTGGATATAGTTTATGCTAAATATGTTATTAAAGAAATTTATATTGGATTTTACATTTTTATGTAATAACCTTTCAGTTGATTTCCAAAGACCTGAAATGATGTTAGTTCCAACAATTTGTATATGATCAGATTCTGCAACTGAAATATTAACTCTGCTTCTTAAGTTAGTGGGAAAATTGCCTCTTGAAATAAAAATTTGAATGTAATTTATTTGGTATGACACTGAGGTGATTTTCACTAATTCATTGATAATGACTAGGCATTTCTCAATTAAGTCAGCCTCATCTGAACCTTATCAGTTTGGGACAGCTGTTGTTTGAAGTTGGGCTAATAGCATAAGGGAGGTTGGCTATTAAAAGAGATACAGAGTGGGTGCCACATGGTCTTTAATTGGTTTATTTGATATTTGGGAATGCTCCTGAAATTTGTAAAATGTGGGTTTTATAATTTACAAAATGATTTAACATTTTAGGAATGCCATATAATCTTAAAATTAAGCCTTTAAAGAAGTGTCACATTGTTAAATGTTTTCTTAAATTCCTATCTTTTGATAGAGAAACACAATTTTATCATACACATAATACAAAAGAACATTGACTTATATAAAAAGGAATTATGTCAAGAGCCCAGATCAGCAATCTTATGCAGTATATTTGTTAAGTTATAGTAAAAAATTGAAAGTTTCAGGACGGCATAATAATACAACATATTGATATATGCATACTTAAAATTACACTCAAGCCTATTTTTGGATAATAGAGATACATATGTGATGAATTTGGCCATTAATACCTTTTATACTGATTCAGAACTAAGAATTTATATTTCTCATTTTAGGAACAATGATATCATGAGCACAAAAGAACTATATATAGAGTTCAGAAAGTCATTTCAAAACTCAGCAATTGTTTTTAATATGATTCTCTAATAATTTCAGTAAAATCCTCTTGCTGTATCTTATCAAGTTATATGGATGTAAGTTATGTCCCTTCAAAGAATAGCAATTATGTCATGGGACTCTAAGATATTTGCCCTTTGTAAATTATACTATACATACATCATCCACTCTAGTTTGCCCTTGAATTAGAATAATGTTCATGGTTTTGGCCCAGTCTATAATGATCTGTATAATAAAGTGTCTGATCCAAGCACCACTTTGTTAAAAACCTATGACCTCTAGGTGTCTAGAAATAGAAAATAATGGATTTAATTTCATCAACACAATTCAGTTCTGTACATGGAGGTACCAAAATCTTACCCTCTCTTGTAGATACTGGTCAGAAATAAAATCTACTTCCATTGCCCATTGCAGTATTGCTGCTCTTTTTAAACTTCTAATGTTTGAGACTCTTTTCAGACAAAACAACTAAATACACAGATCTGCCTATTGATTGCCTAAAATTATATTGGTGTTGGTGGGCTTAAAGAAAATGATTTGGTTTCTGGTTCAACTGGCTCATTTTCTCAACAGAGACATTATGACACTTGGCAAAACAAGTTACTTTGTTCTGGCATAACATCCTCCTGCCCACAAGGGTGAATAGTACAGCGAAATATGCCCCCACATATTTGCAAAAGCACCTAGGAGTGGAGTGGAGTGTGACCTTGCCATGGCACAGAACCCTGGGCGACGACATTAAGTAGAGTAGTCTGTGGTTGAAACCTTCCATCGCTCATGGCAGACCACTGAAATGCAAAGCTCAGGCCCTGGAAGGAGACTCCACGCTGCTTTCTGTGGACTGAATATCCTCTGGCAAATTATTTAAGCATCCCAAATATCAGTTTCCCTTGTGGATATGGAATGGATCATAGCATTCAATTTATAATTTCTTTGGGAGGATTGAACTCGATAATATAGGAAAAGTAATTACTACCATGTCTGTCACTAAATGTTCATTATCACTATATTTTCTAGAAGATGTACATCATGCTAAAATTAGCATATTTCATGGTTTTATAAATCTATGATGATATTTCTTACTTAAATTAGGATATAGGATATATGGAGGTGAGTTCTCATTAAAAAATCATAAATACAAATTAGTAACAATGCTGTTGAGATGGAAAACTGAAATCTGTAACTATCATTTTTCATATCATCGTATGTCTTAATATTTTGGGGTTTCTTTTGTGTTTTTTTTTTTGTTTTTGTTTTTTGAGACTAGGTCTCGCTATTTTTGCCCGTCAAACCACAGGCTCATGTTGCCCGGAGTGCCACAGACTCAAGCAATCTCCAGTCTCAGCCTCCCAAGTAGCTGAGATTACAGGCGCGTACCACCACGCCCAGCTATTTTTTTGGAACTAGGTCTCACTACATTCCCCCGGTGGGACTCGAACCACGATCCCTAGCCCCAGCCACTTCATAGGCTGAAGCTTAAAGGCAAGAGCCACCATGCCCAGCTAGTACGTCTTAATATTTTAAAGGAGCCATATCAGATAATATAAACCAGGAAATTTTATTTATATTTACTACAGTAGTTCAAGTCAAATTGAATTAGTGTAGACAAAAAAAGACAATTAAATCGAAGAGCTATCAGACAAAAAATGACACTTCTCAATATCAAAACATTTCTTTGTAACATCAGGTTTCACAACAGTTGAAAGGCAAAAATTATGATTGAAAGGGAATTACAGACTCCTTAAATGTTAATTTGAATGAAGAAAGTAATTAACTTTTAATCTCTGGATCTATGGCACAAGTAAAGTTACACTGTTACTTTATAAGTTGAATTAATCATAAATATTATCATTTACAAAGTGACCTACCTTCCATAATCACTATCTAGGATGAAGCTGACATTGTGATGACCTGAAATTAATTAAAATACATAATCAATTACATTTCCAACCAGAGGAGGATGATAGTTGTATATTATAAAACTGATTTAAAGCAAAGAAATACAAAATTAAAACTGTAATTATATAACCATCTATAAATCCTCAAAGTAATGAGAAGATAAGGAACTACAAAAAGCACCTACTTTAAAATATATTTAATAAGATGTCTCAAGGTTATAACTAGAAAAATCTTACAGAAGTATCAATGCATGAAAAATAATGTGGAACCTACTTGTAACTATAGTCCCTGAAATTTCACATCCCAATCTAGTTAAGTGGTTGGGTTGTAAGGTGCTGTGTGGACAGTTTGTTCCTCTTCTAACAAAGCACATTGTCAGGCAAAAGAGACAGTCACTCAAGAGCAAGACTCAGAGAACTAACAGTTGTGACAAAGCAATCAAGGAAACAGAGTAAACTTTGAGAATGGAAGGAAGAGATCAAAGAAGGCTCTTTTTTTAAAGCATATTTTATTTGAAATTCTCATTGCTTGCAAAGGCCCTGAAAAGACCGAAGCACTATGAAAAGATTTACATGTTTGGAGGCCATAGAGCCAGGGGATAACAGGGAAAAGTTATGATTACAGAAAAAAGTTACATTAGTCATGGAATCTTCTGCATGACAGAAGCAAAAAAAGACTAATTTAAAGTGGACTTTAAATGTAAATCTTAAAGAAAAAGGGAATATATGTATACTTACATAAAACTGGAAAGAAGTCAAGGGAAAAAGGAAATGCTAATTCTTTTAAAAAACAGGTGAGTGTTGAGGGTAAGTTAGGAGAATACAAAAAAAAAATCAAGCTTTAGCCATCTATGGAAATTGTGAAGAATAATGATCAATACTCACCGATATAAGTTCCAGTAGTTTTACAAATTATAGAACCCAGATCTCCATTTGGATGATGAAGTTTTATACCATACCTAACAAAATAGATATGCTGATTTCAAAATCATTAACAGCACTAAAGTTTTAAATATTGTGCTTTTTTAATCTTGTTGACATAAGAATATGCATCAAGACAGAAAATATTGGTACAATCAAAATTTCTATGAATGAAAACATTTTCTAGCCCTAGTTGAAGATATCTGAATAAAAGTTTCCTTTAGTAATTAAATATTTTGGAATTAATTTTGCTATCTTCATTGAGATTTTTTAAAGAGTTTAAAATACTAGCAAGTAAGACAATTATTTGATAAAGATATTTCTTGCAACAGCTTTGCTCACATCATAGCATACTGGAGGCAACACGAGCAATTAGGTAATATTTAAGTATATAAATGATTGCTAATATGCTATATAAAATAACATAGTTATGTAAAAATAGAACTATTCAGCATATGTATCATAATTTATATAAAATATGTTGATATAGTATTTTAGGCCACTTTGCTATGCAATATTACTTGAAATTATTTTTCAAATTTTGTGTGTATAACCTATTTTCTAAAGAAAAATTATTTGAAGTACTTACAAATTATCAGATTGTGGTATGAGAAGCTCACAGGGCATCCCTCCAATATAAACTCTGTATAAATATTTTGTTAGGAAAGATCAAATCATGTTTAATAAATTGCTTCAAAATGCTCTCCTCCCAACCAAGCTCACTGCCAGCTTATTTCTTTAAATCACATATGACTAGCCTTCACTCATTTATTTGGCAAGCATCTACTGACCACTTATTATGTTGCTCTCCTTGATGTAGGTACTGGAACACATCAGTGGACAGGATAAGGGTCACTGCCCTTGTGGGACTGGCATTCTAACAGAGGGAGACTGATAACAAACATGGCAACCATAACATATTTGGTGTGTTTTTAAAGTGATTAATTCTATGGGAGTAGAAAACATGGAAAGAGATAACGGGAACTCTTCCACTGAAGTTGAATCAATTAAAACGCAAAGCATAATTTTGCAGTGAGTTTCATAGCATAGGCAATAAACTAAATCTACAGCAGCAACCGCACAAAGTAATCAGGGAGAAGAGAACAGCATCAGTGAGACTGAAATGGGAATTACGGAAGTGGGTGGTAATATATATCAGATGAGGTGTGGACATATACCCCTAGATCATACACAGTGTTGCAAACTTGTATTAACTCAGTAAAACATAATACAATTTTAAAATTAAATTAAAATTTAAAAATTATATAAAAGAAGCTGAGAAGAGGCAGGGCAAGGATGAAAGAGAACATCAGGTTTTGCATCTCCCCAGTTCATTGGGTTGAACTAAAGCTGATAGAACGTGATGTGATTGGACCTCTGCAGGTGACTGACTGGTACTGCACTATTTGCGACATCAGAATATGTCACCTGCTTTTGGGACAGCAAATCCCAGATTCAGAATAAGGCCCAAGAGCAACTTGAAATGCAAAAAATAACGATTTTATTTGTAGAGAACTTCAGACTTTCAAATAAACCTTTACACACAAATCTTTTCAGCAGATGATACATTAGGTTTATAAAGAAAATAAAATGGATGAGTCTACTCATTATATAGATGGACTCATGTTTTCTTTCCAATCCTTTGTCTCTCCTCACTTAAATAATAAATTTGCAATTAATATGTATAAGAACTTAATACATTTAATTAATCCTTGGAATTAACCCATGGGTTTATAACCATTATCATTTTATTTTATAGGTGGACAATCTGAGGCAGAAGATAAAGATCTTGGCCAAACCCAGACAACTGAGGGTAGGTACATACACTTAATCACACCCAGCAGACCTCACAGTGGCATGAGGTGGTCCATATAAGATGATACAACTCTATTTTGTTTTAAATAAAAATAGTGAAAATATTTCTTTTGGAGTCCTTTAGACTAAGATGATTGTCAATCATCTGTACATCATCTACACTTCTGAACCTGGTCTGAATTTGCACATCTGGCTGAAATGACAAGATCTGTGCAAATCAAACACAGCTTTGAGTACTTGTATCTCCTCAATTTCCACTCAGTCCAAGGCCCATGGTACCTTACTTAGAAAATTCAAGCACAGGGAAATACCTTTGGACCCCTAGGGCCATAAGGAGCATGCTAGGAAGAGTATAAAAGTAGCTCTAAGACATGTGCCTCTCCCATTAATAGGTATGAGAGATATATTTCTATGTTTGCACAGTGTCTGATTTAACAGAGTAAATGAGTAGTCTAGATCTGAGGATGCGTCTGATTTGGATCTGCGATTTTATGAAATAATTTCCATCCATTCCTTTGCAGTAAGTAGAAATAGATTTCAGTGACAGAGAAGGAAAAAAGGAATCTCATTTTGAAAGTTAAGCTCTCTCTTTCCTGATATCATTATGGGAAAGAATGACTTGAAAACTATCTAAAAGTTAGAATAATTTAAGCAGTTATGCCCAACTATATATTGAAGCAAAGAGAATCTTTCTGCTAAGTTGTCCATATAAAATGTTGAATACATGTATTTTTCAATGGAATCAACATTGGTTTACAATGAAGTGCATGATTTAGGGGAGATTGGTTCATACTTCCTCAGATGTCACCACAACACACCCACCAATTAAATGTTAAATAAATATGTTTCTCTATTAAGCTATTTTATTATATATAAGGAATTGATACGTACATTTCCAGAAATTACATATGCATGCAAATGAGATGTGATTGAGTTCTCCCTTATGAATGTCACATCTATCACCATGACTCCATTTAAAAAAACCTTTCAAATTACTTGTTACAAAATCATAGATGCATATGTATGTGTATAATAATCTATTTAATATTTAATAAACACTAAATCCTGTCTCATTGTTATTTAACTGATCCATTTCTCTGTTTTATGCATGTATGCAATCAGCACAAAGCAACTTGAAAGTCAGTCATCTGTATTTTTCTCCTACTAGAAATGAACAGGGTTCTCAGTTTTTTAAGAAATGAAATTACCCCCTCCCCCATGCCACAGGAAGGTAAACAATGACAATGCTGCCTTCCAGTTCAAATAGTGAATGACTATTTTTTGATATTAGATAATTGCTACTCCTTTGTTCACAGCTGGTAAACAGAGTAAGCAGGGTTTAATTCTAGGCTGTGATTAAGTTATTAACCTTTTTTTTTTGTTAGCATTCTCCCATACATTCTCCTGTATGGTGTTGTAAATGACAAACTGCATTTTAGGTGACTTGTGTTTTCCTCCAGATCTTGAATAAGCTGTGGATTGCCAAGCTTCTGTGCATGTATGCAAAATGAGCAGTTAGACTGTGTAACAAAGTTCTCCAGTAATAAAGGACAATGATTTTCATTTATATACTACTGAACTTGTCCCCATATGTCTTCTATTGATAAAATCAATCATAGTAAAAGAAGGATTTGTCAAAGCAAAAAACAAAAAAATATTGGCTATCATTTCCATGTCAAAGAATATCCAACAGTCTTTCATCCTATAACATGGCTGAAAAAAAAATACTGGTTAATGTTATCTCATTGCATCAGCTTTAATGTCATTGGACTCACTATTTTTGGAATAATGTTTGATACATGAGTTATAAGAATATTCTTCTACATTGAAAATTTACCTCAAAATCCTAACATTTCTCCCATTTGAGCTTAATGCAGTATTGCTTCCATAGACATCAGTGAAGGTTCTGCCTTGGATTGTTATTAATGTACCTATAAACAAATAAGGAAACAAAAAGTTTTGTATTAGGTTACCCACATTGGCAGGTTTTCTAACAATACATTTCATATTCAAACAATGTTCTGAAAGTTCTAACAAATACAATAAAACATGGGAAAATAGTGACAGTACTTAAGAGGAAGTATATGTATTTATAGTAAAGAAGTATTTGAAGAAAAATAATATCTCTATATCAACAAAAATGTTTATTCTAGGTGAAATAAAAATTAAATATAAAATTCATCATAAAATCTCTTGAAAACTAGTGACAATTATATGATACTTATATCATTGGATAGTGAGCCATATCACTAGTCTATGGAACAAAGATGAAGGAAAACATAACAAAAATCAAGTTCTATATTTTGATAATTAGACTATGGGGGTCTGAATAAGAAAAAAATAATAAATTTTAAAAGTAATAGATCAATTTAAAAATTCCTTCTTTTATGTATTCTCATTATTCTTAATATATATCTCTATATAAAGAATTCTTATAATTGACTAAATGTAGCCAAAGAGAAAAGATAATCTACAAGAAAAGAAATACAAATAAGTATATAAAATTTTTAATTACATAAATCAAAAAAAAGAAAAATTAGATTAAAAACCCTTCGGTATTATATGTGTGTATATTTGAAAAAATTTAGAATTTTCTAGAGTTCATAAGCTTAAATTTCCAAGGTTAAAGAAAAGGACATTCTCACCTATTTTTGATCAGGTGATAAACTGACATAATTTTATTTTCTATAATCAACACTGGAAGGCAGTTAAATGTTTAATGGGGGTACATCAAATACATCATAACAGACTCAGAAACAGACATTGAAAATGATTTTAAAATATTAGGAATTATTTCATAATTAGAAAATGCTATCGACAAATTTTCAGGTATCATAACATCTGCATATACTAAGAGTAAACTGATTACTACACATCAATGTTATTTCAGTTGTCATTTAACAGACCTGGAGTTCCAGACAAAGGTGTAATGCTCCTTATTGTTGGAGTTCTGAAACTTTTTGCCTGTAAAAGAATAATGTTGGTAAGCAGGCATGTCTATTTGTTCCTAGTTTTATGCAAAGTTCTTTTGCAAACCACACTTACATAATATCTATAAGAATGATTATCAGAATATTTCAATTTACATTAGAAATAGTTTAGAATATTATGATTGTTCATGATTTTTTCCAGATCACATAAAACGTCTTTTATTTCAGAATGTTTCTAGAAAAAAATTTAAAAGTCAATTATTTTTTGATGTAAGTGAAACAACAGTAATAGGCTCTTAGATAAAGAATTTTAGTAATTTGGAGCAAACAACAAAAGATTTAGGTGGAATGAAACTTAAAAACTCTTTAGGTAGCACGGGTAGAAAAAATAGCGAAGCATATTTTAAAAACAAGTAAAACTTGGAGAGTTACAAAGCTCTAGTAATGAATGCAATGATACTTTTCTACACTCAAGCAAGTATAATTCTTAAGAATGATGATACCAAATGGGATGTAGAAAAACAGAATGAATGCTTGTTCTTAGGAACACAGAGATAAATAAATCCTTCTGATGTAGAATATCACATTAAAACATAATCACTGTACAGTGGACTAGGTACTAAAATAGTAATATAGAGAATAGATAAAAACATCAAAATAGAGTATTTATGATGCTTCATATCTTCCTGATTGCCTTAATAGTATATTATTTAATCATCACGGTGATGGAGATGATAAAATTTTCATTTTACATGGTATCTTTATTTTAGAGAGACTGAAGCATAATTATGACTAAGTGCGAGTAAATGATGAAGTCCATATTGGAATCCTACCCTAGAGCACATGTATACAAGAGGTGTATGTAGTGAAGCAAAGCACTTAGCTCTATTTGGGGTAATTTTAAGAATCTAAAGTGATGAGCAGGGCTCACTAGGAACTGGAAAGATGTTTGGGTCTTTGTTTAGACCAAATGTTAGAAGACACTGATGGACCCAGAACTGGTTTCAGAGTGTGAGTCAAAAGAAGTAACCTACAGATAGTGAGTGAAGGAAAAGTACTGGGCAGAGGAAAGATAGTGATGTTGTTGAATGGGTATGAATAGTTAGCATGATGAAGACAGGTAGAGAGAATTATCTGAGGAGACAGTGATAACAGGTGAGAAATAACAAGACGGTGATCAAAATATATTAGAAAAGGAGATAAAAAGATGAATTTGAGGACTAATTTAGAGGGTACTATCAGCATAGTTTGCTTTTGGGTAGCTGTGGGGTTGAATAGGAACCCAGGGAGAAACCAAAGATGATGACAGGTTTTTAAGGCAAAACAAGGTTTAGGGAGAAATAAAAGAAATCCAGTTTGAGTATGTTGTTGTATTTCCTTTGTTTGGGTCCTTTCATTTGTTACATACTAGAAACAAAGCATGGCCCTACACTAAGGACAGAGGGAGATGCCAGAGATAGCTGGTGATCGTATTTGTCACCATATTTATGAGCTTGAGGGCAGAGCTTCTTGGTGACTGCTTTCCTCAACATCTGACCTTACATTGGAACACTGTAGTACCCAGTAATGAAGGACTAAAAGATGACTACAAAAAAATAAATATTGGATGGTGCTAGAAAAAATGTATTTTTAAAAAACCTACATTTACAGTAATTACACTTCTGATGTCATATTTCATCTCATGACATCTGAACTTTATAAAAAAAGGAACAAGTAACATTTGAATTTACAATCAAGATGAATCTGATGAAAGTAGGAAAAGGAAGAATCCAATCAAGAATTGAAATTGAGAACGAGAAAAAGTAGAGTGAACAAGAAAATAATCTGAATGTGGAAAGTTTAATTTGTCAATAAAATAAATTAATCCCCTTTAAATGAAAAGGATAAACAAAGAATGATGGACAGTTCATGATTATAGAACATAATTAAACTTGGGTGAAATTATCCTTAGCTACATGCTAACCTACTTTCATGTATGGAACTAGACAGTCATCTGTAAATATTAAAATAAGAAGCACCCATTTCTATAGAAAAGAAAGTGCAAAATCAATTATACGTAAGTTAAATAGGATATTCCACATACATTGAAGCTGCATGCCTGACTGTTGGTTTGACCTTTGCAGGTATTATTTTCTGTAATAGGAACTCCATCCACACTGACTCTAACGGTGTAGGAATCTTCTGGCATTGGTCTGGAAAGCAAATGAAGAGTTTATAAGAAGTACAATAACTCCTTTATCAGTGTTTAGTATCAGTAAAATGTACTACTGCAGACTAAATACCATTTTTGTAAAAGGATGTGTAAAATTCGAATTGTATACAGATAAATTCCATCTATCTATCATCTATCTATCTATCTATCTATCTATCTATCTATCTATCTATCTATCTATCTATCTATCTATCTATCTATCTATCTATCTATCTGTAATTTTCATCCTGAACTCTATACTGCAGATTTTAACCTTATGAGCCAATGGTTGTTCTAAGTTGTCTAGTACTTAGAATACAAACTCAATAACAACAAATGTAGTTAGAATTGTTTAAATAGTAACCTGTTAGTATTTTATGTTAGACTTTGTTTAAAAAATTAATCATTTCTCCCTAAGTGAGATTTTGCTGCTGAAAAACAGCAAATATATCTGATATAGATTAATCCTCTGAAGTATGTTACCTGCTTCAATACTGAAAGTTCCAATTTAAAATGATTAATTTTCCCTCTAAGTTGCTAATAACAAACATCAATTTGTGATGATAGTAAAGAACTTGAAATGTCACCCTACAAAATGGTCATCTTTAATCTTAATGACTATGTCAAGATTTTGAATAAAATTAATCAAACTGGACAGGAAGGCATAATTTTGATATTTTGAAGAGCATCATTACAGTTTAATAGTAGCCATTTATCTTCCAAAAGAGACCAATAATGATAAGATAATAGCTCTAATAACCTGGGAAAGGATATTGAATATACTTTCATCATGCTAATATAGGAAAAATCATAATTGAATAAAATAAATGATTAAAGTCTAAACATCATGAAATCAAACAAAATAACTGATAATTAGAAAGATATTAGAATAGCCACTAATAAACCTGTCATTAAACTAATATACATAAATTTGATTCTGATGATGAAAATGATGCTATAAAAATACTTTAAAATATACCTAGTATAGCATGTAATTTGAGTTGAATGACTTGAATCTTTTTCCACATCACAAGAAATTGATCGGAAAGAAGAAACTAATTGCACACTATTTCCCATCTCAGTATCATCAGTTCCATAGTTAAATTCGTTTGCTTGAGCAAAACCTTGAAAAAAGTAAAAAGAAAATACGATTTTGGTTTACAGAGTCTTAACAATTCTTATTCATGATTAAAGATTCTATAAATAACAAGGAATGGTACTGAAGTAAGCAGTCACTTATATCATATTTACCCATATGATTGTAATTCTTTGGAAGCATAAAAATTGGTGTTTAATGAACTTATTCATAAAAATAACACTTAAAAATATATTACTTGTCAGATATTGTTAAATGTGATGGAATTAATTAACACATGCTAGTGTTGACTACAGGTGGGGTATAGATAGATGATAGAGAGCTCTCACCAGATGCTATCTGCCTGGGAAAAACTACTACAAAAAAGGCAAGTGAGTGGGAATAGGAAGTGAATAACAGGGGGACACTATTTTATAATGGATTTTATAAATGTATTTTTAAAGCAATATCTGAGTAAGGACTTTCAAGCAGGTAGCTTACTTGCATACTAATCATTTAGGGGCAAGGGAGAATAAAATCTGAAGAAAGCAAATCAAAGCACCCTAAGGACAAATGGGACTCAATCTTTCTAAGAAGGTCTAAGGGAATGATAAGCTGTCAGCATCCATGGAAAGCAGTACTTATGCATCCAGTCTTGTTCTCTTAGTGGAGGGCTTCCCTAGGGAAAAGAACTTCTGCTGTACCTAAGTCTATGTTCTATGCATATGATTCCCGTGACCCCAGTCACTGTACCAGAGATGCCTTAAAACAGAAAACAAAGACAGGCTATAGGAATTCAGAGGAAAGAAGCTGAACCCAAGGTTAAATTAATGTCTACAAGGAGCTGTTAGCTACAGATATGGCTAGACCTTGGCCAGAACCAAAGGATGTCAGGCTGAGTCTAAAAGGCATCTGCTACAGGTAAGTTCTTGTACCACAACGAGAAGTCCATGCCATGCATTTTAGGTATAATCTTTATGAAGTTTGCAAGGTGGGAGGTGAGCTAAAAGCTCTGCTGAACATTTAATTCAAGAAGGCTAGAGGGACAAGTTACAGGCCATATTAATATGGCAGGCTGGAGGCCATAATTGATATTTGCCACATGCCTTCTCTATCGATCGTAAAATTCCTGTATCCCTAACCAGCATTCAGATAATGGAGTAACACATCTTAATCCTGAAGATATGAGCTCTTATTTGCTCTGATTTCGTGAGGTTGTGTTTGCTGTGACTGTCTATTCACTGCTATCACTGGACATAGAAGCCAAGAAATGCTCCATGAAAACTGTGAATTCTATAGCTGGGCATGGTGGTGCGTGATTGTAATCCCAGTTACCTGGGAAGCTGAGGCTGGGATTGCTTGAATACATGGTACCATGGGCAATGTGAGCCTATGGTTCCATGGGCAAAAATAGCGAGACGTAGTCTCAAAAACAAACAAACAAACAAACAAACAAACAAACAAATAAATAAATAAATAAATAAATAAATAAATAAATAAAATAGAAAAAGAAAAGGAAAAGAAAAACCCGTAAATTCCAAACATTTGCCTATGTGCATTAGGAGAAAGCAACCCTAGCCCTTCATGTTGATCAGAATCAATTATCTCCAGCAGTTTACTAATGATGCTTGATAAATTCAAACTGATCAAGTAGTTGTGATAGTTTCAGTTCAGTGAAAACAACATTGGGACACATGACAGAAACATTTTTTTATCTGGAAACTCAGACTCCAAATCCAAAAGAATCCTAAAACAAAGGACAGAAAGTTGATTCAATTTTCAGATACTTAGAGTGATAATGATGGGAAGCAATTTCATTTCCAACTCCATGTCTTTTATTTCCCAAAAAATAACAGCCTGTGTCTGCCATTGGCTCCATGTATATGGTCTATGATAGAGGACGGTGTTCTAATCCCCAGGAGGTTGTCCCTAAATTGAGGTATTAACTGTGCTTTTTAGAGACTGTCCCACCATTCTGCTAGGCTCTATGGTTCAGGGTGACACAGTTCATGACAGAGTTCATGGCCATGTGCCTGTAAGCACAAATTTTCTACTGTAGAATTGGTTCCTATTGCTGACACATTATTTTATGATCTCTCATTGCAGTAAATCAGACTATATATTCTGAGAAGATAGGGCTGACAGAATCACTGTTGAAAAAGAAGATAAACTTAATTTGGAGTAGGTGTCAGTACCAGAAATAATGAATCCGCGCTTTCTATAAGGGGGAGTGATCTAGTCAACTTAACACTGCCTGGCTGAGTGGACTGCTTTATGGAAGGTTTCTATAGATAGTTCCTGGCAGGTCAAGTATTCAGCAATAGCATTTAGAAGCTCTGCCATGGTGAAAGGGAGTCCATGGACTTGCCACGCACAGCCTCCATCCCTTCGTCCCTCTGTTAATGGGTCATTACACAAGCACTGAAGTCATCAGGGAGAGACACCGACCAAGTAATGGAATCAAGCTGTTGTTCTATTTCCTCTGTGGAGGATGCTTCCTCATGGGAATTAACTTGTGACTAGTAGATGGTATGCTTTGTGCACATTATCATGAAAGCTTCAATGTGCCACTTTCCAAGACTTTCTTGATTTTCTAATCCTATTCCTGGGACATGGGAAATGCTGACGTAGATGATCGAGGAAGTACTTCAGAAGTAAGTCATGACAGTATTGACTGCAGTGTAGTTTAGATAAAAGGAACATGATTTTCCTTGTGGTGGGAGTGTCTTTGTTGATTTGGAATTAGCAAATGCTCGAGAATTATGAGTGAGAAACAGAGAGGTCAAATTGACTTCATGAGGGAGGAAGCAGCAGAGGCTCTGACAAAGAGAGGTGGCATGATCTCAGTTAATATTTTCCAAGGGTCACTAACCATCTGTAGTGCTGAATATGAAGACTTGGGGCAAGAGAGAAGAGGCTAGGTGTGGTAGTGAGGATGCTACTTCAGTGAGTCAGGAGTAGCTGACTATTCGGCATGGTGTCAGATGTAATTAGAAGACCACACATGAAGAGAATAAATACAAAAACCTTTGGTGGGGAATTTTACAGTAAAGGAAAGCAGAGAATAGGGTAGTATCTAGGAGGGGATGTGCAGCAAAAGGAAGGTTGATGTTTTTGCTTTTGCTTTTCTAAGGTGGGTGAAATAACAGTGTGTTGGTATGCTGATAGTGCATTCTCACAGAAACAGAAATGAAAGCTATAAAACTCAGCAGAAAGTTTTTTAGTCTTAGTATAGATATAGAAAATTTCAAAACTAGATTTGGAAGTAATTGAATATTGTTTAGTCATTTTCTACCATGTTTTTATATTAAACATTCAATTTTGAATTAAACCCAACAAATAAAGCCTGTAGTTAAGTTTAATTTTATAATGGTCTATAAGTTAAATTCTATAATTAAGTATTATAATAAACTGTTAAAAACATCTAATAATATGCTAGTATGAAAAATGAACCTGTGAAGTTGTCTGATATAATATTTTTGGAATAAAGTTAAATTGGTAAACAATTTTTGCCAGATTATTTCAGTCTAAAATTCCTAAATTCTGAGTTCTAAAAATATTCTTTGGAATATTATTTTCCTTTACATATGACAAATGCTTAATATTAAAATACCACTGTATTCAAAATGATGACTAATATCTGAGGTTATGAAAAAGTTTTTTTTTACGTAGAAAGACATACACTTCACTACTTATATAAATTCATAAGTTATTTCAATTTCAGGACTTAATTACCCTGGGCATTGTTCCACAGTACAATAAACACTTAAAATTAACAAAAATTCAAAATGGATAAAAGACTTAGATGTCAGACCTGAAACCATAACAAACATAGTGGAAAACTTGGGCAAAACCCTCCATGAATTGCAATTCAGAAATCCCTTTCTGGACACATCTACAGAAGGCAAAAAAACGAAGGAAAACATAAACAGATGGGACTACATCAAACTAAAAAGCTTCTGTACAGCAAAAGAGACAACAGAAAAAAACAAAAAGAAGCCCAACTGAATAGGAAAAAAAATTTGCCCTCCACAAGAGTGATAAGGGTTTAATAATGAAGATCCACAAGGAACTCGCACAACTAAACATAAAACAAGAAGCCCAATCAAAAAATGGGGAGAACTAAAAAGACACTTCTCCAAAGAAGAAATACAAATGGCCAACAGGCATATGAAAAATTGCCAAATATCACTAGCAATAAGGGAAATGCAAATCAAAACCACAATGAGATACCACCTTACACCAGTAAGAATGGCCCACATCAAAAAATCAAGCAACAACAAGTGCTGGTGTGGATATGGAGAGAAAGGAACACACTTACACTACTGGTAGGAATGTAAACTGGTGCAGCCACTATGGAAAGCAGTGCAGAGGACCCTCAAACTAATGAAAATGGAACTACCATTTGACCCAACAGTTGCTCTTCTGGGAATCTACCCAATGGAGACCTCAATGTGGGTAGAAAGGGACACCTGTGCTCGGATGTTTATTGCAGCACTATTTATAATTGCAAGGACATGGAAACAATCCAAATGTCCCAAAACTGATGAATGGATGAAAAATATGTGGTATATATACACAATGGAATATTACTCATCAATTAAAAATGATAAATTTGATGCTCTAATGGTAACATGGATGTACCTTGAAGAAATCACATTAGCAGAAACAAGTCAGAAAGAAAAGACAGAAACCAAATGGTTTCACTAATATAGGGACAACCAAATGAAAGTACATAATGGGGAGGGGGAGACAAGCAGGAGCAGCCAGGGAGGGGAAGTGGTGGGTGACCCTGGGGTATTACAATGATGTAAAATACATATATAAATAAATTATCTATGTATTAGTAAAAAACAGATAAGCCCATATACATAGAGTTAACATTTTAAATCCCATATATTTAACATTATTAATATAAAAATAAATATTAGGTATTTACGATTGTCAGTAGTTTTCAAATATGGTTCAGTAAACTCATTACCATTGTAATATGTGCTCACATCAAATAACTTTCAATCGGTCCAGTGGCTGAACTGAATTGTCAGATATCTGTTATGATATGACTGTTTTTATTTTACTGAACATTTTATGTGTTGTACAAATAGGTTTGTTAGAAATGATGATTATTGTGCAGTTTGATGTAGGACTGAAAGCATTGCTTTAGTGTGCCAAGTATTCAACTGCTAAATCCCTAACCTCCATGAATGAATAAAATTGCATGTTAGGTGGCAGTACTATTTAAAGGAAATGATATTTGGATCCTGAGATCCTGGGTTGAAATCTTGGCTCTGGTATTACCTTGGGTATTAGAGTTCCAAATATAAACTCTTTCAGTCTTAGTGCCCTCATCAGAAAAAAAAAATGACTATACCTATCTACTTATTGAATAGCTAAGACTAAATGAAGACTAAATGAAGATTTATAGAGAGAGCTTTATAGGATACCTGGTTCGTATATTAAGAGCACAATTTTACAAAGCTCTAATGATTTAGTCTCAGTATCACTATCCCCCTTTTAAAAAGCACAAAATCAATAAATATGTAGTTGGAATTTGAATTCAGCTTATAGATACCAATTCATTCACTCATAATATTCAGGGGGAAATGATGCTTAAAAACACACACTACAAAATTATTCCCTGATACATCACCATGTAGTCTCCTCCAGATCATGAGTGCCTGTCTTAGCCTTTAATATGTAGAAAAGGTAAATAAAAAAGGCAAATAAAAATTCTTGTATTTGCACTTTTGTCTTTGCTGGATGAGTCTTATTTGGTTAAGGATTAAGCTTAGAAGAAGCAAGCAGTATTTATAAAACCACTACCCTGTATCGAGTAAAACAGATACAGTGAAGGTGGAATTGTGAAAAGATAGATGAAAAAACACAAAGCAAGTTATTTGTAAACCTGCTCTTCCTTTTGCCAACATCTGCTTATCTTTGGAGTTCACATTGAATTTGGAACACTCAGAGGGTTGCTGAGAACTAACTAAAGAATGGAAAGTTTGACTTGTGGTATGACTCAGGATGTGATGTATGTATTTAGTTTCCTATTTGGTATGTCACATCAGTGCATGGAACAAAAATCTTTATTTCAGCATTACTAAGATAAATACAACTCCAAGAAATAATACCATGCGAAGATGATCTATTCTTTTTAGTGTAGAGGTTTTATGTCACATATATAGATATATATTCTCTCTATATATATCTATATATAGTATAGGTGCATGTACATAGGTAGATAACTAGGTATACACATTTTGATATATACAAATATCATGTATGTGAAATCGCTGGGAAAATAAAATAAGTCCAAATCAGTAGAACTTTATACATACTTTCATTATAAAGTCTGGGTAAAAACAAGGATAGAAATACTCTAGAAATTTTAGCTAATGCCAGTGAGTTAAAAAGCAGTAATAAAAAGGAATCATTTAGAAAAAGAATTTTAGTCTAAAAGTACAATTCTAAATTTTCAAAGAGGGTATGAAAAAGAAGGCACCTCTGGAAGTACTCCAAGTTACCAAAACTACAGGAAGAGTTGGGTGTAGTCTGGAAACAGAAAAGTTTGAAGCTTCAGATGGAAATTCCTGACACGTTGATTTTTTTATTTTGTAGAAAAACTGGAGACAAGAATTGCCAGGCACACAAACCTGGGTCTCCTGATAACAGCAACCCAGTGCAATGCCTGTGAGGCCAGTGTGGGCAGTGCCAGGCTGCAAGTGCCAGCAACCATCATACATGATGTAAGCTGCTCAAGTTTCCCCAGTTTAGAGAAGAGTACAAACCTGCAAAAAAGTTATAACACTGAAAACCAATAGGAAGAAAAGGTGCAAGGTGATGGAAGAAAATCCCTAAAGGATGAAAGCACACCTAAAAGATACATGCAAAAAAGTAATAAAATGGCTCTACTTTCTGGAGCAGATACTACACATGGGTATTTTAGATACATCATCTTTTTGATATTCTCAAAAGTACCAACAAGTAGGAATTAATATCCTTCATCACCCATAAAGAAGCTGAGATTTAGAGAAATAACTTGTACCAGTCACATAGTAGGAAATGGCAAAGATGACGTTAAAGTTCATCAGATTGGGGATATGGAGGGAGGAGGAGGGATCAATTATTGCACAATTGTGACAAATCAATAAAATGAATTAAAAAATAGCAAGACCTAGTCTCAAAATAAATAAATAAATAAATAAATAAATAAATAAATAAATAAATAAATAAATAAATAAATAAATAAATTGTGCTGCAGTAAAAAAAAATAAAGTTCATCAGATTGGCTCAAAGTCATGCATTCTTTTTTAGCATTATAAAAATTATATAATTCAACATTTCACACAAACAAAAGTATGTGCCAGATATCATGATAGGAAGATATCAAGAAGAGCTAAAAATAAAATGCTACTCCTTCCATCTTACTGATTTTTTAAAGCAAAAAGAAATCATACATATCAAGGAAGCAATTTAGAGACACACAGTGTAACTACACAGTAATAAAAACCAATATAATTACAAACACTTCAGAACTTATCAAAATGATAATGTTCCTCATCAAATCAGTCATCTTTGAAGGAGATGTAATTATTTCTATTATAATCCCATTGCACAAAACAATTTTGCTTGGGTATCATAACTGTAAAATTATCTATCTTTGGCTTCTAAAGCATAACCTTTAGAAAAAAATAGTACAGCAGCAATCTTTTAAATCTTTAAAGGTCAATATAATTTGTATTTCTGTTAAGGAAATAGCTAAATGGTGTTAAGGTTATTAAGGTACCTAGTAGGACCTAGTAGGTCTTTTCTCTCTCTCTCTCTCTCTCTCTCTCTCTCTCTCTCTCTCTCTCTCTCTCTCTCTCTCTCTCTCTCTCTCTCTCTGAGACTAGGTCTTACTATTTTTGTCTGTGAACTACAGCTTGTATTGTCAGGGTTAAGTACCACAGACTCAAGCAATCCCCTACCTTAGCTTCCCAGGTAGTTGGGATTATAAGCATGTGCCACCAAGTCCAGCTATTTTTTGGGGACTAGGTCCTGCTATGTTGCCCCTGGGCAGGTCTCAAACTGTGATCCCCAGTCCCAGTTGCGCTCTATAAGCTGGCGTTTACAGGCACACCTTGCTCTAGTAGGCCTTTTCAGAGTATAGAATTTCAGAGAATTCACTTTATAAGTAAAAAATTTCTTTTTTCATTTTTTAAACAATAAAGCACATAGCAAAATAATACTTTACTAAATGCATACTTTATTACAATTTGAAAATTACAAATACAAAATTATATTACATGAACAAATCCCTTTCAAAATCATTCTAAAATCAACCACGTTCAAAATACCTAGTTCCTTAAAGAGTAGATTAAAAGTACACACAGTTTCTTCAACTGTGATATTGCTTGTTTAACAACATGTTTATATATGAATTTAATGCCATAAATTTAAAAAACATTTGTATAATGTTTGTTTTCCATCTGAATTTTGCAAAAATAAAACATTTTTAAAGTCATCTAGGAACAACATTTAGGTAATCACCTAACATGTTCAACTTCATTTCATAAAGTGTCCTTGGGTGATTAATAAACTAATTTTGCATGCAATACTAAAATTGTACTATAGGTCACAAGATGCACTGATGAAGAATGTGAATTAAATCCCTGGACATAAACTTTGTTCAAGTAGCACATTCATGTATCTATAGGCTCTCTAAAGTGTTTTGCATATTTATTATTGTCTTGTACACATTTCTGTAGTTATCTTGGTTCCCTCCAAATTACACAAAATAATAATTAGACTCAGTCTCTGAAAAAGATACATGTTAATGTTGAATTTAGTAACCTACAGACTATAGTTATAGCAGAAGAAAGGGTACAAATCAGGATGAGGGTGGAGGTAATTGCAACTCAAATAGAATTCAAATGATTCTATAATTCTCAGCAAATAGCATTGACAAACTGGGAATAATAGGAAAACTTAAAACCTAGCATGATACTTTATGCCTCATAAGTAAGACTACTACTCCTGGGTCTAAGAACTTGAAAAGCTTACAAAAGAGCCAAGGTTATGCTTAAAGGAATAAGGATGTTCTTCCCAAACACCTGAAGATCAAAATGTTCTATTTTGCTGTTTCCCATTTCTAATAAGGAGAGATCTGGAGGTATGTATTTAAACTTAAGTCATGATTTCTGGATCAGGAAAACTTTAGCTCTCAAGGCTGAAAGAAATCATTGAGTGGTTTTATTGTTTTACTTTTTTTTTTTTTAATCTGGGCATTTCTCTTACAGTTTGTAATCTCTCTTTAAGACTCAATAGCTTTCAAAAACTATCATAATAGTTATTTACAAAATAATGGAACTATGGATAAAGACTATTTAAAAAATAGTCTTTAACGAATATATAGTTCTGAGGTATTTAACTCTGAAAAACAACACTAATACAAAATACATCATTCACAGTTTAGAGGTATGGACCATTTTAAACATATTATTGAAAGACTAAATTCTGCAGAAATATTACTTAGAAGTATTTAAAGATTTTTCAATATATGTGACAGAATAATTAAATATTTTGCTTTCTTTATTCCCTGAAATCCAAAACTCCTTAAAGACTGTTAACAAGATAACAACTCTTGTTAATATTCTTTCTAGAATTTTCTTTCCCATCCTTCAAAAGGTCATAAGCACTTGAATACTATCATGTAGATTGTAAAGACTTATAGCCACAAAACCACATCATTTCCATTTAATCTTAGGGACAGTTGCTCATTAAATATATCCACTGACTGTCTACTATGTTTCCATGACAAGACCAGGCAAGGAGAAAGAGTCATACATAACCCATGCTTGATGAAGCATATGATAAGGATTAGGTGGCAGGAGAAGGGATCGGAAGTCCTGTTTTCAATTGCCTTCCTCCTTTCATTACTATTCTATTCCTCTATCAAACCCTCTTACTAACATCCCCCCAATAAAAGTAGATTAAATATCATAAGACTCTTGAAGAATAATGCAAATATTGCAGATTTGGGTTAATGATATTCATTTCAGCTGTTATAATCCATATCTTTGAAGTAAGCAAGCAATTATAATACAGCCTCAAATGATCAGGTTGAGATAGATTCCGTCAGGCATCAAATGGTATAGTTTTACTATTCTGATCAAGAAGAGAAACAACTCCAGTGGATATTTTTTATAGACTGCAAATCTCTCACTGTGAATAAGTCTTTAAAATACCTCAAACTTGGTTAAATAAAAAAGCAACCATACCTTCTCCTTTGATTGTCAGCCTTGTTGCTCCATTTATACTGCCATATTTAGGTATTATTTCTGTGACTTTGGGAATTATTTTAGAACCAACTGAAAGAAATCAAAATATGGTAGAAGGAAAATCATTGAGTACTTAATTTCAAGCATCAAATTACATAGTACATGTACTATCAAATTACATAGTGCAATTGTAAGAAAAGTGTGAAGATTACAGGGTTGAAAGTAAATATACCTAAATATTGCTTTTGACTACATTTTCAGTCAATGCTTGAGAGGGAGGTTAAGCCATTAACTTAGTTAATACTCTTGGTTTTATTGAAAGCACAATCTCAGGTGCTATAAGGAACAAGAATAAAACATGATCAACTTTATTATTCTAATCTATCACAGTATAAATCATTTAAACTTTTAATTTCATATGGTATCTTATTAACTGCAGTTCCCAGCCCACACCACAGCAGACAATGTTGGAGAAACAGCACTGAGAAGAAAATAGGTCCTTACAAAAGCACTTAAGACATGCCAAACAAGCTAAATCCAAAGAATGGTTCAGGTACAAAGGGGAATGTTGTCTTTGAAGGAAGGAATTGTTTTCTGTGACATACTAAGAAAAGATGATATCTAGGTTCTTTCTAGCTTCCTAATGCTAGTGAGTTCTTTTTTTTTTTTTTACTAGTTTATTTTGTTCTTTAGGTCACAATCTCTGTTAAGTGTTCTTTTATTTTTATTTCTTTCCCTCCTTCCTCTCTCTGGTGCCCCTTCCCTTCTCTCAAACCTAGTGAATTCTTAATGTAAAGGTCACTGCTAGGTTCTAATTTTCCCAAAGCTTAGCTCAGACAGTCCAGAAAGACAAGAGAGCATGGGGGCTATGGGTGACTCAGAAGTTCTCTCCAACCCCTGCTTGAGTATTATTGGCATCTTGAAAAAAGAGGCACATCAGTTGCATCTTGGAGGGAAAATATGAATCAGACTGAGCCAGAAGTCTGAAAGAAAGTCCTAGAAAGAAGGAGCAGCCTAGGCAAAGAGTGAGCTGCTTCTTTGGAGAACTACAGGTGAGACTTTAAAGTCACACAGAGATACACAAAGGTTCCAAGGGGGTCATTTTCTGCTTAAACTGTACAGATCTAGGAATGACGAGATCCCATAACAAATCCCCAGAAAAGGTGAAAACATTTAGGTGCATACGGAAAGCCACCAAAATTGTTTGCAATGGGTATATGAGAAAAGGTTAAAGAAAGTATGCGTGTGTAGTTTGCTCTTGCCTGAAAGAGAATTTAGTTTGGATTTCAACTATAATGGCTAAACCTCTCCAACATAAAGATAACCCCAAACCCCAGACCTAACGCCTCTTTTCTTCTGATCAGTCTGTCTTTGCCAAGGTCTTTGCTAAGTTGTTCTTGCTTCAG
Source organism: Uropsilus gracilis (assembly GCA_004024945.1). NCBI lineage: Eukaryota > Metazoa > Chordata > Mammalia > Eulipotyphla > Talpidae > Uropsilus > Uropsilus gracilis. The sequence continues at coordinate 117,217 of PVHY01000182.1, forward strand.
GCACTGTTTATAACTCGGAGCAGCCATTGCCAAGAATAGGAAACTTCAGCGAGGGAGCTGGATGCTATCTCCAAACCCATGCTGCTCTTCAGCTATCTCAGGTTCATCCTCCCTTATCGTCACCGACCACTCCAATTTCTTATCTCATCAGGCTCTTCCTAACTCTCCTGGGTATTACTTTGAAGGCACAGGGCAGTTGCCCCTGGGAGTGACTGACACCCACCACTATGACCCTGACACCAGCCACTAAGACCCATTCTGGTCCTATTGGGAGCCAGGGCGCTAATTCAGTGGCAAAGGGGGCCTCAGAAAGTAAGAGGGAGAACCCAGGTTGCCTTCCCGTCTACCCCCAAGGGTCCAGGCCAAATGTTTGACTCTTTTCAACAGTCCCTTGGGAGGAGTGCACTGAGGTTCCACAATTCAGGCTGCAACACTGATGAAGTAGGCGCAATGGCTCTCAGTTTCCCTCTCTCTGCCAAGGCCCCCAGTCCCAGGATAGCCGTGTCGCCGCACCGCAGCCTCCAAAGAGGCTGTTCCAGGGGCTCCCAGCGGACCACGGCTGGTATCGACCCCGACCTCTCATGCTGGCCTCCCTGGCGGGCCCCGAAGGAGTTACCTGTGCGCGCGTCCGCACAGGAGCACAGGAGCAGTCTCCAGAGTCCCCAAGTCCCCAAGAGCCACAGGTGTCGCATCGTGGCGCCAGTAGCGCGGAGTGCACTCCCGCCGCACCCCGCCGCCGCCGCCACCGCCGCCACCGCCACAGCGCCAGGCTCCGCTCGCCGACTCGCCCCACGCGCGCAGCGCCACTCGCACCCCGGGCCGCCCCGCCCCCGGAGCCCGCCCGCCCGCCTGCCGCCCGCCAGCCGCGCCTCGGCATTCGCGTGCACCCTCCCTTTACCCAAGGACGCCGCCGGCACTCGGCCAGTCTAATCTTCAAACCTCCAGGCTCAAAAATGGTGCTGTGGCCCAAACGTCCCCCAAGGTCTAACGGCCCCCCACTTGTTGGCAAGAGACCTCAGCGGCCAACTCTTCCTTCAATTTCACTTTCTGTAAACATTTTGGACCTGCATACGTCCACCTGTCTGTTGGTCTTGATTTGTTCATCACTCCCAACGGGGCCGAACACACAAAGTCCAAAGTACTGCTGCCCCCATCGTCATAGAAATTCATGCTATGTTTTTGATTCACAACTATACTGATACACTGACACAACTATACTGATACACTGACACAACTATACTGATACACTGACACAACTATACTGATACACTGTGACACAACTATACTGATACACTGACACAACTATACTGATACACTGACACAACTATACTGATACACTGTGACACAACTACACTGATGCACTATGACACAAAGAGCTCCTTGACCAAGTCCTGAACACCCTCCTGGTGCTTTAAAGACTTCAACAGAGTAAACCCAGTTGCTCTTGCTATCATTATCCCCCTTGTTCCAAGTGGTGGAGTGAGGGCAGAAGGTTAAATAACTTTCCCCAAGCCAAACAGCTGAAGTGTCAGGTGAGGATATAAACCAGACTTAAGAGCCAACGTTCTCACCCTTTCCTCAGCCTCCAGTTCCACAGACTCTTAGTGAAGGTTTTGCAATGTTTAGGATGGGCTTCAACTAAGAACTGATTCTTTGTTTATCCGAAATTCAAATTTAAGTCAGCATCCTGTATTTCAATTTACTAAAGCTACAACTTTAACTGAGTTGGGGAGAAAGAAGAAATAGAAGAGAGAATTTTCACGTAAGTTAAATATCATGGGGGTGTCTTAAATTTTATTAAGTGAAATTAGGCGTTTATGTCTACCTCATTGCGAATGAAAAAATTTTGCTAGATTTGGTTAATAATATTCATCGATTAACTAGAAGCAAACTGACTTTCAATGTGTCCTCTCTGCTGAATAAGAACTGCAGGACCGTAGGCCTTCCTTCATAGCAATCAACGCCCTTAACAGCTTTCTTGAAATTCCATTCCTCTGAGTAGTCTTAGGTTTCTTCTTTCCTCTCCAGTCACTTCTATCTCATATTTTTCTCTTGCATCTCTTCCCAGAAGATTGGTATTTCTGCAGAATCTATTCATTCTTCCCTTCCTTTGCCTGGAAGAAAGCCAAGTAGCAGAGAATCAGCTAGCCAAAAGCCGATTTGCCATTCAATTATTTGCAAGACTTGTAAATATACAATTGTTCTTTATCAAGAACAATTTAGCAATGTTAAAAAAAATTTACTTTTGGTTATTATCTATGAAACATAGACATTTATGAGTCAATGTGCTAAACTTTATGTAGAATTATTTGATTAATTTGGCCTTCTTTGTGATATTTTCAAGTCAAAGTTAAATTGAGTTTTGGATAGTATTATTTAAAAAGTAATTTATATGCAATTTAATTCAAAATTCTGATTTTTCAGATGCTTTTGAATTTATAACTTAGAGTGAGTGGAATGTGAGGAATAAGTGCAATGATACTTAAAATATTAAAAAGTGTGTCTGTATTTAAAAAGTAGAACATATTATTCCAAAGAATTATGAAAAATACTGGATAGATCCTAAGTGAAAAGTTTTATTCTAGATCATATTCTCAACTTGTGACTTCTCATGAGGGACCATTGAAATAGATACTTTCCAATAGAAAAAAAAATAACCCAAGACAAGAACTGTAATTTGAACATGTAGATTTCTACTCGACTTTTCTTGAATTAACCAACTCACTCATTCAACAAAAGTCGAGTAGAAATCTATATTGAAGATATTGTCCTAACCGAAGGTCTTGAATCTTAGGACCAATAATATATGTATTTGAAATTTAACTCAGAAAAACTTTTGAAATTTTGATGTTCTTTGAGACAGTCTCTCCAGGACTTATCAGGTGATCTAAAAAATCTTCAATTCTATTTGAATAATTAGGGTTTTTAATTCTTACAACCATTAAACCAAAAATATGAAATTGATAGGATATCTGATACATCATACATAATGTTCCATTGAACATTATGTATGTCACTTCACTGTTTGGTGTTCTTAAGAAATACCCTCAATAAGCCTGATATTTCAAAATAATAAGGTGTGATTTTAAGGGTTTTGAAAAGCAGCACTTTATTTTTGTGTTAATAAAGATGTATTGTACCCATTTATTTTGATGCACTTTATAGTTATATTTTAAGTGTCCAATATAGTTCTATGAATTCTATGTGTTTAAATATACTACTCTGAGGAAGAAGTCATAGAGTCACTTGACTACTTAAGAGGCACACACACCAAAAGGTTAAGAACACCTGATTTAGGGAGAGTGCACATAGAGAAGAAAATAGGTCTCCTGATGAGCACTAGGACAACCCAATAGTTAGAGGTTTAGAAGAGAAGGGAGCAAACATGCCTTGGGGTGGAATAGGGCAGAGTATGAAAGCAGGACAGTGGTAGAACATGGAAAGCAAGAGAACATGACTGAAGATGGAGGGTCACTTTTCCCCAAAGCTATAGATCAAGGTTATAGATCAAGGTTTCTCTAGATTACCTTTCTATATGTTTGCTGGAATGACAATTCCCATAATCCTAAATGGACTGAATGAATGGTAGTTGAATCAGTGGAGATAGTACCTACTTGACTGAGAAGTCTTTCTTGCTTTGAATGGGAGAGAAATGGGGCTGAGCCTTGAGCAAAATCTGTGATACAGACATGGTTTTAACAAAAGATGGATGATACCAAACCAATGAACTGTGCTTCTCGGGCTGATGCAATAGGGAGCAACCAGCCTCTGATGGAAGAGCATGGAGACAAATGCAGGAGGGAAATCAGGAATCAGAACCCTGGGATCCCGAACACCAGCTACATGGGTTCAAATTTAGAAGGGCTGGCAAGTTTGGTGTTGGGATGATGCTGAGTTCTGACCTGACTGCTGCTGCTTTTCCTTGACAAAACATGATTCAGTGTTGTTACATTGGGAGAGGACTATGAATTGGGCATCTTGGGAAGTGGCAAAGAGTCTACATTAAGAAAGAGCAGTGGTGGTGAAAAGGGACTCATTTGAGATTTCTGGCCACTCATTTTCAAAATTTTATTTTGAAAAATTTCAGACCTGCTAGCAATAAGTTTCTATACATCCTCCCCTTCACTTCCTATTTTCTGTCTTCCTCTCCATATTCAGCATGTTTACATTTGGCATGTATACATTTTTGTTGTTGAAACCATTTTGCTGTTGAGAGTAATAGGATCATACCCCTCAATTCTTCAACATGAACCAAAGACATTTTTCTTAAATATAAATTTAATAGGAAATTTACAGTAATGATGCCATGGTCCAGGCTTAGAAATTTCCAGTTGTCATAATGATGTTCCGAATAATTGTGTTTTGTTCATTTATCTATTCCTTTAAATACATATGCCTCTTTTATTCTCTTTGAGCAAAGGACATTCCTGACTTTTGTTGTTTTCCTTTTCCCCCTTTGCATTTCTCATTCTATTAACATTTTTGAAACACCTGTGCCGATCATTTTTTCAGAATGTTGTAATTGGCACTTTAGAATGGGGTATGTCAGAAGGGGTGTTGGAGTTCCGCACAGTTTTGGTGATCAGTAGCCAATAGGCATTAAGCTCTGGGGTAGGTTTGGCTGAGGCATAGCTATGTGTGACTAGGAAGAGGGAAAAGAAGTTAATGTCCAATTGTCAAATAAAACAGGTAAAGGAGAAAAGTGAGAACATCAAGGCAGTGATGGTAATATTGATAAAAGGAAGTTAGTTGACTGGTCATCTCTACAATCTCTATAAAGTAAAAAGAATTGGTTGGGTGTGGAACATAGGAAGTGCAGCTGATCAATGATTACACCTGTGCTCTCTCGCTATGTCTGCTGAAGCCTGATGTTTATGTGTGGGAGGTAGATTCCACACACAGTTGTTTATGAATACCTTTGCTAGGAGAAAAAAAACAAAAAAACAAAACTGGGTGTGGTGGGGGGAAGGGGAGGCAGTGAGAGAAAGAGAGACAGATTTGTAGAGTTCTTTTCTGTAACTTTGACTTTATGCCACACTTTCTAAGAGGATAAGAGGGGGACTCAGATTTTTTGTACCTTATTATACTGCCCAGGAGTCCTAGCAGAGATGTGTTGATAGGGCAACTGTCATCCTGAACATTTAAGTGACTAATGAAGTCTTTAAGCACATTAATGGTAGAAATGAGAAGAAAACAAGCACTTACATACTGTATTAGTTAAACTGCTCCTCAAATCACTAAGTATCTGCATCTCAGACAGGCTGCTTTTAATGGATGTCTCAATTTTAATGACTCTACCTGGTGCCATTTGCCAGATCAAAAAATCTCAGCTTTGATATGAGGTGCTGTCTTGCAAGGATACAGTCTCAGAGGTGTGCCCTCAACAAATAATTTAGGAATAAGAGGGAATACAGTAATTGCTACCTATTATCACTCAGCTCTTCTGATGCTAGATATGAAACTAAAACATCTAGGAATGTGCTATATCTGGGCACCTACCCTTTACCTCAAGGCTATTTTGTAACAAGCATTGCATCACGGGAGTAGATTCCATTTCCTTCATTTATTGGCTTTCTTCACCATTGTTCCCATAATCCAAGACTCATTGAGTGTCCGGTTTAGGTGCTACATAAATTCTATTTACATCTTTAAAGAAAATAAAACAGCAGATTGCAAAAAAGGAGAAAATAGTAATGATGGGCAATAGACACTGGAAATTATTTTCTTTGCCAAGAACTTCTAGGTTTTTAAAAATAAAATAACTAAAATAGAACTTTTCAATTGTGGTATATGCTACTTAAATCAACTTGTTGCCTGAATTTATGGTATCAGAAAATTTTCACAGTAAATAATATGTACATCTCGCCATAGTTTAATCTTAATTTATACAAAAAGCACATTTTTAAGTACTCAGTTGAAGTCTTAATTCAGTAACACTTCCATCTTGAAAAAGTTGGTGGCCTAAAATGGAATTGTAGCTGTTAAACACTGCAGTTTGAAACCCAGAGGCCACGAACACAAGCTTAAAGTGCCCTCTGGTGGCTGAGAAAAAGAACTAAAAACACTAAATATATTTTGAAGTCCGGAATAAACAGGTATATCAAAATTTTCCCTATTGCTCTATTAATTTAAAAGAAATTATCAAGAATTTACTTTCAGGCACTGTGCATCAAAAGATAAATGAGATACAACCTGTATCAGAATGATGAGTGAATGCTGTTCAACCCTCCCAGTTAAAAGGTATTATAATGATATTTATTCCGTTAAAATTATTGTTGATAATCTTTGTCTGTAGGTATTTGCATGCAACTAATACTATCCAGAAAAAAAAGAAGGCCAATTCTTTTTTTACAAAAACATAAGCTATTTCTTTAGAAATCAAATAGTGATTACATTTTTTTGAATTTTTTTCCTAGAAGTAACATGAATCTATACTTTTTTATAATTCATGTTCCTTTTTATGATTGGCCTATTAACACTACCCACAGTTTTAAAAAAATATTTCTAGGTCAAGTCAGTATTATCAATCTGATCTATTATGTAGATGAGGAAACTGGATCAGAAGTCATCTTACCTGATAATTCTGTATCAAAAATGAGAGTAGAACTTGAATGTCTGATTTCCCCTGTCACTTTTCTGGATGGATTCATCCAATGACTTTGTGCGGTTTCTAATGGTAAATATAAGGGGTTTTATGAAGTCATCGAGTAATACGAGATTGCCATTTACACGAAGGGTTAAAGTACACACACTCATTGGATCATTTCCAACATCAGCTACTGAGCAGCTGTCAACAATTCTCTTGAGTTGGATGGAACCTTTTATCAAGTTATGAAAAGTCCCATATCGAATCACCATGCCTAGAGACACCAGGCCCTGGCTTGGCACTGCGCAACCAAATGATACACTTGTAATGCCGAGCAAAGTCATTACATAAATAATTTAGTTCAGTCTTCTTTAATCCTATATAAAAGCTCATAATACTCCTAATTAGTATTTTACTCACCCAGTGCAGTCATGTAGCAGTAAGATACTGAATTTCCAACATTGAGCATGAAAGAGGCAAGATTTTTAAAGACTGTATTTCTAGTTTAGATAAATCAATGTGAGTCAAGATGTTCACAAAGTTGGTTTATTTGAAAGATATCAATGGTTCTAGATGCAAACTACAAGATATTTCTAAGATGTCAAGAAACCTAGAGGTGGGAAGTTTTTGGCACTATCATTAAAAACATTGCATTGTAACATAAGTTTCAGATGTGGTACTATCATTTTAAAGCTTTGTATGTCTTTAGTACTTTCAGTTAAGTATTTTCAGTTCAGCTATTTTTTTGTTCCATTTCAAAATATTTTCATAAAACCTGTAATTCTTTTGAGCTAATAAAATAGTAACTATAGCAATTTTAGCTTCCACACAGAGTATTATGAAATAACTACCCACAGCTTTAACATTTTCTAAGTATCTTTTAAAATTATTTTCCTTTTGATAATGGGTAGCAGAGTAACTATCATTTCTTTAGATCATTACTTTAGGCAAAACAAAAAGTTCTTGGGTAGGCTTGTGATTGTACGTGTGCAGGTCTCAAGAGTCGGAACTTTTATTAAAGTCCAGTTGGTCCAAAAACCATCTTAAAAATATAAATTCATCAGAACGATAATTTTTCCTTCACAGTGAACTAAAAACCAATGTGACGGCTATCCTCAAGTATACCCAATTGTGCTGTTGCTTTCGTTTGTGTTCCTGCAATGTTCATTCACTGGTTCACTCACTTTATTTTCCCCTGTTCATTCATCCACAAGTAAGTACCACAGGAAGTTTTCTCACCTCCAGGTGACGCATGCAAAAGTTCAAGAACCACAGTGTAGAAAATTATGTACAGGTGCTTCTTAGAGAAAAAGTGATGGCTAATCAAACCAGATAAATGTTGTAGCAACAAAAAGCTGTCTTGTAGGGCGCATGGGAATGAAATAAACAGAAGGGTTTTCTAAGTTTGTGGGTTTCCAAAGTATTTAGGGGATGATACAACTTGGTGTCTTGAGGCTCTTTAGACTAGAGAAATGTCAGAGTAAAAAGGGTCAAGGTGCTATGGTTGAGTTTGAATGTACCATGAAAAACTAGAAGAACCACTGAGAAATTTCAAGCAAGGAAATAAAATGGCCAGGTTTGAATTTGAGTAAGGACACTTAGGCAATACTATGGGATATTGGAGGCATGGAGCATCTGGAGCAATGAACTATTAGGAGCTTACTGTAAATGTGAGCTTGAACTAAGGCTGTTAAGAGGGCAGGGAGTGGAGTTTACAGCATTGCTATACTCAAATTGGTCCTCACTCAGCAGCGTGTTAATTGGGAATTTCTTGGAGATAAAAGAATCTTGTGCCATACGCCATACCTTCAGAATCAACATTTTAACAAGCCTCAGATTATCTGTATATCTAGGAGATACCATTGACCGAGATAAGGAATACAGTAGGGCAGTAACAGGCAGGAAAAAGTCACTATCTTAGGTATGGTCAGTTTAGGTGTTTATGGAATGTCCATGGAAGCTGATCCACAGCAGTTGGGTATATGGACCTGGAGGCTGGGTTGAAGTCAGATTTGGTGATGCATTTACCATTATCAACCTGCTAAGTGTTTGAAGCCATGATCCGACCCGTTTTTAAGGATGTGCCCAGGAAAAGTATATTGTCAGGCAGAGCCCAGGAAGAAGAAACACCATTATTTAAAGTCCCATACAACAAAGAGTACTCCACAAGAAACAGAAGGAACTTCCAGTAGTAGGAAGAAACAATCTGAGGAGTGGGAAGAAAGTTCCAAGTGGCAGGATTGTCAACATTCTCATTTTCCAGCAGAGGTCACATAGGAATACACCAGTCCATCGGATTTGGCAATCTTGATGTCAGTAAAGCTACGGGTGGAGATTACTTCCCATTAAGTTCTTTCTTGACCTTAGTATGTGGGGACGCAATTTAGTTTCTGTTTTCAAAGTTCAGCTGAGTTGAGTATGTGAGAGGAGCTTGGTATGGAGCCAGTTTGCATGTTCTCTCTTCCAATAGGATGGTAAATTCTTTGAGGAATAAGGAAGGCACATAGAGATGAGTAAGACCCAGTCCTAATCCTCAGAGTTTATAACAAGAAATAAGGAAACTGTAATACAAGATGGGACATATATTATAAAATATTAAAGGGATTAAAAAAGGAACACACTACATCCAGACAATCAGAAGCAGCTGCTTATTTCTCCTTGGTTGTTAGCACAGAGATTTACACATTACTTAACACTTAAACTGTATTAATTGCTGACTTCCTTCTCAACAAATCCAGTGAATTATTCAGTCCCATTTATTCCAAAATCCAAGGAAACTTCAAACTCATTCATGAGATATTTATTAAAATAACACATTTAGGGAAAAAAATCAATACAATGTATACATCATTACTGAAAAATGTATACCATTATACAAAAAAGGATTTTTATTTTGGAAAATGATTCCTAATTTATGTCAAGTTTTACTTTCAGAAATAAAACCACAAAACAACACAATCTAATTCAATCTTAAAGGCTGGCATGCTGCGCAAGGAATGTTCTTATTCTTTGTAGAAGTTCCTTCTTTACACTGTCAGGTACCAGGGCTGAAATATAAAAATAAAAATGTAAGAACCTGAAGACTGTAATGAATATATATCAAGTTAATGTTTGTTATTCATAATTATCAGTAAAAGAATTACATTATTTGAGAAAATCACAATATTTGCAATTCAATGTTTGAATGAACTATGTTGCACAGTAAGAAAATATGGAAAAGTTCTTTAAACGTGAAATGGAAAAGACCCTTTTTAAACAGTTTGTAAGACTGATAGATTTAAACATACAAGTTAAACTTGGTCAAAATCACCATAAACAAAAGCAATAAGACAAAATCTGGGGAAACAGTCAATGAATGGGGTTAATCTCTACAATTTCTTCAAACCGACAAAGTAAAGATTAGCAGGCTAACAGAGAAATGAACAAAAGTCATGACAAAAAGGAGAAATATATAGTTCTTGAAAAGATGAGGGGCCTAACCTCATAAGACAAATGTAAATTCAAACCATAGTATGAGAAATGTTTTACTAATCAGACTGACTAAAATCCAAGTGTCATAACATGTTATGCTAAAAGAAAGAAAATGGGCACTCGCACAGAAGCTGGTAGTGTACAAACTGGTTCATCCTTTGTAAAATAATTTGATATATTGAGTTGCAATAAATGCATATTTTCTGACTCAATATAGATACAAAAACTGCTAGTCCAGTGCTAGTCTTTGTTATAAAAATGAAAGGTCTGCTCTTCAAAATTTTAGCTACTATTGTTGTCAATAAATTCTAATTTCCCCTTTTCTGACTATAGAGAAGTAATGAAAGTTTCCAATGTTGTTTGCTAATATGCAGAGAAAATAGGAAATTTCAGATTTCCTATTTTTCCTGTATTTCAGTAAGTCTATAAAGAATTCTACAAATAAGTACACAAATCATCAAAATTATGGTGACTGAGAACAGATCAGTTACGGACAAGGTGTGACTACAAGGGATTGCCTGAAGATATTCTGGGCGCTGTCACTGGTTACATGAATCTATTCTTGTGCAGAAAAATCACAAAACTATATACACTTAAGGAAAAAAAAGTCAAAGTTACACTATATGCTAAAAATTAACTACTACGACTCTTGACAATTAAAAAAAAGGAGAACACAAAAGATTCATTGTCATTTCTCTTTTCTTCATATGCTATTGTCTGGCAAGGGGCTATAAGGGAGTGAGATGTCCAAAAGTGTTAAAGGATAAACAAAGGACAAATTCTAGTACATTAACAAGTTCCTAAATGTAATCAGAGTAAGCATGAATTACAGAAGAAAAGCAGAAAAATATTAGAGGAAATAATTTGAAATATAAATTCATGGGACACACACACAAAAACCAGTACACACACACAAAACAGTACACACACACACAAAAAAACCCACATTTTTCCCTTTAAGCACACATACAACATTTTCCCCCTTAAGATATGCTTGGAGAAAAGCGGTTTTGGCTGTAAACAGGCCCAGAGATGGTTGGAAAGCTCATTCCCAGACAGCAGTTCTGGGACTCAGTTTTCTCTAGTAATAATCTTCAAACTTTCTTACTTTTCATACTTAAAATTCTTTTCACTATTTCTGTGTATGGAAAAAACTAGCGAATCATCTAATTCATCTACATTTACTGATCACTACAAAAAGCTCCTCAAAATAAGAATGCAGTTACATCTGATGTAACAATATAATGCAATTCCTGACAAATGTTGCACATCATCAATGTTTTCCTCTCTCCCCCTTTACTTTCTGTAAGTCAAGCATTAAATGGGGGAAATGAAGGTTGTTTGTAGTGAGTCTTAGATATGAATAATACTGAACACGAAGTAATGGAGTTACCACATTTTTAATCAGACATTCAAGAATGGCAGCTTTGTTTATTTTTAATAAGGAAAAAGCAAAGCAATGACTGAGTAGCTGTAGTAAAACTCTGAATTATTAAATATTTAAGTGCAGTCAGGCCAAATCTGATTAAAGTTTAAAATCCTAGCTTCAGTAATATTTGCCTCTAGAAAATCCTATATTTTAACAATTAGCTGTCTAAACAACCATATAAACTTATATGTATGCTGTTCTAAAGAGCAAAAACATTTACAACTCTTATCTCACATATTATTCAAGAGCATGCTACACAGGCAGGTAAGCAATTAAATTCTTCCTAATGAGGAAAGGCAAGTACCCAACTAATACTTGTACAGGGAGAAAAAGCTGAAACAGCAAGCAAGGGGGGGGAAAAAAAAACAACAAAGCAAAGATGCTTTTATACATATTTCCTTTCATACAATCTATTCCTTACCTCTGCCTTTTGGTGTGATTTCAGCCACCAAGTCATCAACAGTAACGTGTTCTAGTCCTTTTTCTTTAATTACCTCTTATGCAAAAGCAAAAAACAAATCATATCATTTAAAATCATTATCTGTAAGAAAGATTTTCATAGAGGAAGGGTTAAGATCATGTCTTTAGAGCACAGACTGGTTTTTTTTTTTTTTTTTTTTTTAAAAAGAGGATACTTTTTTCTTTTCTAATGAAGATTTTAGTTCAACCTTAAGTATCCATCATATCAAAAACATAAAAGCCTATCTAGCTCTCAGCTACATAACCTATACTTTAACAAATAATTAAAAACAGAGTGACTGACTGAAAGTTCAAATCTAGCATTTGCAAAAAGCCGGAAATGTGTTAACTCTTGGGCATATGGGGGAAGGGGGTGGCTATTATTTGACCCTATCATGTAATTTCACAGTCCAAAACACAGAACAACTACTTTGCTGCTTAATCTTCTCTATGTTGAGCCAAAAGGACTAGAAAAGGTAAAGAAGTAACATTTACTGGACTATGTGCTGGATGTTTTGTATAATTTAATATTACAATAATTTAATGGGCTGGGTAGTCTTCACATTTCAGAGGTGAGGAAAATTAATCTTAAAATTCAACTTTAGCTTTATTTAACTTTATTTTTATCAGTGAAGATGTAGATAACCTCAAAGTTATGCTCTTACTAACTTGTCACAATACCTTTTTAAGGTTTATCTGATTCTCTATTATCATTATTATTTATAGACATCATTACAATTGAAGTCATTAAAAATAGCTAGCATTCCATTATAACAAAAGTTGAGCCACAATGTAAGGAGGCTCATCTTAGTAACATGTATAATCAATACCCTGCATTTTCACAAGCTTCCACTCTGTATGATTCTCTAAGAACTTCATGAATGATCTTTTAAAAGCAAGCTGAAGACTAGAGCTGTATTTCCTGTAGGTCTGCCAACCATAATGAGCTCAATTTGTTAAAACATTAGAAATAACTAATTCTTAATGTTGAGCAGGAACACTAAAAGGTGGGATTTTGTACTCTGAATCTAAACAAACCTGTGCTTGTTTGAGGAAAGAAAATTTCTAATAACGGAGTTAGGTCTACATATTATTAAGGAGGAAATCATTACCACAAAATTCAATTACCTAATTGTTTAAAATTATGTTCACTTAATATATCTTAAAATATCAATTTCTCTAGTGAACCCCAACACAGTTGAGAGCAATGGAATTAGCTTATCTTCTAAAAGAAGCTGATTACCTTTACAGTGTGCTTTCAATTGATCTTTCCAGCCACATTCAATTAATTTAGCTCTCAGCAACTCTTTGAGGCTGTTGAAAAAGAAGCGTTTTTTTGAATTAAACTACAGCAACAGACAATATCTTAGATAGGAATGTTTGAAGCAAAGATTGAACTGTTCAATTAAAAACCCCCTGCCCTTCAGTCACCATACTTTACTTTAACCTAACCTTGGTTATATGAAACTCTGGTCCTCATTTTTTTTCATCAGTAAAATTAAATGAAGCAGATGGGACACAATACTTAAGTTAAAGTTACTACTTCTGAATACACTTTCTAATTCCCTGCATCATATAATGGGTCTTGTACAGCTTCTAGAGTGTATTAGTTAAACTTGGAGCAGCTATACTTCTGAAAGCTTCAAATTCAAAAGTCTAATCTTCTGAATATAATTTTATAGTCAAAATTTGGCTTATCTCATCTGCTGATCTCTTTCTTTTCCTCACTAACCTTCTAAATTATATTAACCAAGGTATCTCATACTACATATAGTTATTTTACAATGATTACACAGTAACTAAGTATTTGATTGCAAGATGATTGTTTCCCACATTTTAACAATTAGTCACTGGGATGCTGATCATAATTTAACTGGCAGCGGTATGTACTGAAACTGATGGTGTTATGGTTGAGACAAAACCCTAACTTTCTTGTATTTTCTCCATACCCACCTACAGATTTGCAACCCAAAGTATCTAATTTCTCTGGTTAAACAGGTCACATTGTGAACAAAACTGCTTCTCTTCCAAATTCCTAGACACCTACACAGCAACATTTCCATCTTGATATTTACTTGGGTCTTTACATCTTAATAGGGCCAAAACCTGACGCTTCTTTCCCAGATCATCACGTAGTTCTAATCAGAATGGTGATTTCACTCTTCTCATTCAGGTTCTGATTCGAAACCCTGGCAATGCCCTTCACCCAACGATTCTGTCAACACCACACATCCAATCCGTGAGCAAATCCTACTGGCCCCAGTTTTAAGACACGTATCTAAAATTCAAATGGTTTTCATTTTCTCTGCCATGCTCCCCGTTTAAGTCGCCATCTTGTCTTGACTGGGCTGTTACCAAAGCTTTTATCTGTCTCCTTGCTTGTACCTTTGCGTACTTTTCTCCTACTGCAAAAAACCGGCCAGTGACTTTCTGCTTTACTCAGAATAAAATTCCAGGACTTTTGTTATAGATTAAATGACCCTTCAGGATCTACCTTCTCGCCAGATATGCCCCTGCCCGAGTTTATCTCTTCTCCCTCTCCTCTACCTTAGTCAGCATCATTAGCCTCCACCGGCTCTTGGAAAATGTCAGGCAAATTCCTGTTGCACAGGGCTTTGGTTCTTAAGTGCTTCTCCCGTTCTGCCATATTTTTCCGATCTCTTCTTAGAGAAGACTCTGATGTGTTTTTCCCTATTCAGGATAACCCGCTCCATTACTCTTTGCTTTATTTTTCCTCGAGAGCTTATTACCATCTGACATGCTATACAGTAATAGTCTGTCTCCTTCCACCGGAATTAAGGTTCCAAAGAAAAATAGACTTCATCTGTACTACTGTAACTCTAGTGCCTTCACAACACATGGCTTATGGTAGAAACTCCAACTTTAGGCTGCAAGTGCTTGAAAACACAAACAGATGAAAGAATATATACAATCACAGTGATTGCTGGCACTACTGTCATGTCGGTTTCAGATAACACTGTCCTAGATGCCCTTTTCTTTCCCTTTTCTTTATCAAGGGTTTTTATTTTAAAAAAAATTCTAAGTTCTCCTTTCCAATGATGCAGTTTTTCATTTTTAACCGGATATAATCTTCTAACACATTCTTCTATATCTATCGCTAGTCCTTCACGTCTATCCTCCACACTGCTGAGCCAACATTCCTAAAATGTAAATGTGATCAAGTCATTCTCTTTCTTAAAATCCTCAAATGACTCCTACCTAGCAGGGAATAAGCCAACAGACGTTTCCGCCCCTTCCCTGAAGGAACACAGAACCACCATCACCACAAAAACAAAACAAAACAAAACATTAACCACCCTACCACTCCCAATGTGAGAACTCTAAATAGGAATTTAGATAGAAAGGTGACTTAAGCAGAGCTGACACAAAATATGTTGAAACCTGGTATATTACCTAAGTAGAAGAGAGTTAGGGGGCTTGTTGAAACTACTATGTGGAATACAGTATTCTGAACTGCTAATTTCTGCCACCCTAGTTGAGTAGAGCACATCTGAAAACAAAGCCAACACAGAAAAAAGCAGGGCACAGAGGAAAAAAAAGGTGTATTATTCCTGAAAACAATTTGATAACCTGAATCTAGTTGTGCCTGCAGCAACTTCAAATTCTAGACTTTTTAGCTAAATGAACTTAAATATCCAATGGTTAAGCCAGTCTGAGTTCAGTTTCTGACATTTTCAATGGACAGAA
Organism: Uropsilus gracilis; assembly: GCA_004024945.1. Classification (NCBI taxonomy): domain Eukaryota; kingdom Metazoa; phylum Chordata; class Mammalia; order Eulipotyphla; family Talpidae; genus Uropsilus; species Uropsilus gracilis. The sequence continues at coordinate 132,870 of PVHY01000182.1, forward strand.
ATCTGATTTACACAAAAATCCAGTCATCCTGTTGATGGCTTTAGTAACACAGCTTTGATACTTTATCTTCTAGTTTTCATTTTACAGTTCCTTAAAACATTACCATATTGTAACCAATCTCTGTGATTTTTGCACATTCTGCTAAATTTAGCTAGACTGTTTTCTACTAGTTTGGAGAATTACTTATTCTTCTTTACCAGCTGAAGTATCTTTTACTATTCTGGGAGACTTTAAATGTGATATCTTAATCTCCAGGTAAAGTTGAAAAAAATTCCTTTTCTTTATATACATGCCTCTTTTACAATTTATCTCCCTGTTTCTGAAAGCATTCTTGATTTCTTAGCTTTTCCTTTGTATTTCTAAACATGCTCATTCTCAAATATGTACTTGGCTAATTATGTGTTAGGCACTATGCTGGGTATACAATATTTCTGCTGCCAAGAAACTTGGATTACTTTGGAGGATAAAATCTTAAAAAGGAAAAACTTAACATGATAAAAAGCTTACAGTTTAACAGAATGTTATGATAGAACAAAGTATTGGGATTTAACAGATTCCTAGAAGAGACAGTATTTAAATTAAGAGCTAAAGATGAGGAGAAAGTATGTTTGATAATAGAAACAGTACATAACTGCTCCAAGGTAAAAAGCTGAAACTGGCTCTATCATACTGTCTTCCTGTTAAAACCTGGTAATGTTACATATGTCTTCAATTGAAGCTATTTCCACACAGATTATAATTCTGAGTCATTTTCATCTTCCTATATCACTCATTTCCTTCCAACACTTGCAACATACCTGTTATAGATGTTAAGAGAAGAAACTTTTGATATCAAATCTATGTACTGCCATCCTTTCCAATGACAGCTTTGTTCCTTGACACTAAGATTCTTAAAATACAAGTACAATTTAAAGATGTCAAATCTATTAACATAATCTATTACTTACCGTTCTCTTTCTCCAGTTTCTATCAACTTTTGGTTAATCGCTGCTCTCATCTGCGCATCTTTGTTCATCTTGCTAACCTGAACATCAACATGTATTTTCAGATACAGAACACTCACAAAGCATTTTTTTCTAAATCCTGTAGGCAACCATCCCAATACATTTAACATTCTGTCTACCATCTGAAGGGTAATAAATCTCAACAATATGTCAAAAATTTCATTACACTTAATATTATTTACTGCATCTCAATAAGTTATACAGATGAACTCACTTTACAATTTTCTTCCCCCATATTCCTTTTGCTAATGAGTCTCTGGACAAAAATTAATGTAACATTTATTGAACACGTGTGTCTGGTATTGTTGGCTTGTTGGGTTTTTTATCACATCTATTTCCCAGAACCTATTCTTTTAAGTATTAACATAATTTGCATTTTACAGATGAGGAAACTGAGGCACTGAGGGGTGAAGGCAGAATTTAAATTCAGGTATTTTTAACTCCAGAACACCCTAACACTTTGACTGCACATGGTAACTGACTGCTAGATATTTCTGCACCTTAACTGTACTCAAAATGTTGGGAACACCATGTAACCTATCAGTAGAAGAATGAGATTTGCTGGTTAGTTCTAGATTTGCTGGTTAGTTGGCACTGAGGATGTACCCAGAATTACAACTGCCAAACCAGTAATAAAGTACGAACATGCTTTTTACCAAAGTTTGTTGGGGGAATTAAAGAGAAAACAAATCTCCAATCAATTCCTTATTTAGAGAATTCTCAATTTTCAGTAAAAAAACAGACAACTCAAACTAAGATGATGTGAGCAGGAGAGAAAGGTCTGTAAAATGTGGAGTCAACTTGTTTACCCACCTACCCTTGTCACTAACTTGAGACGACTTTTTGTTGTTTCCCACCTCACCTACATAAAAACGCAAGACTTGCCAATGAGTTTTCGTAGCTGATTCCCGCCCCCCTCTTTTCTTTTTTTTTTTTTTTTCGGAGGTGACCACGGTAAAGAAGGGGCTGAGAAAGGTCTAGGAAAGGTTTGCTTTTCTAGTTGGAGGCTGGCTCTTTCGAACACAATGTGAAGCTCGAGTCAGCCCCAGTCCTAGAATACTGACCATGATTTCGCCTTGGCCCCTAAAATATGGATAGTGACCTTGGACAAGTCACTGAATTTTTAAAGGCCTCAGTTTTCTCACTGGTAAGACAAGGGCGCTAAGGGATTGCTCCGAGTTCAGACATTCTTTGGGAGAAGAGAATAGGGCGGAGACAGCGGGAGAGGCGGGAGGGGAGGAGCCAGAAAACAAAGCGAGGACTGGCTTCAGGCCAACTCCGGTAGCACGCCCTGTCGGAAAGCCCTACAGGCCCGCGAGCGCGGGTCGGGGAAGCTAAGGAAAGACAGCACATCGAAAGGAGCCTGGGCTGGGCCCGGGTCCCGGCCCTAAGGACCACGGGCATAGCTCACCACCATCACCGCGGGCGAGGGCCGTCCCTTCCCAGCGACGAAATGACCCTTGCGCTGACGACCGTTACCTACCACACTCTTCGGCTGCCCAGACTTAGACCCTCAGTAGCTCGGGCACCTAAGCACACAGAAAGCTAGCACACGCATTTCCGGGGCGGGGTCTCGCCACCCTGCCTATAATGTGAGAATTTAACCAGCGCGGGCCGCCTCCTGGTTGCTCAGCCTTCTGGGTAAGAGAGTCCAGACGGTAGCTGTCGCGCGGATTCTGACCCCCTCGGAAAACTACGTATCCCAGCATGCAACAGTTCGTGTTCTCACGGACACTACATTTCCCAGAAGGCGTCCTGCCTCGCAGTGTTTTCTGGGATGGGAACCACGCCGTCTTCCAGCCTGGCTGCTGCGAGTGAAGCGCGGACCTTTCAACAAGAGCTTTATTAATTGTCACGCTGGGACCCTGCATCGCGATGGAGGTGGCTGCTAACTGCTCCCTCCGAGTGAAGAGACCTCTCTTGGATCCCCGGTTCGAGGGTTACAAGCTCTCCTTAGAGCCGCTGCCTTGTTACCAGCTGGAACTTGACGCAGGTGGGAAACGGCGGCGCCCCCTCCCTCGGTCCCTTTGACCTTTTTGCCCCTATGGCCCGACTCTTCCCGCGTTTACTTTCTCTTAGTCTCGGCCAAGCAGGGCGACCGTGGGCTTCTTCACGGCAAGTCGAGCTGGGGTGGACCCAGGGTGGCCGCCTCTGGAGGACACCACCCCGGAACCCCGTAAGAGCCGCCTTCGTGGGCGTCTTCATAGCGAGACCCTGGGTCGACCCTTTGCTTGGCCCCTCGGTCTCGGAGCTCCGGCACGCGGTTGCTCTCCAGGCTCCGGCCGCCTGCCGGTCCCTGGCCTGGCCCCTGCTGTGAAGAAAGCTAAGGATATGCTTTTCCTCTCCGGAGCATCCTCTGAACGGTTGCGTTGAGAAAGCTGACCTTGGAGGAGCCCTGGCTCCTATTCGTGTGGATGAAGCCCTATTGCAATTCACAGTACTGCCCGTTACCTGGTGCTCTAACACTGAGACTAGGTGATGTTGAACAGCTCTGTAACATTTTGAGGAAAAGGTGATTAAATTCCCGCGCGTGTACTGCTTGCATTGTTTATCTGTAACTGAAAATAGTGGTCATCCTTGTTTTTACAGTGTGACGACTGGCATTTTTCGATGGTAGTTAAAGAACCTAGAGATGTGCTTTTTAAACACATCCCAAATGATTCCGATACAACATGTGGTCATTGTATCACGCTTTGAGAAATACCGACCTAGGTCGCTAATAACTTACAGACCTGGAGTTAATAGACTTTATAGTATCAGTCGTTTTAAGGACTCATTAATTAAGATTCGGAAATACCTATCAACTTGTTTTATGTTACATGCTGATGATTGATACCAAGATGAATAAGACGCAGTGTGTAACTGTGAAAGCACTTGTTGTCTCTTTGGAAAGAAAACTGTGAAGAGGTAAATAATTTGGTAAGGCCTGACCACATGCCTGATGTGGACAGAACATAAAGTACTTCTCAGCATCCTCGGGGTTCTGGGAAAGTTTCTTAGAGGAGTTGATATCAAGGTAGTGTTTTTGAAAGATGGGTAAGAGTTGACTATGATGAGATAAAGTGAGCTTGACTTTTGTTTTCAGCTCCCTCCCCCTCCCATCCCGTGTTCAGTGAATGGTACCACTGTGTTTAGTTTATGAATTGAAAGACCACCACAGAATTCAGTTACTCAAAACAGTAAGCAATTCTTGTCGTCCAGTGCACAGGCCAGGGACGATTTGTGCATCTTAGTTCAGTTATGGACATACTAAGTATCTCTGCTCATGTTGGCTGAGTTTTCTCATCTGTTTGAGCATTTTCTAGCTATTGACTGAATTACAGTTATTTCAGGTGGTTATTGCTTGGCTACGCTCCATAAGATCTCATCCTTCAGCAGACTAGTTCAGACTTATTTCAAGAAAAAAGTGGCAGTGCCTAAGATACTGCTTGGAGTAAGTTTGATATCATTGACCATAACCAACTTTATAGTCTTGCATCAAAGGTCCTAATTTTTAAGCCGCCCCGGATCTATCTCTTTGGTGTGCTTTCTGTAACTACTTAGACCCATTTGACATAGAAAGTTGGAACTGTTGTGCAAGTCTGCATAGCTTATTCTGGAATCATGGAATTTTTCTGATCATTTCAGCTGCTAATCAATGTCAGTAAATCCAGTTAGCTCAAGATTTTGATTTCTTATGCCTTCACTCTTAAAGTTATTTTTTACCTGAACTATAGTAGCATTCTGACTACCCTTCCTGCTTTCTCTTTTAGAAACATTCATTCCTTCCTCTGTAAGGCAGCACTGTGAGTTTCCAGTTCTGTTTTTTGATATTCTTTTCCTCCAGTAGATTTTGAGATCCAAGAAGACAATATATATCTATATCTATATATATAGATATCTAGATTACTACTCTGTTTTAGGGCTTAACATAGTAGGTACTCTGTAGAGAGAATGAAGACGAAAAGGAGAAGTTGAGGTTATTCCTTGTGGAGAATCATGAGTAAAGGGAATAATCAGTAGGATGTGTGCAGGACATTAGTCAACAGAGTGTCCTTTTTTCCTCTCTTCATTTTACTAGCATTGGTCTTAGGTTTGGGATTTAGGGTAAGTGAATTATCAGTTAACCTCTATGACTAGCACCTATGGTACTGCACCTCCCCATGATTTTGTATACCTGGCCCAGTGGGTGTGCACATGTTTAAGTGCACACCTAGGCTTAGGAGGGAGAAGGAATTACAGGGTGACCTCACCCTGGGGGAGGGGAAGAGGAAAATTAGAATGTGAAGAGCACCAAAGAGGAGAATGGGACTGGGGGTGGGGGGGAGGGGGGGAAGTGAGGGTAGGAGAGAGATGTACCTGGTTCCCCCGAGAGCATTAAAACCTTTCAAATCCACCAAGGGCTCCGCCATTCTTCTTTAGTTACTAGAATGCTAGACCTGAAGACAAACTGTCTGGATTGGGACCTTTGCAGTACAGGGATATACAATTGGAAAGTGGTGAGGTGTCATTTGAGAGTTAAATATATCAGGGAAATAGACAGATTTGACTAATTAGGTCACTCTTAGATTCTGTGATGGTGCAATTGAAAAGATGAGAGGAATGGAGATCAAATGGAGTTTTCTGTAATGGTTCACATATAGGACTCTCATTAAGGATGACTTGAGGATGATGAAGAGGATAAGTCTTTTAAAAACTGCCATTTGTAGAGATGGTAAAATATGATGGAGCTCCTCCTGATGTTTTGATTTCTGCTAACTGAAGAGTTTATATTCAAACAAATCATTAGTGGGTAACACTGATGTGAGTCATCACAATAAGAAAATAAAGCTCAGCTGTCATATATTTGCCAACTGTTTAATTTGTTTAAGTGGAGATTTAACTTTTGTTGAAAGCTCTGCATTTAGGCTGTGAGAGCGAAGATGTGGTCTTTGGACTCAAATTGCTTAGGAATTGTTACCTAGTCTCAATGATACTATTCAGATTTCTTTAATAATAACTGTCTGCCTCTTTCAGTTTCAGTGACCTAAACAAAACCTCTTTTATAAAATTGTGACTGCCATTTACTCCAGCAGTTACATGTCTGAATATTCATCTTACAGACTCCCCCACCCTAGAATTGTCATTTACTACATGTTTGCATGTATTTTCTCTGATATTGCTAACTCATTCTGCATTCTTTCATCTTGATTTACATGCTCCCTGCTGAGAGAGCCCTTTATTGACTACATAGTTAGAATCTACACTATAGAATTGCAACTGAGTGCAGAGGGGGACGCAGCAAGGAGAGGAACCAGTACCTAAACCTGGCACTCTCAGGGTTCTTCCACCCTCGCGCACAATTGCAAGACTACTCAAAACAATAACAAGATTTACTTTCGGACAAGGTGAGAACATCAAGAGTTGCTGAGGCCACAATTGTCCAGTTACCTTTCCCAAGTCACTGTCCAGTTTGAGAGTCTTAAAATGCTTCCACGATGGTGTCTTCTGGATGGTGTCTTCCACTGCAGACCTGAACAAGTGTTTACAAACAGAAGCACACACCTCAGGTGGCGTCTTCTGTCCCTCTCCAAGGCTCAAGAGGGCATTTCACACAAGGTCCAGCTCCTGACAAGTTTAACTCCTCCTTCTCTGGGAGGCACAAAGAGTTTCAGTTTCTTCTTGTCTTTGGTGATACACAAATTCTAAATTTCCTACCAAGCTATCCTCTCTTTTTCAGAGGTCCAAATTCCAGTTTTCAAAACAAAGTCTTGTGCTTACATTTCTTGCAACTTTTCCTCTTCCCGGGGATGGCCAAATCCTGTGTTGCTGACCTTCCACACCAGGTGATTGCTCTGAGGGTTGCAGTCCACGATGGCATGCTTCTACACCTCTTCTACAGGCTTGTCTCTCTCTTGCCAGACTGCATCCACAGTGCTGCTTCCCTTGCTTGCCCACAGGGCATGCAGCATCTGGGCAATTTCTGATTGGCGTGCCTTCCCAGCTGTGACATCAGTGACAGAATCTGCAAACTAGAATCTATACTATGCTTCCCCATAGTGCCCAATAGAACATAGATGTTGTGATTAACCTTTGTGGCATTTTGGTGCCATTAACAATTTATCACTAGGACTGGAGCATACTTGGTCACTAATGGATACATTATATCTCACACACATTAGAAAGCTTACTGAGACATAGTTGACAATAAACTGCACATTTTTAAGTGGATAGCTTGACATGTTTACAACTTCATTTTTAAATAAAGTTATCCTTTTGCTGTAAGGTTGATGAGAGAAAAGAATCCTGGCTAATGTTGACAGAAATGACTTTTATTCAAGAATCTGCTTTTGTTATATATCATTTTGCTTACAGTCACAGTTTCCAAGAAATGGAGTATCCACATCATTAACTGAAGACTTAACTGTGCTTGTGAAGTCATCACTTCTGTCAAGCGATTAAATTTTGCCCCAAAGTTCCCTGTTCCCTTCTGTAACCAGCTTTCAGTTCTATTCTACAAACACCCCCCATCCTTAGGAACTGTTCTTATGCTCTCTGTCAGTATAGATGAGTTTGCATTTTGTAGATTTAATGTACAGGGAACCAAACAGTATGTCTGGCTTCTTTTACTCAGTGTAATTACTTTGAGTTCATCATTGTTGCCTGAGAGAGTGATAGTGAAATCTTTTGACTATAATTGCAGGTTTTAAAATTTTTTCAAGCAGTAGTATCACTTTGTGTTTCATATATTATTTTGACACTCTGTTGCGTAAACATTATTAATTATTACTGTCTTGATAAATTGACCCCATTATCATTACAAAGTAACCTTCTTTGTCCTTGGTGATACTCTATGCTCTAAAAGCTACATTCTGCAGCTTTCTTTTGATTAATTTTACCATACCACATCCTCCTCCCTGGCCTTAACCAAGACCCCTAGTAAATGCCTGAAATGGATAGTACTAGGAAAGAACAAACAAACATTTTTTCTGTATGTAGACATGTGATAAATACATGTGATATACGTGATCTTAGGCAAAAGGCCAAAAGTGATGACCTATGATAAAGCTTTATTTTTAAATTAAACACAGTACTAGATTAACAGTAATAATGTAGAACAACTTGCATACTTTGTTAGGTGATTGTGTTCTTTCACAAAATACTTTTATGTAATTTTTTGCACTGCAGTTGACTGCAAAGTGAAACTCTGGATGAGGGGTTGAGGGCTACTACTGTAGTTTCCTTCCATCTCTCTTCCTGTTTTTTATGCTGGTATTGGGCATTTTACTTTGTATGTAATCGTGTGTACTTATAATGCACTGTTACTGTTTTTGTTAATTCTTTCTTAAAGAGATCGACATCTAAGTTTTGTTTTGTTTTTTTTTTTAATCTAGTTGCGGGTACTCTTCATGCCTGTATGTGGAGCCATATTTTTATCTGTATAAGTTTCCTTTATCTTGAATACTTTTTATGGTGGGTTTTCTGTTGACACATTTTGACTTTGTGTATCTGAAACTTTTTTGGTATTCTTACAAAACTTTGTCATCTTTGTTGTGGGATGAAGTTGAGTTACTTGGAAACAGACTAATGCCATCATGCCTTGCTTTTGCAATTTTTAGGCTAACCTAAACCAGTGCTAATCATTCACCACTCTTGAAACAAGACTAGGGCTAGCTATTCCCGACTATTGATTTACAGGATTTGTGTTATTAACCTTTATTACTGATGAGGAAACAGGTGACAAGTTTAAGTTTAAGACAAGCTGTGGGTGAATGGCAAAGCTGATCCTTAGTGCTCGTACTTTTTCTAATTTCTGTGATATCTGGGCTGTTTTTTCTGGGCAGGGAGAGTAAAATCTGGTGAAGATTTAGGTCATTATTGGAGTAAGGGTGAGAAGAATTAAGTAATAATCACATTTATGTAAAATTTGTCAAATTTACATCTACTCTCTGAGGAAAATAAGGAAAAGATGGGCAGTAAATGTGTACATCTGATTTGGGCATTATATGTGCATATATGCTTTGCAGAAATAGTTTTGTGGGAGCAGCCCTTCTAATTCTGGTTAGGCCCTGTTCTATAAGCTTTGCTGCAGGACTCATGATTGTGTTCCCCTGCTGTCTGGAACAAATTACAGCCATTTAGTAGATTATTTTTTGAGTTTGAGAACACTTACCATCAATTTTTATCAAAAAATTTGAGTGTTCCCAGTTCCAAAAATAACCTGCCAAGTCATACCAAATAGGAATGTTCTACTTATGGATGGCAGGATAAACCTGTATACAAATCTGTGTTTTGGTTTTTGGTTATTTTAGTATCCCCTTATGCATAAACAGCAAATTGAGTAGACAAAAAGATTCTTTGGGTTGATTCTGGAAGATAAAAGAAGTCTAGGAAGTGACCTGTGCTTTTTTATTTATTTAGATTAATATGCTTTGCTTAGGTAGTATTGATGGATAATGTGTTCTAATATTTACATATTTAAAATGAGGAACATTAGCAAATAATAATTATATTATTAATGACTCATACTTGGTGTTAGAAGAGTTGAATAGTAGCAATTCTTTGTAGTTCAATGTGATAGTATATTTCTAAAAGACACAGCCATACTTGTAATTATTGTACTACGGTGAGCATGTCTGTTTTATTAACCAGTGTGTGTCTAATGCCAGAGTGTCTGACACATAGTGAATATGTAGTAAATAATTCATGAATGAAAAGCTATATATGGTAATCATTTCTCAATACACATCAAATTATTATTTGTACCCCTTAAAGCTATACAATGTTTTGTGTCAATTATATCTTAATAAAACTGAAAAATATATAATTGTGGAAGCAGCTATATGTCCTTATGGAAAAAGCACTGTTCTTTGTATAGAAAATGCTATTTATACTCCAGGTATGTTTTCTGTACCCTGGGGGAAAGATGTGATATAGCATCGAAGAAGTTACCATTTGTGTTTATATTTATTTCCTTAAGTGTATATTGAGATAAATTGTTTTCTTTCTTAACCTTTGGTAAAAATAAATGAAACAATAATGACTTTTTTAATAATAAAGGAGATGTAATATTTGCCCAGCAGGTAAGAAATCCTTCAATTTTAGCATTTATGTTCTTTTTATTTACACTGACAAGGGAAGAGGTGTGTAGAAGAAAAGAGGATAAGGACATGATCTTATCGCTTATGACTCCTTTACTCTAAGTTCTGTAAAAGCATGAACCATGTCTTATACTGTATATCCTCTGTCTGGTAAGTGTCCAGAAATTTATTTTGAACAATTGTTTTGAATGTGGTGAGTTGTTCTGGGGGCCTTGGTAATTAGCATTCTGTGATTTCTTTGCCTTGTAGAAAAGAACCATTCTGCAGAAAAGAACCATTTGAGGCAAAACTCTTGATGCTTATGTTTATTTTCCTTTTCTTTCAGCTGTGGCAGAAGTAAAACTTCGAGATGATCAATATACACTGGAACACATGCATGCTTTTGGAATGTATAATTACCTGCACTGTGATGCATGGTATCAAGATAGTGTCTACTATATAGATAACCTTGGAAGAATTATGAACTTAACAGTGATGCTGGTAAGGAAAATACACAAGGCTAACGTTTCCCAATAAATTTGAATATGAATTTTGATTTTGAATTTGGTGTTAAGAGAACTGATGTGCTCTTTCATTTAATATACAGTATCCTATAATTAGTCTAAGACTTAATTTCTGCTTAATCCAGTTAAAATTTTACCATAGTATCTCTTGAGCAGCTACTCTACTGGGTTTTGTGTATCAATGTTGGTAAAATTATTCATGCCTGATTTTTCTTTGTGAGATGTTATCTCTGGCTATAATAGTGGGTTTGTCTTTTTTTTTTTAAATAGCTGAGTAAAATTCCATTCTGTTATTATCCTTCTAATCCTTTTATCTGTCATTGTGCACTTAGGTTGTTTCCATAACTTGATTGTTGTAAACAGTGATACATGGACAATATAACTACAGTTTAGAGGTTTCTTCTGCTTTATTTTTATGATTGATTTCTAGTTTGATAGCATTGTGCTCAGAGAAGATTCTTGACATTTCAGTTTACATGAATATATTGATATTTGTTTTCTTGATCCAGTATGTGTGATCTCTCCTGGAGAATGCCCCATGTGTACTGGAAAGAATATATATTCAGCTTTTAGAGGGGTATGGTGCCCTAGAAATATCTGTTAAGCCTGCATGTTCTAATTCTTTGTTTAAGGCTATTGTTTATTTCCTGTTTGATCTTTCCATTGGTAAAAATGGGGTGATGAGTTTCCTGCCTTCATTATGTTTTTCCTAGTGTTTGTTTTCAGATTTGGTAATTGCCCTGATGTAGCTTCATTTGGTGAATATATCTTGATGAGTGTTAAGTATTTCTGATGTATTGTTCCTTTAATCATACAGTGTCTATTTCTGTCTCTTGTAACCTTTTTTAATCTGGAAATCTATATTATCTAAATATGACTTCTGGGCCTTTCTTTGGGCCCTGTGTGTTTTTGGAACTAAGGTGAGCTGGGTTTGTTTCTGATCCAGCCAACCACTGATCCAGTCTTTTGACTGGTGATCAATCTGTTTACATTTCGGGCCATCATTGATATCTGAGGGTCTGCTACTGCCATTTTCTCATAAGTTTGCAGGTTCTGCCTATTCTCTATTCTTTGTGTGTGTGTGTGTGTGTGTGTGTGTGTGTGTGTGTGTGTTTTCTTATATACAAGAGTTCCTTTCAACATTTTTTAGAAGGGATGTGTAGTGCTTGCAAACTCCTTCAGCTTTATTTGAGTACACTTTTATTTCTCCTTCATAACTGAAGGAGAGTCTTGTAGTATATAATATTCTTGGTTGACAGTTTCTAATCTTAAGTATTTTAATAGATAAAATTTTTTTGGTTGACAGTTTTTAATCTTAAGTATTTTAATAGATAATTTTTTTCTCTCATTACCCACACTTTTTTTTTCAGAGAAGGCAGATATAAGCTGATCTAAGTACCTTTATGAGGGATCTGCTTCATCCCTCTTAGCCAGCTTCAGTATTCTTTCTTTGTCTGAAATTCCTGGAAGTTTCACCATTTTGTATGGGTGTATGTATGGATCTAAATTCTTTTAGATTCATGGACGTGTGAGTTTACTTCTTTCTCCAGGTTTGGGAAACTTTCATTTTTAATTTCTTTGAATAAGTTCCTTTTACTTCCCCATCTGAAATTCCCATTATTTTTTATTGCCTTTCCTTATGGAGTCCTGCAGTCTGTGGGACTATGTTGTTGAACCTCGTAGGATCAGCTCAAGTCTCAAGGCGTTGGGGCAGGGAGAGTGCAGGTTTGAGCTCTATATTCTTCACTGAGGACCTGGATCTACCTTGATACCCCAGCTCCTCTTGCCTTTTATCTTTTCTTCTCCCATAAAGATATGCTGCTACATTAATTAGCTCTCTCCTCCCCATAGTTGCTAGCCACATAGGGAATTACTGCAGGCTCACACTATGGCTGCAGTTTAGGCCATGTCTCTTCCCATTCTCCTTCCCAACTCCCATTGTTGCATGGAGTTGAATTTCCTCTTTGTCCCGTATGACACAATCAGTATTGGTTTCTAGTGTCCAAGAGATGCTCAGATTTTGCCCCAAGTCACATTACTCTAGGGATCCAATGCTGCTCTGGACTGTTTTTCTGTTCTCCTTTGAGTGAAGCAGGCAACCTCCTCTGACATCATCTTTTGCTTTGTCTTGGTTTTACATACTTGATAAGATTTTTCTGTTACTTCTCTTTAGCTGCAGGTGTCAGTCTTGGGGTGTTGAGTAATTTTAATACGTAAGAAATAGTTGATTTTTTTCCAACAAACTTTTACAAACTATTTGTATTTCAGAGCCACAAACTTAAGTAAATTGGCATTTAGCAGTGAAAACAGGGATAAGATGTAGAAGAATTGAGAAGGAAAATGGTTACGAGTTTAGGGGTGAAATATGCAGGGAAGGTTTCAGAGGATTTGTGACCTTAACAGTTTTAAAGAGTCAGTTCATATGTCATGAATATTGGGACAGCTGTGTGTGCATACAACTCAAGAGGCACTTTCAGCAAACTTTCATCGACATGCTTACACACAATGGGCACTCTGCATTGATTTCTTAAAACACAGAATTTGTGTAGAAGGACCGAAGGCATATGTAGACTATGGCAAGGTTGGCAGAGGCCAGGTTTTAAAAGGAGACAGGAACAGTTATGCCATTCTGTGTTAAGCGAAGAGAAATATAAAGGAAAATATGAAAATAACTGGAAAGATTTTGATTTATGCTTGACTGGGAGTGGGGGTACAGACAGAGTAACAGCCAAGCATAATACAGTACTGAATTAAGGAATACATTTGCTGATGTGAAAAATATTAAGAAATAAATATGGTATCCCATACAGAATTTTTCAGAACTTGGTCACTGAACCACAAGCAAAACTCATCAGAGGTGCTTGGTAACATGCATATTCCTGCAACTGGTTTATAAATGACTGCCCTTGTAAAATACAGGCTAACTCAACACTATGTGTGACCAAGATGGAGGTTTGACAGAGGAAAAATATAAATTGCTTGTCCTTTTGATACTGCCTAAAATTGCCAGCAGATGGCGGTAGTTCAACACAGATTTTAGGAGACATGCTACCCCCAAGTTTAGCTTGTAGGTTTACAGTCCTCTCTTTAGAGAACTGTCAGCTGGAAGAAAATGTGCTCAGTAAGCAGAAAATGCTTTAGGGAAGCAAACATCCAAACTCCAAGTTCAGTATGTTTTTGTTGTCATTTTATTATGGTATTATGACTTAAAGTAATGTGTTCAGTTTTTAGTATGTAAGAAATTGTCGTGGTATTTTTCTATTTACTCAAACTAATTTCTGCTACTATAGAAGAAAGTCATCTCACTGTACCTCTTTAAATTGCAAGATTCGGAGAACAATTAAAAGTTCCATTTGTAGGCATATATTTCTGTGTCTGAGAGTGACAATTACTAGTACTTGTTTGTCTGGTTCAGTTGTATGCCATTATGGTCATCTCTAGTCATGAATCTCAGCTTATAATCTACAGCTGAGTTAGTTAATAATGGTCCATTTAATTACTTAAGGAAAAAAGGGGAATTAAGTTGTTAGAACTGTTTATACTTCATTATTGAAAGCTTTAAGTTACAAATCAAATTGCTCAAATTGCAATTAATTTAAAACATCTTTAAAGTTTTGGAACAAAAAGGAGGAAAAGGGAATGTTTTTTTCTCAAATAAAGTTATTAGTGGGGATAGCCTTCCTCCAGAAAATAATCACTTCTTTAAAAGGGCAATTTTAGATGCCTATTATAATACTAGTAAATGCTGTCCTTACTTTATTTTGCTTGACTAGTTTTCTTTCTATACGTATATTTATTTGCAAAATACTTTGTTGGTTCAAAACTTATTTCCTTGCAGTTGTAACTGAGACCCCAAATGTCTGTTTTGAGATGTTTTTCATAGCTATAAACAGCTGACTTATTTGTATTTACTTACTGTTAATATTTACAGTCTTATAGTATGTGAATGTTGAAATTGTTGCATTGTTTTATTAGTGCAGCAACCTAATTTAAAATATTCTCTATTTTGGCCTAAAGAAAATGAGTATTGACCTGAAAAAAATATTACCCTGAAGAAAATATGGTACTTGCATTCATAGTAAGGGTTTTTTTTGGTTTGTTTTGTTTTTGGGTTTTTTTTTTTTTTTTTTTTTGTGGACATGGGAGGTATCCGAGAAATTGCAGTGAGAGCTAAGGTAGTGTGTGTTTAGAAAACTTAGGAAGTGATTTCTTCTCAAGAAAGTGAGGGATATAGGAAAGACCATCTACTTTCCAAGTGCTGTCAATCGAATGGTAATCTTGGTTCTGACATTTTTTAGCAGTGGAGTTTAAGATAAATTATTTAATCTATTATAGAAATCAGTAAGATATGATTACAAAATCAAAGGAAAGATGATGCTTCAAAGAAAATGAAATTGTATGCTTTAAAAGTAATGGGTTATTAAAAATCTTGAGGCCATAAGGACATAGTTTATTAAATTTTGTTAATTTATGTGTGATATAAACTGTTCCAGGAGTAGTGAATGACATTCTTAAATCAAGGATTATTTTTGTCTTATATTAAAAGTTAACTGAAAACTAAAATTTACTTTCTGGATTGTGTACAGTTTGATATAGGATAGGAAATTTAATCTTAGAATTGTAGACCTCTTTATATATTTTACTAAGAAACATACTGATGGTACAATCCACTTAAATATAATGATACTGACCATAAAAATGTGTCAACTGAAATATAAGTAGTTAATAGTCTAACTGTAGTGTTTTCATTCCATAGACTCGTGTTTGTGTCGACATGAAGATATGATGTAGTATTTTTACTAATCAAAATCACTGACCATTAACTCTATAAATTTGAGAGGAGTGAAGATTAGCTTGCTGCTTTACATTCATTATTGTTGTTGTGTAATAATTTATTTCAAAACTCCATGTGTTGAAACAGTGAATATTTGTCATCGCACAGTTTCTATGGATCAGAAATGAGAGAGTGGCCTAACTCTGAGGTTCTGTTTCAAGATTTCTCATAACTGTAGTAAAAATGGAGCCAGTACTGCAGTAATCAGAAGACTTGACTTGGACTAAAGGGTATTCCCCAAGAAATTTCACTCACAGGGTACTGGTTTGGGCAGGAATCCTCAGTTTCTCCCCATGCAGCTCTGCCTAGAGTATGACTTTGAGAGAGCAAGGTAGATTTAATATCTCTCATTACCTAATTTGAGAAGTCAAGTACCTTCCCTTCTGCAGTATTTTGTTTGTTAAAATTGAGTGTAGTGTAGCTCTTACTCAGTTAGGTACTGTCTCTCTTGTCATAAAAAGTAACCACTGTCAATCAAGAGGGAAGCATTCATTTAGAATGTTTGGCCTTTCTTACAGGACACTGCCTTAGGTAAACCACGAGAGGTTTTTCGACTTCCTACAGATTTGACAGCGTATGACAATCGCCTTTGTGCATCTGTTCATTTCACATCTTCTACCTGGGTTGCCTTGTCAGATGGAACTGGGAGATTGTATCTCATTGCAACAGGTGAACGCGGAAATAGTGCTTCTGAAAAATGGGAGGTAAGTTTTTTTTTTCTTTTCCCTAAGACATATGTAGTCTGGGCAAAGTAGCAGCAATACCCTCTGCCTACTTGGGCCTATGCACGTGTCTCTTCTTTCTCCTTTTCCTAATAAACCTGCCCTTTTAAAATGTTTAAAAAAAAAAAAAAGACAAAAAAATATGGAAAGTTCATGGATATTAAACTGAGTGGTTTTGACAATATGACAATATTTTGGATATCTTCTTAATTACGTTGTGAATGTATACATTTTACAAAATCAGTTATTGTTTTGATCTGGCACAGTATGATTGTCAACATTTTTCAACAAATATTGAGTTCTTAGATGTGTAAAATAGTATGTTAAGCATTGACATTGCTTCTTGAAGTAGAGTTGACCAAAAGTTTGAATTCTGCTACATTCACTGCTGTTTGCAGTTGCATTTGCATTTTGCATTTGTTTACCAGTGTATTTTCTACTTTCAAAAATACTATAATTTAGTAATGAAACGTGTCATTATTACTTCATTTTTTAAAACAGTGAACCAGATTTAAGTATGATGGACAAGCTAGGAATTTAATAGTAAAGCATAAGGAATTAAATTTTATAGAGCCATACTTTTTGAAAGAAGAAAAGAATGACAGTGAGTTATTATGTATAGTGTGATAGTGCTGTGTCTAAATCTCAGCAACTGGTCTTTAGGTCTGGGTAGGTAAGAGATATGCCTTCAATACATTTACATCTTCTGACGTATTTTTGTCACATCAGCAGATACCTACAAGATCATGCTTTACTGAGAAAACTAAGATTTTGAAACATATAGTTTAACCTTTTACCATACTAAATGGTATACTACCAAAGTCTAATGAAAGTCAAAAACAAAAAGTGCAGTGAATAACCAGAACCGCAAGATCTTGTTTACAAGGGGCTTTTTCAGACTTCTGCAATCACTGCTTCACATATTCACTGGGTATTATGACAGTTTTTGCTTTGACTTTTAGTAGTTGTTATCTTTTTTCCCTTAGACAGAGTAGCACAGCTGGAAGGAAACTGGATAGTGATGACTAGAAGAAAGATGAATGATATTTTATCTTTTCTCAAGCTGTATGGATTCTTTTGGTTTTGAGCAGGAAGAGACACACCGACAATTCAAAATCAGCTTAAAAATAATACCACATATTCTGCCAGGAGTAAATTCGTAAGGGCTGTAATTCATTTGGTTTCCACTATCAATAACCCGTTGGTTATTCCATCAATAACATTTTTTAATTTAAAATTTAAACTTAACTTTGGCTCTCTTTTGTATACACTGCCACTATGAAATAAGGACCCCCTGAGATGTTTCAGGTAATAGTTTTGACTGGCACTTAAGAGAGGTTGCCTGGGAAAGGGATGAATCTTGTGCACTAACTGAAGTAGGAAGGGTAGTACAGAATACTAGTCACCTTAAGAGAAACAACCTAAGGAATTTCAGGACTTGGAGGTCATTGTTGTAACAGAGGAAACTAAAGGTGGGATTGGTTAGGAGATGGTATAGGCTATAAAAGGACCAAACAAGATGCTGGTGATGACTGATGTGCAGAAAAGTGGAACTAGGAAGATTGCTTTTCAGATGTTTTCCCACTATTATGATGGGGCAGCTGCTTAACAATAAAATCACAATTGAGTTGCTAGGAACTTTATCCTAAGAAGTTTTAAAAGTTGAGGCATCTGGCTGCGCATGGTGGCACATGCCTGTAAGCAGCAGTCTAGGAAGCTGCGGCTGGAACTGGGCATCGCTGCTGAGTCCCACTTGGGGCAATGTAGTGAGACCTAGTTCCCAAAAAAATAGGCGGGCGTGGTAGCCACACCTGTAATCCCAGCTACCTAGGAAGCTGAGGCTGGGGATTGCTTGAGTCTGTGGTACCCCAGGCAACGTGAACCTGCAGGTCCATGGGCAAAAATAGCGAGACCTGGTCTCAAGTAAATAAATAAAAGTTCAGGCATCTGCTGGCTTCAGTCACTCATATGAGAGAGAAAGAAGAGGAGGAAAAATAAAATAACTTGACCTAGCAAAATGTTATTTTTCCTCCCTCCCTTTTCTCTCCCCTTGTCACCCAAACAAAAAAAATCAACTAATTAAAAAAACCTGTTTTTATCATCTCTGTTTTGAGTGTTTGATGCTTTTTTCTCCCCCTGGCCTATGGAAGACTGTAGAATAGATTCCAAAGGTCTATTTTTTGAATAATGTTGGCAGAGATTTTCAAACGTGGAGGGAAATTTATGATATTAAAGCACTTTGTAAGGCTTTCAAGTAGGAGCAGATAGACTAGATTCCAGATAGACGTTTGGAAAAAAAAGGAATGAATTTTTGTTTACAGTTAATTGTTTTTACATCTCTTTTAAAAATTATTTCAACATCTTATTTAGAAATCCATCTTAAAACTTCTGTTGAGCCAGGCATGGTGGCACGCGCCTATAATCCCAACTACCTGGGAGGCTGAGACTAAGGATCACTTGAGTCCATAGTTCGAGACAACTCCAGACAACATAGTGAGATCTAGTCTCAAAAAAAACAAAACAAAACACCTCTGTTGTACTTACTCTCCTATAAAAATATAATTGTCCTTTATATACTTACAATAAAAATATAGGTAGGATTTTTTTGTCTTGGTCCAGTATGCATTTAGATTTGGTTTTTAAAAAGTAACTTTAGTATTATATTGTAAATGGAACTAGTTACATTATATCTTTTAATGTGAAGACTTTTTTCAGATAAGAGTTTTAGTGATGTTTCTACAATTCTTTTAACTCATAAACTTCCAGAAAACAAAAAAACTAAAACAGAACAAAAATAATGGGAAAAATTATATGAGACTACCGTATCCAGTAGTTTAAGAGGAAGAGAGCAGAAATAAATTATGTGAGTCAGAGGAAGAGAGGGAGGAATGAACATCGAATTACTGATGGTCTCTCTTTTAAGCACTGTCTTTCACGTAATAATTCTTCTCAGGAGATTTCTTTCCGTTTTTTTTCTCTTGTAGGTGCTGTTTGGTTTCCTCTTATTTTCTTTAGTTTTAAGCCAAGAGTGCTGAGCAGTTTTCTCTGTTAAATAAATAAATAAAATAAATAAATAAATTATTATTTAAATAATAAATATTATTTATTATTTATTATTATTATTTAAATAAATAAAATAAATAAATAAAATTTAAAAAAAACTTTTTTTTCAAGGAATTCCTTTCTTCAAGGATTATTTAAAATTACACTATTAAAAAGCTTTTTTCACTTTTTCATTCCATGTATAACAATATTTAAGTATTGTCAGAATGCTATGTATTTCTTCATGTACTCATAATTCCACATTTGTGTATGTGTGTAACCTTTATTTTGTAGATAATGTTTAATGAAGAGCTCGGGGATCCTTTTATCATAATTCATAGTATCTCTTTGGTGAAAGCTGAAGAACATTCAATAGCCACTCTACTTCTTCGAATAGAGAAAGAAGAATTGGATATGAAAGGAAGTGGTTTCTATGTTTCTTTGGAGTGGGTCACTATCAGTAAGAAAAATGAAGGTAAAACAACAAAATTATGAAGATCTCTTTGCTAGTAGACATAATTTCATAGATTTTGAAAAGTAGAGCTCTTACTGTAAATGCTGTTTACTTTTTCCTGGATTTTGTGTTATGATTCTATTATCTGCAAACAAGGGGTAAGAACATCTGTAATTTGTCCATTGATGTGGGTTATAGAAAGAATGATAATCTACATTCATTGTGACTATTGCATTAAAGAAGACATAATCTCATAAATTTTAACGAATTTTTTTATTCATAAATTTTTTTGGCATTTTACATATATATTTACATCATTATATACCCTGAAGTTCTTCTACCATCATATCACCTTTGAACCATCATACTGATCTTTTTCTTTTTCATTCAATCCTCCCATGATTTCCCCCTCCCACCTCCCTCTCCCATTTTGAAGAATTTAAAGTGAATATTTTAAGTTTATAAATTTAATATACAATAATATAAAACATACATATATTCTTCTGTGATATACCCACCTATCCACACAAGAATTTATGTATGAAACTAATGTAAATTTCTTATTGCAGTATAATTTAGGTATGAATTAAATATAACTATTTATATGGAAATGAATACCTTTGTTTCCTTAATTCACAACTGATTTCTTTTAAATTCAACTTAGCCCCCAGGAAACCTGTAAGTTTTTCTCACCCAGAGTGCTTCCATATATGAAAAAATTCTGATTCTTGGTCTATTTGAAGTTGTTAATTTCTAACTTGGACATTAAGAATTACGTTTTCCTTTATTAATTAGAAATGCTTTGATGGTATAACTTTGCTTTTTGCCAGTGGTTGGTTTTTACTGACTCACCCAGTGGCTTTTCCAGCATTTGAGAACTGAGGGAGCTTATCTTCATGATGACTTTTCTTTCTCAGTAGTTTTTAATAATTTACTCAATTCGCTAATCAGTCTCAAGTGATTATCGATTTCTAGAAAAAAATATCTTTACTATAGCTGACAGTTTACAGTCTGATAAAGGTTATTAAAATTTATTTCCTAAAAAATCCTGCCCGTTTATTTTAAAATGAGCATAATTTCTCTAGACACACATACATATGTACGAAGATAAGGACAGTGTATACACGTGTGAATGTAAAACCAGTTTTTAAGTAAGTTGAGTGAATTTCCTGGCTTTGTTCTTTGAAGTGTTTAATGAACTTTGTTGTTCTTGTCATTGTTGTAGTTTGATCTCTGAAGGAACACAGTAATTTAAAACCTCAGGGGCTAGAAACTAGCTCCCTAGAGGGCTTGATGGTCATGAGGTAGTCTGTCACCACTGCTCAGCTATGTCACTGTGGTGCAAAAGCAGTCATAGTTTGTAAATAAACGAGAATAGCTGTGTTCCAACTTATGTTAGACACTGGAATTTGAATTTTACATATTTTTTGTATTTAAACATTCTTTTCATTTTTTAGCTTTTTAAATTATAAACTCTTTGTTCACAGACTGTACAAAAAGTCGTGATTTCAGCTTTTAGGCTCACAGGTGCAGCTTGCAGATTTTTTACTTCAGATAATAGAAGCTTTAAGTTTTTATTAAGGTGTATAACTCAGCAGCTTATAGGAGAAATGTTTCTTCTCTTCTGACATTTAGTTCTTAGTTACAGCTTTAGCTCAGTCATCAGATTACCTCAAAGCACAGTGACATTTTGTGCTAGTTCCATCATTTTTGCTTCTTGGTCTCAACAGGACATATTTAGACTCACTTCTCTTTTTCTCCCAGAGTTGTAGTTATCAAAGATTCTTCCTGTCATTTACTTCATTTTTCTTTTTTCATTATCTTGGTTCTATTAATAATTGTTACTTCTTTGGACATAGAACAATGTTTTTTCTCAATCATGTTAAGCGAAACATACATACACACATACATGTATGTATGTATACATACATGTATGTATGTGTGTGTGAGATAAACTTGAAAATGTAGGCACATAATGTTCCCGATTACATATTAGGTATACTGAAGTTTCCAAAACTTTTGAGTAAAAGGAAAAGTTTAATTTTAATCCAGTATTTTCTAGCTTACTTAACCATGGAATTCATTTGAGATCCATGTTATTTTCTGCTCTACATATATTTGGGAAAGCTAGCCTATAAAATATATGATGTGTAAGTTTGGGTCTTTAGAGACAGAACTTCCTGCATTTACCCAATGATGGAAAAGTAGGAAGAACTTTTAGTTCATTCCAAAGTGTCAAGTGTATTCTTAAATGTGTATTAAATAAATGTGTGAATGTAGATGAGGATTTAGAGTAAAAACAACAGATAATTCAGAACAAATTTTAATAATATGTATGTATGACTTACATGAAATTGAGTTATGAGTTTTAACTCTCAGTGTAAAGCTTGTAAGTACAACCCAATTAATAGAGCAATCATGTAAGTAAAGCCATAAATTCAGCTGAAATATTTGGGTACAAAAGATAAATTATTTTCACAGGAGAATAAAAACTCAGTTAATTTATGAGAAACTTTCAGAATGTAGTTGTTTATATCTTAAAAATTCTAAGTACCTTTATATTTGATTATAGCAGGTATATATATCTATCTCTGTATATAACAATCATTACCACCATAAAGAATTCATTTTAAAGAAACCCCTTACTAGTAGCTTTGTTTGAAATACTTTATTTTCTTACAGAAAATAAATAACCCCTTACTAGTAGCTTTGTTTGAAATACTTTATTTTCTTACAGAAAATAAATATGAAATTATTAAACGTGATATTCTCCATGGAAAGTCAGTTCCACATTATGCTGCTATTGAGTCTGATGGGAATGGTCTAATGGTTGTATCCTATAAGTCCTTCACATTTGTTCAAGTTGATCAAGATCTTGAAGAAAATAAGGATGAAATCATGTCAGAGAAAATCAAAGGTAACTTTACTTTAAGACTTCATCAAGCTTGTATGTACTTATGTACAAAGATATTCATATCTAGTTGTCTTCTCCAGGTAGGTTAGGTTTTATCAGCAGCAGGTCTTTAATTTTTATTTTTTAATATTTCCCAGAATAGTCTTTTGTTACCAGTAAGTAGTGTGAACTACTCTAATAATTTTGTATTTGCCAAAAATGTTTAAAAATCTGAAATTTATATTGAATAAATATTAAATGAATAGATTCCATCTTGATATTTGAGCATTCAGCATATTAGTGTTGAAGTTGTTACTCTTAAAATGCTAAATTCTGTTCATTGTAAGTGTATTTGAATGTTCCTAACTTTGACACTAATTTGAAAGGAAGTTTCATTTGAAGTAAAATCACTGAGCAAGTTTTTTAGTCCTGAATGAATGATATGTTAGAATGAAAAAAGTAACAACATAGCTTCTTTCAGAAAAAAAAAATGTGTATTTGTATCTGGAGAAAACATTCTTTTAAAAATATTCAAGCAGAAATACCTGTAATTACTGGTAATATTTTACTTAACAGATTTTCACAGTACTTAATAATTATACATCTTACTTTATGAATGTACATTTCTTCCATTGATTATACAGGTTTTTTTTTTTAATTGATTACATGTATTTTCTTATATTGTTGTATACCCCATAGTGCTCTCACTGCCATGTCACCAGTAAACCATCATCTTACCTACTTGTGCTCATCCCACCTCTGATGAATGTACCTTTTTTGTTACTAAACACATTGTTTAAAATATTCTTTTGAAAGTTTTATATTTTCTAAAAGATGAAAAATTTTGGGAAGTACTTGAAAATACTAATGTATTAAATATTTCTCAAGTATTTTCCCTGGGATTACGGACCTTAGAATAAAAGAGTTGTGCTTGATGACCTGTTAATTAGCCTGTTACAGCTCGGTCTTCTCCTATATGGTGTGGTTTTTGTTAGATTATCTCTGCCATATCTTTCTGAATAAATTTCTAATCTCTTCATTCTACTGTTACACTCTCCTAGACTTTAGCTGTCAGTGCTGTTGAGATCTCTAGACCACATGCCTTTTAGCACTACCTCCTTCAGTGAGCAGTTGCAAAGGAATGAAAGAATATTTTAATTCTTGGGACCTTTTGTCCCTAGGACATGTGTCTTGAAGAGAGATTGCAGTCTAGGTGGGGCAGGGTACAACATGTATTTAAGTCATTGACTATCAGTCTAGGTATAATTTTCTTCTTGATATCTTACATTATATTTTGAACTTTCCTGAATTCATTATTATGTTTAATTTAACCTCAAATCCCCTCCACATTTCTGTTTTCCTTCCAGTAGCTCTTATTGTCTACTGGGAAATTTATTTTGTATTTTCTTTGTCATAGGATTTCTACAGTGATGAACAAAACAATAGTGTAATCTTGAAAACGTGAATGGTTCAGTTATATGTTTTCTTTCACTCTTGTGAATCTATACTGGTTTCATTTTCTGTATTCTTCAAAAAGATACTATGTTGCCTATTATCATAATGATATAAAGAATAATATTTTTTGAAAGACTTTAAACATGATGTTAAGAATGTAGAGAGGCTCTGAGAGCAACCAGTTAAGATTAATTTAGGTGTTTGTATACATTTAGTGAAGAGGATTAAAGATTCTGACTTTCGTGTTATTCTACTTTCATGGTTTTTAATTTATGCAGAGTTCTTATGATGTTATAGGCTTCTCCTATTGCAGTATCTGGCAGTACTTATCCATTGAGTCATTATTATGCAAAAACATCCTTATTAAGTTTATGGTAGATAGAAAGATGAAGAAAACCAATTACTTACTTTAAGGAGCTTATAGTTTTTTCAGTTATGATTCATACTTTTTCACTGACTGTACATTAAAAGTACTTCTAAAGGTAAAAGACAAGAGAATCTGATTCTAAAGAAAGTAATTAATTAGAAATTATTGCAGAGTAGCAATTTTTTCATTTTATATTTCTATAATAACATGTTCGTTAAAATAAATGTTTTAACATCAAATGACTATTCAAGAAGACACCAGTTTCTCTGAGCATATCTATTGTCACCAAAGTTTTTAATTATTTAAAACAGTGACAATTAAAAAAACCTCACATTTAGTGAGTTTATAATATACTTAGGTGGTAGACTTGATATTGAATGTTTTAATGTGCATTGACTCATTTAAAAGCCAGTGGTCTTAGTATTATTTGGAAAATATTAATACAGAATTAATAAGTGATTGAACTAGAATTTAGAACCAGGGATAGTCAGCTTGAGAACTTCTTCCTTAGTATGCTTTTTCTTGATGACAGATTTTAATACTGTGATCCTGTTGGAAAATGATTATTTTGCATTTATGACCTGTATTTTATACAACCCTGGTTATAGTATGGTGGGTCTAAAGATGTTTTCTTAGTAGCTGTTTTTTAGGATATAAGTTGAAGAGATATAGTAGGAGGTGAAGGAAGGATTTTTTGACTGGGAGTTTAGCCAAAATCTGCTAATAGCCTTTGACTTTCAATGAAATTGATTCCACATGATAGGCTAGCCAATACTTTTATAAGGAAAATACAGCCTTTGTTTTTGTGTGGATGTATATCCCATCAAATAATGTGGTCACCTATATCATAGAGGATATAAGTTACATGGGCAGGTCAATGCAATGATTTAAATTTTAGTCACTGTTTGATATTTTTTTGACCTCAGGAATCCACTGTAGGTGTGTGCTTGTATGTAAGGGGAAGAGAAAGAAAGAGGTATTGCCTGGAAGGGAAAGAAGAAATGGGGGTAAAGGGTTGCTATCATTAGTACTTTATCCCCTTAGCATTAGTCTAGAAAGGGAACATGGCCATGAAATTGCTTTAATTCTTTGAAAGAAATTTCCCAGAGAGGTCTGTGTTTCATTATGATTTCCTTGTGAGATAGCTGGAATTTTGCTAAGATTCCTTTAGATAGACTTTTTCTTTTTATGTTCTAGAGTCTAATTCTGTATATATCATCATTAGAATTTATTACATAATGCATCTTTCTTTTCCCAATAGAACCTCTGTATTATTGGCAACAAACTGAAGATGATTTGACAGTAACAATACGACTTCCAAAAGACAGTAATAAGGAAGACATTCAAGTACAGTTTTTGCCTGATCATATCAGCATCATGGTGAAAGACCAGAGATTTTTGGAAGGAAATGTCTATTCATCTATTGATCATGAAAGCAGTACTTGGATAATTAAAGATAATAGGTATTTTTATAATTTTCATTTAAAGTTTTATTTTTCATTATTTTACTTTTTTTCTTTTCATTCATCCCATAGTGGTTAATAACAAAGGTGAAAACTACCATAGATCATTTCTAAGTTTTTTTTGTGTTTGTTATTTTAGAGGCTAGGTCTTGCTATTTTGCTTGGGGAACTTCAGACTTAGTTGCCCAGGGTACCATGGACTCAAGCGATCCCCAGCCTCAGCCTTCTAGGTAGCTGAGATTACAGGCATGTGCCACCACACCCAGCTATTTTTTGAGACTAGGTCTTGGGAGGGTCTTGAACCTGCGAACTCAAATAATTCGTAGACTTGGCCTCCCTTCCTAGGCTGGGATTAAAGGTGTACACCACCACGTCCGGCCCTAGATCATTTGCATTGCTGGTTATTTTTCCTAAAATTAAATAGAGGATATCCATGTTAAAGGCCTAGTTAAAGTCTAGTTAAGATTAAAGATCCTAACATGAATTACTGTAATTTACTGACTATAGTAACAACATTCCTAGTCTTTAAAATAAGACTTATTACCCGGGTATAGTGAGAAATCTTGCTTCACCTCAAACCTTCAGTCACCTCACTTCCACAACCAGTTAATCTTGTGTATGTTTTATATATATATATATATGTATATATATATGCATATATATGTATATATATGCATATATATATAATTATTTTTTAGCAAAAGTTTTTAAGGTACAGTTAGGCAGCTTGTTTTTGTTGACTTTGAATAGTAAATCTTGAAGTTCTTTTCATGAATAATTGAATTATTTTGTGATTCAAAGTAAATATATTTGTAGTTCAAAAAAATGTTAAGCTTTAAAGCAGATATCCTGAAGTCACTTTATTAATGGAGAAATTAGGTAACTTGTTTAACTTTTTTTATTATTTCAAAATTTTTATTGTATTATTTCAAAATTTCAGTCTCTGAAATGCTCTTTAAAACATTTTATATCACCACATACACTACTTAAATATTGTATGTGTCAGAGATTTGAGGTTGGCATTTATCAATTGGCAAGTATCTAGAACATTGTTCAGTAGGTCATGAAGCAGTCAAAGGTCTAGGAGAATAGCTGGACCTTGTGCAGATGGTTTGGTGTTTAATACATGAACATGTACCAGTATTATTTTCCATTAAATTTGAGGTATTTGATTGCAGTTTTATGTTTCAAAAGATAATTACAATGATATGTAGGTGGTTTTATTGGTTTAAAGCACATGATTTTCCCTGTACTTGATTAGATTATTCATATCTCATTTTCAATGATGTTCCTTCACTTTGGAAGTATTTGTTAACTAGTCTGTAGTTTACTATGTATGATTTTAGTGATTTTAGTATTTTAGTACTAAATATTTTAGTAAAATATTTAGTATTTTAGTATTTTATGTATGATTTTAGTTTTTCACTCTTATGATGGTATATTATACTAGTTTTAAAATGTAGAACTGCAGTTGTGCTAAAAGGGTTTGAAGGTTTATCATAGTTGAGAAATACCTTGTAACTGAGATTCATGGACTCTTCTAATTTCTTTAGGTATCAGCTATCAAGAACAGTATTCTGGTCACTGGGAAAAAGTTTTTTCTTACATTGTTATAGTTCCGTAGTTTTTCCACCATACTCCCTGTTTATCCCTCTCATTTTATTGCCCTTCCTTCTCCTCCTTTGCTGTAGGCTTCCTTCTATGGTCAGCTAGCTAATTTTAACTTTTTCTTGTCCTTTTGTTTGGTATCTATGTATTCTACGTATAAGTGATATCATCTGATAATTAGCTTTTTCCTTCTAATTTTGGCAAGCATATTCTCTTCAGCTTCATCCATGTTGCTGCAAATGGCGTAAATTTGTCTTTAATTGCTGAAAAATACTCTGTTGTATAATTATACAGCAACTTTTTGATCCAGTTGTCTGTTTGGGTACATTTAGGTTTCCATATCTTGGCTCTTGTGAATAGTGCTACATTAAAAATAGGAGTGCAGGTTAGTGTTTTTGTGCTTTTTGGACTGACTTCTAGGAGCAGACTCACTGGATTGTATGTTAGATCCACTTTTAGTGTTCTGAGGAACCTACACACAGCTTTGGTGAAAAAGTTCTTTAGTAGTTATTTACATTTATTTTTGAAGAGAGACATTTAGTATAATAGTCAAGAATGTGGACTTGGAGCAAGACTACTTTATAAGCTTGTGCCCTTGGCAAGTTACTAAACTCTGTTGTTGGCTTTTTATTTTTTTTCTTATTTGTAAAATGAGGATAACAGTAATTTTTGGTTTTAGTGAGCAATAAATGTGTTAAAACATGTAAGCCAGCTTAAGCCAGCACCTGGCATATGGTAGCATTATATTTGGAAACCTGTCTTTATCATCATCATTAAGATTTGCTTTCTTTTTAGGAGATATAGTTAAATCTAGGCAGTATTGATTATGGTGGTAATTTTATTGGCGCATGTTACATTATTTGGATACTCTCAAAATTAGTTCCAGTACATTTTAAAGTGCTGCAATTAATTCATGAGTTGGTGATAATAACAGCCTTGAGAAAGAATAGCTAAGTTTGAATGATCTGTTTGGTAATTATGATAATAGATATTGTGTGCTTGCAATTGTGTTTCAGGGCATGGGCCAGTATGGCACATGTAGACTAATATGGAGAAGGTTAGTTTGCTGTGGAACAGCTACAGCCTTTTCCTGTTTTATGATCAGAGCCCAAAGCAGCTTATATGGGTAACTTCCTCAGCTCCAGTGTTTGTAGTTTACCCGATTTAGCATCCCTTTTCAGCTGTGTCAATCCTTAATCTCAGGGATCCCTGATAGGTCCTTTTTTGTGCATTTATAATTTGTGTTTAGCGGTTTAGATGTACAGAATTAGATTTTACATAAGTTGACAGAGAGCATGTTAACTTCTCCACTTATATTACCAAGGTTAAAAAATGTATCTAAAATATTAACATTTATACTTAGATTAATAATCACATACAAAGAAGTATCTTTAGTTTTAGACCTTTTCTAATTAACTTTCCATGCCCACCCACACCCATAGTAGTTACCTCCCCACCATTCCCAACTTTCCTGCCTTTCTGTTATTTAAGAAGGTACTGAGCTGTAGTTCTTTCTGGAAATAGTCTGTTTCCAGTCACTCCCTTCGTCATGCCTTCTGATGCAACATTTTTACTGACTTTCTTGTTTACTCATTACATTCAAATTAATTACTCTTGGGCTATAAATTATTCCGTCATGCAATGCTTAGATGAACAAGATTCACCTCAATTTAAAAAAATAAAATGTACATGAGTTTTGGTAAAGCATCCTCTAGGTAAGAGTAATTTCTATGGTAGATTTTTCTGTTTGGTATTGATGATGAAATATGTATCATTGCCTAATGTTTTTAATTTAAACTCCTAGCTTGGAGATTTCCTTGATTAAGAAGAATGAAGGACTGACGTGGCCAGAACTAGTAGTTGGTGATAACCGAGGGGAATTTATACGAGACGCAGCCCAATGTGCTGCAATAGCTGAGCGTTTGATGCATTTGACTTCCGAAGAACTGGTGAGTAATTGCCACAGTAGTTTGACTTTCCCAGAATCCAGAATGTTATGTGAGAATTATGCCATGTTTTTCAAATGTTATTTTACTTTTTCTAATGTAGGAGTCACAGATTAGCTGACCTGGTGTTTGTAAAATGGCTTAAAATTCTAAATAATCCTTACCCTCTGTATGTGCGCATGTTGTGTTAGCTATCCATGTTAGATCATTTGATATTGCTTCACTGGTCTTCTGTAATGTTCAGTTAGCAGTTAGTCATGTTCATGTTTTCTTTGCATCTCTTAAGTAGCTGTTTTAATATCTTACTATTCCATCATTCATTTATGTATTTCTATTTTCAGTTTGTCACGGGTCTGAAATTTAGCAAAAATTCAAAAAATATTGCTATAATCTTAGCTATTTTTAAGAATGAATAAATCTATTTCCTTATTCTTTATCTCTCCTACTCACCAAGAATCCAAATCCAGATAAAGAAAAACCTCCTTGTAATGCTCAAGAGTTAGAAGAATGTGATATTTTCTTTGAGGAGAGCTCCAGCTTATGCAGATTTGATGGTGTTACTTTAAAAACTACTCATGTGGTAAGTTCTTGATAATGATTTTCTAAAATGTAAGTAGAAATTATTCCGGTGAGATAATTGAATGACCAGATATGTATCTTGCAAAGTGACTTGATTGCTAGTGAGAGAAATCTCATCACTCTGTAGAGCAGCAACTTTTCATTCTACCACAGCCAATAAACAGTGTCAAGGTGTTAGATAGAGTACAACTACTTATTGATATCTTTTATATGACTTTTTCATTGCTGTCTTTTTTTTTGATATAGTTGTTATCCTGTACTGTTTAGCAATTCATATCTTCATTTATTATTATAACAGGCATTTCCTTGTGCTGTCTCAATTTCTGATTTAATGGTTGGATTATACTTTGCTATTATTTTTATTTAGTGGTTGTCCTACAGAGTGCAAATATATCTTTATTAACTTTAAAAAACTGCATTATTCATGATGATATTTTTAAAAGCCGTATACTTCCTCTCCCTTTTTAAAAAAATTTTCTAAGCAGCCTTTTCTATATTCAGGGATATTTAAACTGTGACGGTTTAGACTCTGATATTTGAACTAACTCCAATTAATAAGGAATTACAGAAGTCAAGCTAACAAGACATAAATTAAGGTTATAAAAAGCTGATTTATAGTTTATATTCTCATTTAGTAATGTTTACAATTTATGTTTACTGTATCTTTACCTGCCTTTTCTATTTGATATTTACTGATTGGTCTACAAGATATTTAAATTACAGGTTCTTGTTTTAATCTGTGTTGTTTTACTGTTGACTTTATTTTGTGAGAAAGAAAAATCCTTTATCAAACAAGATCAAAAGAAAATAACTTTACCTTTTGTTACTTTGTTTTTAGATCTTAGTCTTGTAATATAGTTTATAGGCTATCTTCAAGAAAATTTGTGACAATCATTGTCAACTTTGTTCTGGTATTTTTCTTACATAGGTGGAGGGTAAAATCAAAGGGATGTGTAATTTGATTTATCAGCTGTAAGTCTAACCCAACCTTTTACTGATTAAGATGAAATCTGTGTTATCTCATTATCCTTTCCTGACCTTTAAGTGGACATTATAGTACTCAAAGAAGTTGTGAAAATGTTATTGAAGCTAAAATTTCTTTATCTGCCATGCTCTCCTCTTCACTATGCTATAACACTCTTAGCTTCTGGAGAGCTAAGAGATGACATCTTGCTAACATGTCCCTAATACCAATAGGTGCTTTCATGGGTGCTTATTAATCTGATCTTCGTGAGAGTCTTAAAAACAAAAGGTCCATATGACATCTCTGGACACTAAGCCAAAATCTGACATGATCCATAGATGACTCTTAGTTTTAGGTTATGAGAGCCAGCATGCTCCTCTTTACTACTTTTAGTTAAATTTTAGAGAATTACTCAAGTGTAATTGATAGAAGACTCTTGACTCTATTACTTATTCTTGTAGTGAATAATCTGCCCTCCCCTTCTGAAGTTATACTTTGGGAACTTGACTTCTTGGTACTGTTACTACCCCTTATATTTATAAGAAAGGCACCTATCCATGGTTGCTATAAAATGTTTAAATTTAGCTTCTCCGAGAAATCCCATTCATCTTAGTACTGCTAAGTACTATTGATAAACTAAGTAATAGTTTGATGTTGGTCAACAAGAAGTCTCTAGTTAATGGTAAATTATAGTACAGTAAATTCTAGTATCTGCTAGAATTTATCATATTTTACCGTAAGTATAGGCAATGCTAAGTTAGATCTGGCTACCTCCAAAGAGGCAATCTATGAATGTCAAGGTCTACCTGGTCAACTAGAACTTTTCCAAAAACAGTTTACTGGTTACGCAAGGAGGTGTTGCATCAGTTGACTTGTCTTGGAGGAGGCCATTACATTTTGGGTTTCAGTTACAGATCCATGTTAAGAATCGAATAGTACTTTGTGGATCATTTGTATTTCTTTCTGCTTCTCTCTGCTTGGGTTCATTTGTCGTGGTTTCGGGTGCTTGAAATGACCTGTACACAGGAAGGTCAGCGTCCTTCTAGTATAGGAAAAAATAACAGAAGGTAAAGGACAGTTTTCTCAAAATATAAAACCCCCTCAAATTAATCACAATTTGACAAGTAAAATGTTAGTTACTAGCATATCTATCAGCCATCATAAAAGAGAAATATTAGAAATACATGTGGTCACTGGAAGTTTAAGCTCAAAACAGAATTCCGATAACTAAAGATGAATTATTTTTACTGCTGCTTTCTAGGCTGCTAACCAAAATAGTAGTCACTAACCACATAATAGCTAAATGAACACTTGAAATCTGGGTAGTTTGAATGGAGATGTGCTGTTAATGTAAAATATATACCAAATTTTGAGGACTTAATATGAAAAAAGGAATTATAATTTAATTTTAATTTTTACGTTGAACTGATTTGTACATGTTTAGTCAAATATTTTATTAAGATCAACTTACTCTTTTTAATGTATCTACTAGAAAATCTTAATTAACAACACTGATCTACAGTGATTTGACTTGAGGAATCAAAGGATACAGAGTATTTTAAAAATTAAATTGCAGTAAATCTCTAAGATGATACTCACCATACTGCTTAAAATAAAAAATTGAAAGAGCTAAAGACATTTGCAATTTGTAAAAAAAACCTGTCAAGACAGGAAGTAGAGGAATTAAAACAGGAGATAATTCAGGTTAATGTCATTATAATGTTATCATTGGTATTATCACCTGTGATGGATTTAACTGCCGTAGCTTCAGTTTCCTTTTTGCCTGGTTCCTATTTCTTGATTCATAAAATTGTGATATTGTCAATCCTTCAGTTCTCTAGAAGTTAGTCTTTCCCTTGAGAAAGCACTGAGATTTTTACTTAACTCTTTTTCATCTCTAGTTTTTCTGATGAACAAGATTTTGTCACAGTTGCTTAAAAAAAGTAACAATAAGTTGGGAAACTTAGTATTTTGAATCAGAAGTTTGAAGGGGCTTTATAAACCCCTCCAAATGGGTTTTTAGCATTCTTGGGAAATGTTATCCTCAGTTTTAATTGTCTCTCCTGGATAAAGATTCTTGTGACTTCTCAGGTCTTGGCAGAGGATGGAATTCATACCACAGCACAGAGTTCTGAAGTAACAATCTGGGTGTTGTATTTGTTATATAAATAATAACCAGAAAGTTTTGGAGTTTTTTCCTGCTATGAAAAAAAGCTGATATATATTGAGGTCTTATATGAACCAAGACACTGTACATAATTTCAGTTCCTTTGATAAAATTGAATACTGGTTTATATTATATAGGTTTAGCATGTACAGTTCTAAATCTTTGTATCCATTTTGTTCACCCCAGTATTCTGATTTTTATCCATCCCCATTCCTTTCTGGTGACCAGTTTTGTTCTGACAGTCTAAAATGACTAATAGCACATCAGAAAGACCTAATACTCATCAGTATACACCAGGTAAAATTGCATCAAAACCTATTCAGCAGTTACCATCACATACAAAAATAGATATTGGGAAAAAACAACATTTGTGACTGGGGACATCAGCACCCCAGTTTTGCCAATGGACAGGTCAGACAAAGTAAAGATGCAATAGCCTTAAATAATGAATTTGACCATGTAGGCTTCATAGACGTAGGCTTCATAGACACAGGCCACTGTACCCAAAAATGCTGAATATACATCTTAAGGATTGACCACTTATTGGGTCAAAAGACAAGTACCAGAAAAATCATGAAGATTGAAATCATGTCATGCATCTTTTCTGACCACAATGCTATCAAGCTAGAAATCAACACAATATGAAAGCAGGATTAACCTATCTGTGGAGACTGAACAGCCTATTACTGAGTAATTACCAAGTTAATGAGGAAATCAAAGAAGAAAATTAAAAATACCTTGAGACAAATAATGGGAACACCACAAAAGCTGTACTGCAAGGGAAGTATTTAGTAATACAGGCCCATAAAAAGAAACAAGGGCTCAAATAATCTCATGGCCTACCTTAAAGAACTAGACCAAGAAGAAACATGTTGGAGTATGAGGCTTATGAAAATATTTTCATCCTCATACACTTATTTTCATGGTTGGTCTCCCTCACTGGTTAGCCTTTTACTTGGATTGTCTGTTCGGTCACTGCTGTCTTTCAAGTAGAGGAGAATAGAGATCAGTGGTTTTCAGAGCTAACATTCAGTACATCCTGAAAGCAATGTTTTTGTGAAACTATTACTTCACCTTCTATTTGCATTTAAGTTAATTTTTCTTTTGTGGAAGCCTTTGCTAAACAAACAGGAGAGAGCTGTAGTGTTGCATAAACTTGGCCTACAAGGTGAATTTGAAAGTAAACCTTACTTAGCCAAATCAGGAACAGAGGGAGAGAAATGCAGTGTGTGATCTCTGTATGCAGTTCATTCCTCTTTTGTGGAGAATAACCACTGGAGGATAAATAACCTTTATCCTCCAGCACTGTGGGGGAGCAGAAATTGGATTGCTCTCTGTCACAGGATTCTCCAGTGGCTGGACTAGTGGTGTGCTGGATCAGCTGTTCCAATAAATAATCTTGCTGGAGAGCCACTTAACAGCTTTCCCTATTGAGTCTTCACCTCTTCCTTTAACACAACATTCTATTCTCCAATCTACCCTAAAACCCATGAAACCAATTGAGCATTCATGATTGAATGTACTCAGCATATCTTATGCTTTCTTTATTCAATGTGTTTGTTGTTGTGTCTAGTCTGGCATTTTTAACTATTATAACAACATTTCTAATGAAGAATCATTGCAATCTGTCTCCATGAAAGGTAGTACTGCAGTAAATGGGATCCAATTATATGTCTCACCTTGACAATTCTGTATTAAAATGATCACCTTAGCCATAAATACTACAATGTTAATATAAAAGTCTTGACATTGATAATTATCACATAATACACCAAAGTAAATATTGTGTAGATAGACAGATCTGAGTTTGAATCCCATTGTTGTGATTTTTTTCCTATGTGGGTTTAATAAGTTACTATCTTTTAATAGATGGAAGAACAGACCTGAAGAGTTGAGTAACAGTTCCTGGCTTTTGAGAAGAATATTTATAGCATGTCTTACATATAGAACATGTTTGTAAACCTTAGTAGCTATTATTTTTCTTCTTATTTAGCATTTGTAAACATACTTGTATTCCATAGTTTGAACATGTTCTACTTATATAATTGGTGTCATGTTTTAAACTAGCTACTAGCAGTTGAGAGGTTATATAGCAGAATGGTCAAGAACAGGCAGGACTTAGGGTTCAAATCCCAACTTCATGGCTAATCACCAAGCTAATCTTCAGCCTGTACTTAGAAAATCTGTACAACATTTTTCTCAGCTTTAAAATGGATTTAACCATAGCACTTTTCTCCCAAAGGTGTTAGGGAGGAGTTACTCAGATTAGATGTATAAAACTTTAGAAACACAATTCGAGCCTCTCTTTTCTCCTTCATTGTGGAAGGACATCCCAGTTCAGGAGACTACTGACTTCCAGTGCTGTAAGTTTGCTGTGGTTGAACCAAGAAGGAAGGCATATGCATATTTCTACAGAAATAAGATTTCATGAAAGATTTAGAGGAGATGAGGAAGGTGGCTATCATTTAATGCAAAATGATCTTAAACAGGATTTTTAGTGACTTGATTTCCATGGAAGTTTGTCACTGACTTGTATACCTGAACTATGAAACATGAATATTTGAACTGTGGAATAATTTCTTTTAATAATCAAATACGATGGATAGAAATAAAAGTCTAGAGTACTTGCTGACGTACAGTACTATGGTGGTGTCGTCATTTTTATTTGTCATTGAATAAATTTTTGTCACTTATTTTAGGTAAATCTTGGAAGCAACCAGTACCTCTTCTCTGTCACCGTGGATCCTAAAGAAATGCCCTGCTTCTGTCTGCGCCATGATGTGGACGCCCTGCTCTGGCAGCCACACTCAAGCAAACAGGATGACATGTGGGAACACATAGCAACTTTCAACGCTCTAGGTATAAAGCAGGTTCTTTGGCAGCCTTTTCCAATATATAAAAATTATTGTCATTTTTTTTTCCACCCAAAATAATTTGAGCTGTCCTTATTATATAGTTGGATTGAATTGTGCTTGTACTATAGCTAATCAATGTTAGTACTTTTGGAACAGTAGGAGTGATCTGTTTTATGCTGACATACAGAGTGTTATCTAACCACTTTGGTCATTTTAGTCAGTCATTTGCTTATTTCCATTAAGCTATCTGGTAATAGAATATGAACAGGGACTTGCTAATACCCTATGTGGAACTTCTTTTCAGGTTTCTTCAGAGTAGTCTCACTCACTGCTTTAAGGTAATGAACATTAGGAGACATCTTTTATGAAGCATAAGTGCAAAAGAAAACCAGTATAATGGAAAGCGGGAAAATGGGGATAGGCAGAAATGATATTTATATTGTAGGATGAAAGGAAAAATACCAATTTTAAAACTAGGGCTTGAAATTTTTTAATAACATACAATAATGGATTTTTTTGTCAAATTAGTATTATGTGGGAGAAAGTTCTTATGAGTTAGGCACAGTTACCTCTTTATTGAAAGGTTATTTTAAGCTGACAAGAAAATAAAATTTCGCATTTTGATTACTTTATATGCACAATCCTAGTTGTAGAATGATCAAGTGCCCCTTAGAGTCTATAATATAGACTATTTAGCAGGTTAATTTAGACTTCAAGTGAATATTTCTGACCTACAATATGTCTAATCAGAAATTTAGCTGCATAATAACTAACCATTACATGTCTGTATTTTAAGTTTTTTCCTTTTTTTTTAACAATAGGAAGAAACTAAGTCACACCAACAGTACATTAGATACTAATCTTTAAAAGCTATATATATTTTTTTTGTCAAGATACTAATCTTTAAAAGCTATATATATTTTTTTTGTCAAGATCTGTCTAGAGAGCTAGTTAATAAATTACTCAAATAGAGGTATCTACATATTACATATCTTTGTTGGTTTGCTCATTGTTTGAGATAGCTTTCATGTACATCACTTTTGTATTTTCGTCTCATCTTGTTACTACATTTATCAATGCCCCAATCCAAAAATCCTGATGTAGATTTTAGAACATAAATGCCCTTTTAATCTTTAAAGGTAATTTTGTAGAAGGTTGACTTTTTTCAAAATTTCATTTCCAAGGAATGTACTAAATGAGTTTTCAGTTAGACACATGAACTTTCTTTTGAATTTGCAGTGGTCTCAAGGTTCTGCTTCTGGGAGCTAAAGTATAACAAAATTCTGTTACAGTATTGGTGTTGCATATAAATAAAAATATCACTGACATAGAATTAGAGAATGCACTGGCTGTATTGGTCTTTTAGGGATGGAGCCTGCATTATCAACACTCCTGAAATTTCATAATATTCTGTAAACTTTTTTATTCCTTTGATAAGAAAAAAAAAGGATTCTGTAATATCACATTTGTGATTAATGAGTTCAGTTATGTTATTGGCATATAAAGATCAGATCGCTTAGTGTGTTTTATATTGTTAGTGTTTTAGTTATTTGTGGAAGTTATGTGCAGTCCTGTTGTGTCTTTAAGATAAGAAACCCTGTCAGTTTTATTCATTTGAAATTAAATTAGTATTTTTGCAGTAGTGGGAGAAATTAGTTCTGACTAATCAATAGTAGGTCAGAATTCCACCAATATTGAGTATTAAGAATATGTGTGTGTGTATACATTCAGGCATTTTTATACATGATAAACTTTAGCAGTATTTGATGTTGAACCCCAACTTGATCCTCCCGTTTAATACATTGTTTTTCTCATATTTCTTGGCAGGTTACGTCCAGGCATCTAAAAGAGACAAAAAGTTTTTTGCCTGTGCTCCAAATTACTCTTACGCAGCCCTTTGTGAGTGCCTCCGTCGAGTATTCATCTATCGCCAGCCCACACCCATGTCCACTGTGCTGTACAACAGAAAGGAAGGCAGGCAAATAGGGCAGGTTGCTAAGCAGCAAGTAGCGAGCATAGAAACCAACGATCCCATTTTAGGCTTTCAAGCTACAAACGAGAGATTATTTGTTCTCACTACCAAAAACCTCTTTTTAATAAAGGTAAATACAGAGAATTAATTACTCTAAATTACTGGCTTCTCTACACTGGAAAAAGTATTCAGTGGAAGTTGGAAGGCTGGGCAGTTATACTATAACCAATTAAGTTTTAATGTGTTTAAAAACATCTTGTATGGATTTTTTTTAATATATATTTTAAAGGAAATTGGAAATATATGCCAGATTCTGATTCTATGAAAGCAATGGATAAAACTGTAAATTTTGAGAAAATCGGTGTCTGTAAAAATGTAAAGATAGTATTAGCATGTGTAATTTTTAAACAGATTAGAATCCCATCTTTTATATGAAATGTACAATTCAGTGTTTCAAAATAAAAATATTTCTTGTGTACTCTTTGTTCATTGCTAAGTTCTACATCTGTACTTGTAGAATGTACAGGATAATGGTATTGTATCTACTAGTTAAGCCTGAAGCAAGCACTTATTTAAATAAATTGAATAGCTGAGAAGAGAGGAAAAACAACATGGGTACAGCTGGTCTAATGTTGTTAAGGTTTACTGAGAAACTATGTTTTTTCAAATAGTTTATACCTTTATTTAACATTTATCTTTTTGCTGCTCAGCAGCCAGAGATGATGAAGTTCTACAAAGTGCAGCCTTACCCAGTGCTGCACTGTAAACCTTCCTAATATTCAGTGCTTTGAAACAAGGATATCTTATAATTTGTTAGGACTCAACGGTCTTGATTGTTCTGTTCTACATGACCTTTCAGTCTCTAGTAGCTATATTGGGCTTATTTCCATGACAGAGAAAGCATTCCAAAAGAGCGAGCCTAATACGCAAAAGCTTATGAAGCCTGTGTGCTTCCATCATGAATGTTTGTCTTCCATTGAACAAAGTAAGACGCATGGCCAAGTCTAAAGACTGTGACAGAGGATTACTTAAAGATTCAGAGAGCAGGAAGTAGGATTCCTTGGGGACCATTAGTAACAGTCTACCACATAAATTATATTTATGATTTTAAAAAAAGTGCTGTATATTAAATATTTTTTCCCGTAAATTTTAGTTTGTCATTACTTCTTTGGGCATGCATTTACTTGGAAAATTGCTTACTTTCATCTCATTTTAAGGTATTTTCTATGTCACACTCAAGTGGGATTTTAATAGGGAAGTTGAGACCTTAATGTAAGACTGAAAATGAAAATATAACTATAGAAAACTTTGCTCCTAACATATCTTGCTTATGTGACTGCATTAAATCTTAGCAAAAGAAGGAGAAAGGAAACCAGTGATCCTATTTTGAGATACTGAAAATAAAAGATGGAAAGTTCTAAAGATTACAACAGTATATACTAGGATTCTAGATAAAGTGCTGAGAAATGTTTTGAGGACTAGTAGTGCTAGCTGGAGTCCTTTGTACGCTCTTGCTACTAGGAAAGGCTAGATAGCAAACAGTCATGATCATAAAAAAAAGGTCTGGTTAATTAAAAAAAACAGAGTTTTTGAATGTCACATTGTAAAATTTAATGAAACAAAAGACCATTTAAATAGTAAATACTAAAAGTCCTTATTATGTGACATTAAATTTTATCCCAAAAATTATACTCTCTTAGGGAATATAAAATACAGATGAGTGTGGTGCCTAGTTATCCACATGTATAAGTGCATATTCCCATGTATTAATCAACTGTCTTTCCTTTGTACATGTGATTTTTAAAACATGATTATCATTAATGTTGGAGTGAAAGTATCAGGATAATTAATCCTAAGTGTTCATACTGATCTATGTTGGCAAAGTAAGTCTAGAGCAGTAATTTCAAGCTGTTACTTCAATCATAACACAGTTAATGTTCTAAAGCTAAAGATAAACACATTTAAATGTGGCAGATACAAGCACTATGAATGTAATAACTTCTATTTTTGATCTTTATTATAAATTTTAAATGGAAAGTTATAAAGTATGATAATAAAAAGTAGTACTTTGTGTTTTCTTATTGGGGTCATTTAACAGTACTGATTATCTCAACATGAATAGTAAGCTCAATTATGTACGATCAAATGTCTTTTATGCTAGGAATAATACAGTGCTAAGGGAGAGAGCCTATATGTTAGCAATTTCCAGATAAAATGTCTCTGGTGAAAAAAGGATATCTGTGTTGGATGGGGGGTGGTATAAGTGGAGAGACTGTTCTATTACATATTACAAAGTTTGAATTAAGGAGTGTATCGCAAATAAGACAGCAGAAGAGGTGCCAGTGGTAAGGTTCAGAAAGAAGAGATTTGAAGAAAAGTCTTTAACAATGTTAAATGTAAGTACTTTGAATAATGTACAACAATCACATTTCTACTCAGGGAAATTACTGTAGAGGTTAAATCATGACATGGGCATTTCAGACATTTTTGTCTTATTCCATAGAGATAAGGAAATGATAGCTAATGGCAAAGCAATACTATAGTATTGTCCTACTAGCCGTTGCTGATTACTAGAATATTTTAATTCTAGTAAATTCACAGTAACTGCTAGAATAGTAACTACTAGAATAACTACTATGAAGTAATTACTATGTTACTAAGCAGTGTGCCTTACTGAACAAGTAGTAGTAGTTGAAGTAGTGAAAATTAGGCCTAATGTAATTATTGAAGGCAAGATTCTAAAAAGAGCTCATTATGACAAGAACTTTTAAAGCAGAGCTAAGGAGCCATTAGGGAACTGCAGTTTTTGCTATCACCACCCAAAAGACAGGAAACAAACTTGTTTAAAAGTACAAATACTAAGAAGATCCTTTCAGTGGTTGACAGTGGAATTTTTGGCTTAGAAACTTAATTAGCCAATCATAATTTTAACTTAGAAACTTAATTAGCCAATCATAATTTTAACGAGCACCTTATATAGCTAGAAAGTTCACTGCTGTTTTTCTCTTCATGAATCCTTTTTTTAGTGGCCTGCAAATTAGGGCCGCTAACCAAGGTTCATTTGAAACTGTCTTCTGGGCTGTTGCCCTTAGCTCCATCCCAAATAAACATTTACACTGTCATAAAGCTGTGAAACTATGACAATTGTGTGGAGAGCAGGTTCCAGGGTAACCTTCCAGAGGAAGGCTTCCAATCAGACATAGCTGGTCCCACAAACAGACTCTATGTATCCAATCTTCGTTGGAGTCCTTGAACCACTGGATTTGAACGTGCGATCTCAGGTTGAGGTTAGGATGGAACCATGTGAGAAGACCTGTAAGAAACGCTTGCAGTTTTGTAACTAATGGCCCTTATTGGAGGATTTAATTGCCTTCAAGGGAGCAACTGGGGTCTCGCCAGCAAGGAAGGTCTCTGGCAGGTAGAATGGGCAATTCCTGTTTTGGAATGGGTAAGCCTGAAAGGAACACCCGTATGTTCTATGCTTAAGACCTAGTTAATCGTACATTTTTATCTTACATGGATGCATAATGGGATAATTTAGACCATTGGCTGTAATGGGACACATTTGAAATTCCTCACTTAGCTACTGGCATGCACAGTTACAGAAAAACAACAAATGAAAGGGAAACTAAGTAGCTGGAATTTTCTAAATGCAGTGTTGAGGGACTTGCCTCCCTTCTGGCAATGAAATCTGTCTCTTCACACCTACGGAAACGACACAGTGACTGAATCCTCTTCACCTTGTCTATCTACTCCATCCGTAGTCCCCTTATGTCTCCCAGTGATAACTGCCCTCTTAAAAACAAACAAACAACAAAAAAAAAAAACCTGTGGTAACTGTTCCCGTTAATAAGATTTACCATATAAATCTTTGCAAGATCAGAAAATGTAGCTCTAAGAACAGTTCAAAGATTCCTTTAAAAAGCAGACTGTAAGGAGACCAGAAGAGAAAATAAGTTCTATTTATTCTAAGCAGTTAACAGATTCCCTTGCCAAAGCCCAGTAAGGACAAATAATAAAAATACTGATGTCTCTCCTTAAATATTAAGCTTAGTCATTTGAGGAGATCATCTGAACTTTTCTAACTGTCAGAGACAAAATATGAATTTGTTCTTTTAGAAATGAGTTTTTGCATTGTACCTGACTCATGACATAAAAATAATTTAATAAAAGCCATAAGGTGTCTGTTTATATTTGGTCTGATGTTTGTATGTTTCTCTGCCTCCCTACCCTATATATTTATGTATCTTATTTGTTCTCCCTCCAGATGGTGTCACCCAAGTTAATTTGTAAAATGGGTTTTAATTTATGAATATATAAATTATTTCTGGAAATTAGAAAAGTGATGGGAACTAACCCAAATGTTTTCAAGTTAATGTAATTTGGAGTGATTTTTGGTAAATGAAATAAGCTTACAGTTGGGTTAATTCACAGGGATTAACATCACACAGGGATGTCTGTACAGTTTATTAACATTGTGTTTCCATTCTACTTGAACTGGCTTATCAACATAATTCATTTTATATAAAGATGAAATACTTGACTAACTGAAACCTAATTTCAATAGTTAATCTAAATAATGAAAGATTGACATCCGGTAATAGTTTTATCATTCACTCATTATTTGGTAACTTGGAACTTTCAATTTTTGCCGAGTTATGAGATTCATTGAAAAAGTCTAGACTTTCCAAGAGGTGTTAAATCATTAATTAGTGAATTTAAGTTTACCTGCTTTAGCCTTATTGAAACACTAAGATGTCAGAAAGTGCTTGTGCCAAAATGAGAAATTAATTGAGGAAATGTATATTTCCCCAATTAATTGCAAGATATATTAACTCTGCCAATCCACAGAATATAATATAGTAGATAATCCACAACTGTTTATTTTTTACTAGAAATTCAGGTTTTAAGAATTAAAAATTCCAGTTTTAGAAAATGAATAAATAAGGAAAAGGTCTACACAAAGAAAATAAGATACTTTAAAATGTGTATTGCAAAATTATAATCT
The DNA here is from genome assembly GCA_004024945.1 of Uropsilus gracilis. Taxonomy (NCBI): domain Eukaryota; kingdom Metazoa; phylum Chordata; class Mammalia; order Eulipotyphla; family Talpidae; genus Uropsilus; species Uropsilus gracilis. The sequence continues at coordinate 175,765 of PVHY01000182.1, forward strand.
ATTATCAGTTCTTTTACTATGGGTATTTTATTTTTTTTACTCTAATACTCTTACTAATTTATTTCATCCTTAAAAATTCATGAAGAGAACTTTGACGACTCTAGAATATAAATTTTTAGTAACTTTAAGATCATAAAACTCAACTGAATTTTTAAAAAGACCTTTTCTTTTACACTGTGACTTAAAACAGTTTTTTAAAAATATATACCTTTATATCAAAGACAGCTATTTGTTTTTTGTCTCTACCTAATCCCTCCAGAAGAACAAAATTAAATAATCTTACTTCATGACAATAAAACTTTGTTACAATCTAATGACCAGCAACAAAACAGGTCTATATGGTTAAAAAGTTTTTGTTTTCCCATTCAAGTACTAACATGGTCCCACCCTGCTTAGCTTCCAAGATCAGACTAAAAATAGGATATTCCTTTCTAGTTGTTTGGAAGAATTAGTACAATTAAAAACCATACTATTTAAAGCAGTAAACTGATTCTATGTAACTCCTATTAAAAATCTTAGTGAAGTTCTTTATACATAAAGCTAGAACAAACAAAAATTATTTGGAACTACAAACACCTTCAAATATCCAGAACAATCCTCAGAAAATTGTACAAAAATGCAGATAGCAAGGTCCTTGGCTTCAAACGATACTACATAGTCATAATAATCAAAATAACATGCTACTGGTATAAAAACAAACATCAATTGAACAGAAGAGTTCAGAAATAAATTCACATGCTATGGACTACTTTTTGACAAATGAGAACATAAAACAGCAGGGAAAGTCTCTTCAGTAAATGGGGTTGGGGATACTGGACCGTTACATACAAAAGCATGAATCTAGAACATAGCATACACAGAAATTAATTCAGAATGAAGACTTGTATGTAAGACTTAAGAACAGAAAAAACAGAAAAGTCATGTATTAAATGGCCATTATCAATGGCCATAGATAATGTGCTCGAGAATTTGACTTCAAGAGAAACAAAAGTGAAAATAAACGAAGGTACTACATGAAATTAAATAACTGCACAGTGAAACTCATCAAAATGGAAAGGCACCCTACTGAGTGTGAAAAAATATTTGCACATCATGAATCCAGCAAGGGAATAATATCCAAAATGTATGAAGAACTTATAAAATTTCACAACAATAGAAATAACTATTAAAAGTGGGTAGAATTTTTTAAAGATATACACAAGGCCAATAGGCACATGAAAAGATTTTTATCACCTTTGATTACTAGAGGGATGCAAATCATGTGCTGAAATTTGATTATAAAGTCCTAGATTTCAAATATCTTTCCTATCTCCCAATCAACAAATAATGTCAACAATCATGTTCATTGCAGCATAGCTGATGATTTCTAAGAGTGCAAGCAACCCCAGTACTGACTGGCAAGAATTGAATAAAGAAGATGAAGCATATATACACAGTGAAAAACTACTCAGTTATAAAATGATAAAATCCTGCAATTTGCAACATGAGTGGACCTAGTAGGTACTGTGTTTAAATGAGTCAGTTCCAGAAAAATATATTCCGTGATTTCACCCACATATGGTCTATAGAGATAAACAAATGTACTTAAAAAAATGAAAGAAAATAATAACTTTTCACATGACACCAAATTTGTAGTTACCAGAAAAGAAAGGGAGGCCAGGTTGATAAGATAGGGAAAAGGTCAGTTGTATGGTGAAGGGTGGAATTTGACTTTCAGGGCTATGATAATGTTATATGTTAGACTCGTTGATTTAGACTATAGCTGAATCTTATGCAGTGCTATAAATCACTATTAAAGAGCTTTTTTTCCCCAAAGGTACCTAAATGGGTTTATCTAAAATAGTGTGGAAACAATAGAGAATATGGAATCACGAGGTCAGGAAGAAGACCATATAATATTCTTTGCAAGCGCTTATGAGAAACTTGAGTTCGAGTATTGACCATGGCAATCAAAGCACAGGTGGACAATATTAGAAGACAAGGGTAAAGGAGGAAGAAAACAGTATAAATTTCTGTATTGTATATTGAAGATTAGGAAGATATGTAGATATGTTGTATGAAGATATGTTGTACATATGAAGATATGTTGTAGAAGATATGTACGATCATGGGGCAGCCCATGTTGAGAAGTTCAGCCTTTGAAATTTCTCTGAAAATTTTCCAAACGCTTGGAATTCTTTTAAACCAAACAAAACCCAAAGCAATCAAAGACCGTTGGGACCTTGAAATAAAAGATGGATGATAACTGTTTTAAAGATGCACATTTATCTAAATGACAGACTGGATCTTTCCCTTAAAATGCAAAGGAGCCAGAGGCATCACAGAATTCTAAGGGTAATGATTAATGTAACTAATGCATACATAGCGCCTATACTACACCAGCCATTTTACATGCTGCAAATACTTACAAGTTAAGACTTCTCTTTGGACAGCCCTGTTGTGTTTTATAGGGAAGGAAACAGGGAGACAGACGCTAAGAATGTACCTGAGCAATACAACAGAGCCTGGATTTGAACTAACGCATACAGGTTCTAATGAGCTCTTCGCCACTTTTTAAATCTGCTTTGATCACATAGGTGGTGACTTGAGGTGGTGATTTGTCCACATAATTCTTGGTGAACAGGGTGGAAGTATCATAAATCATGCATGTCCCGATTCTTTAGGAAGTTAAGGGGCAAAAGTTTGGGGTACAACTTTGTAATCATTTTCTTTTGCTGTTTTACTTTCCTTTTTTATTATTGCCATTTTCAGTATCTATAGAGACAGAACTTTGGGGAAGTAATTAAAATATTAAAATCCTGAAACTTATATAATGTTATAATGCAACATGACTAACAAAAATATATGCACACACACAAAAAAATTCAAAGCAAGGGGAAAGCTTGGTTTGTAATTTTAGAAAATTATGATTTTTATCCCACGCTTGCTTGGGTGAGTAAATTTCCACTATGGTTATCACCACCACCACCACCATAACAAAAAAGGAACTCTTTAATTCCTTCCGAATGCATGCTTTTTAATGGTTTCCGGTTTCCCCAGTGATCTGAAGAGCGATTGACCCAGCTGTATGATAATTTCTAATTAGCCCTAAAGGAGTTATTGTAATTTCATATACTGGAAAGAAAAAATATATACCCTTCAACTCTTTCTGAAAAAATCTCCCTTCAGGCAAAGATTCTTTCATCATGTCTCCCTGATTTACCCAGTGTCCATGAGTCATGAACAAAACAGGAAAGCCTATTGACCTGTTTGCCAAGTCTGCTTACTGTGGAGCCAGTTGGAGCGACAGATTTTTGAGATGAGATGAGGGAACTTCTCTGGTAGGGGTGTAACTGGTGGTTTTCACTGCATTCCTGGTAGGACCCTGGAATGATGATTCATAAGGATTGACTCATTAGAGAGAGTTAGGGAAAGGAGTGGTGCAACCATCTGTCCCGGAGCAAATGTTCTCTCTTTGGTGTTAATAAATATTGATCCTAGGACTGACAGTAGTCTGAAGGCAAGTGAATGCCAAATTTTCTAACTGACATGAAGTGAGGAGCCACAGTCAGTTCCTGGTCATCAAGCACCAAGGCTGAGTTAGAAATACTGCTTTTATATAGAATTCAATATTGCCATAAAGATTTGAGTTACTTAATGTGGAGGTTTTACTTCTTAATTTTATACAAGGATTGTATTTAAAACCACACTTAGAAGCAAATATATATTGATATTATTTGGCTTTCGCGCAGACAGAATTTCATTTAACAATGAAGACTAAATAGTTCTGCCAAGCTGGGTTTGCCCATTTGAAGTCAAGAATCTTCACTGCAATAAGAATCTCAGAAAGATTCTTTAACATGCTGTTATTAAAGTAGCTATACAGGTCTTGTGACTTCAAAGAACACAAACTCAATAGTTCAGAGATCAGATGTTTCAGATGATTCCCACTAGGGTACAGCAAGGTGTAAAGGGCTTTTTTGTTTCCTTGACTGTTCATCCTTCTAAGGCTTCCAGTATTCCTTGGCTTGAAGTTCTTCATATTCAAGACCAGTAATAGTGGTCCACTTTGTCTCATGTTGCATTACTCCGACACTGGGCTTTTCTTCTGCCTCCTGCTTCTACTTTTAGGGATTATTTTGCCACTTGAATAATCCAGGTGGTAATTATTATCTCTCCATATTAAAGTCAGCTGAATAATGACCTTATTTGCAAATACAACTATGATGTTTCTTTGCCTTGTTATATAACAAAACACAGGTTCTGGCAGTTGAGATGTGGGTATTTTGAGAAAGGGGAATTATTTTACCTCCTCTGTCTGGCTAAAGCCTGCTACTTAGAGTATGTGAATTCTAATACTAATATTATTATAGGCTAAATTTTAAAAATATTAGTTTTTGTTATCCAATTATATCTTTAAAGCAGTCTCTATTTTAAATCTTGTTTGAAATAAGAGAATAAGTCAACAACAAAGAAATATAACTGAGAAAAATATTTGTAAAGAGTCATCCTAACTGATGTATGAAATGTTTATACAAATGGGTAAAAAAATACTTAAAGAGTACCTTCAAATAAATAGAAAGACAGCAGATTAAGTACATTTCAAAAACAACTTCTGGGAGAAAGAAATTGAAAGTCTGTTTATGATGAAACAGGTAGAGAAAAACCATAATACTGAAGATATGGGAATCAGCTTACCAAATAAAACCCCACTGAGACTGTGGGCCCTGATTTGATGAGATGGGAAAGTGAATGAAGCTGAAAGTTGACAAGTGATTAATTAAGTCTCTTATGGGCCAAGTATTTCTGTAGGCTTCCTTGTATTCCTCTTCTCTTGTTCATGGAATAGAAGCACATGGTATCTTCCAAGACAAAATATTTGTTTGCTTTTTGTTTGTTTGTTTCTTAACAGAAATAGTTCTCTGGAGATAGCTAAGGAAAGTAAACATTTTGGAGCTTCCAAGAAAATTATTTCTCATTCTAGAACATGGGCAGATTTGCTGCCTTACAATTTGTTTCTGTTGGTTCCCAATGAAGTAGATTATAATAGTGACTTAGCTTGAAATCCCTGCCATTTTTATGTCACAGAGAACTGATCAGAAAAGACATCAAGATGCCAAGTAGCCCACAATATTCACAGAAGCAATCTGTCCATTTGTTGTAAATAAAAATGGGTAACTGTGGTGGCAAAAGTTGTGATGGGCATTCACTGAACAGTGGAGAGAATTTTCCAGAACTGAAAGAGTTTTCAGGCTCAAGGACCACTTAGTGTTTAGGGGAATAAGTGTAGAAAGAAACATACTCAGACAGGTCTTTAATTCAAAGATTAAATTATAATCAAAAAAAAAAATTCAGAGATAGCTGGGAATGGTGGTGTGCACCTATAATCCCAGTTACCTGGGAGGCTGAGGCCAGGGATCACTTCCATCCACGGGTTTGAGACAACCCTAGGCAACAGAGACATAGTCTCTTAAAAATAAAATAAATAATAATCTTAAAAAATGTCAGAGACCAAAATACCCCAACCACTTTAAGAAATTATGTCTTAATATCACTGGGTTCCAGAAAAGAGCAGAAATATGGACTATCTGAGACCTTATTAAGCCTCAGGCAATAGAGATTAGACTATAAGAGACATGTTCTATGAGAGTCCAAGAAGAAATTTCCCCCCATTCTTTAACCTTGTAAAGCCATATTAGACCGCTTACTAATGTGAACTGTCAACCATATGATCACACAACACACATTTAACAAATATGTAGGGAATCTGCAAAATGAACAAATAGTAACAAGACACCCAATAACCTTCCATAACAATTCTGTTATTCTTGAGGTAGACTATCTCTCTGCAAGACAGCTCATCTCCCCTTTTCTCCTAGCCATTTGTCACCTCCATACAACCCCTCTCTTCTGTAGCCTTTTACTTGTCTTCAGGTTCTGCTCTTTGCTGCCAGCAGCTTATCACATGAACTCATCTGTGCTAATGTATTACATCACCCAGGTAACAGCTCATTGTTGACTACCACGAATAAATCTCCCCTTTATCCAAACTCAGTCTCCCTAGGCTAAATTACTTTTGAAATCCTAGTGTATTTTTCATTGAAATGCTTGCAAATCCTTGGGGTTATTGGGTATATGGTAGCCCCATTAAACAGAACAATAATGTTTATGTACAAAGGAGAGGTAAAAATCTTTGTTTTGTGCAATCAAGAGGTTCATGAGGTATTAAGCCCTATAGTCCTGGCTCTTTGTACCATAGCAGTGTCTCTCTGTAATTTAGACAATCTCCCTACATTGTAGCCCGGGAAGATATCAGTGCCCCTTGGAATTGTTCATCAGGATTTACAGCCTGGAAACTCTAGCTGTGACAGTCAAGACTCTGCTCACAAAGTTGTGGATCAGGTTGGACTCTCACAAACTTTCAGATCACCCCTGATGGGCTCTGTGACTTTTGGAAAGTCATTGAATGAACTTAGGATTCCTCAGTGTAAAAGTGGGTAATAATAACTTACTGTTATAGGAATGAATTGCTGACTGAACCACTCTCTTCAGCCATAGTACCTCCAGTCTCAGATCAGTACCTTGACTTCCCCCTGCTCTCCTCTGTGTCATGAATGGGTAGACACTACAGATGACATTTACCAGTTGGAGTCAACTGTGGGTGATAATGGCTTGTGATGAAAGGAGTGGGGGTTGCCAAATATCCGCATCCTCCCGCCACCACCCTACCAACCTTCTCTCTGGGTGATGTATCAGGTAGCATCTTCTTGGGACAAATTTTGCTGGTCACATGTACTGCAACATCAACTTCTGCTGTGACCCCAACCTCTGGGTTTTGGTGATCCTACCTCCTCACCATCCCTCTGGCCTGGAAGAAGTAATTCAGATTCCCTGAACTGACAGCTCCAGCCTTGCCTCATGGTGTTTCTGACTTCTCAGTTCTTTCCCATCTCCATTATAAAGACTACCAAGCTCTACCTTAAGTTAAATGGGCTTTAAATGTTCAACTGTTTCCTGATTGGTTCCTAACTGATATAACCACTTAGCGTAGCAATGGTACCTTGTAGGTCTTTGAGGGGGTTATTGAGATTGCTTAACTTCATATTTTGTGACTCTACCAGAATTGGTCAATAGTCAAAGCAGTAAAAACATATTTTAGTCACAAACTTTGCAATAGAGGTAAAGAGACCTCAGCGTAGAACTGGCCTCAGTTCCAAATATAATACAGTGGGGATTTATAGCCAAAGAATTCCGTTTGGGATCAGTGGGTTGAAAATTATTAAGATGCACATTACAGGTTGGAAGGGGTGCATTTTTAATAGGTCTGACAGGATTCTGGCTGAGGGGAGCACCAGAATGGTCACCTCACCAAAAGTGGGGATGAGGAATTTGATCAGATACTGAGAATGGGGTTTCTAATTGACTTAGCAAGATTCTTGTTGCAACTGGGCAATGAATGTGTCTGACAAGAATTAATGCTAACATTGAAACTGAAAGGTTTATTGGAACCAGACTAAAGTTTAATCAAGGAGTTTAGTCTAAAACAACAGAAAGGACTAACATGCATGACTATTGGAATGGATAGGGTAGCAGCCTAACACAGTAATTTTCAACTCCTACTTGGCATATTTTTACTCAATGTGTTGAGTAAGAAATAATAACCAGATGAACAGAAATACTATGAGCAGTATTAATTTTAATATATAGTAGTATTAAATATTATTCCCCTGAACAGAACATTTAAGATTATATATTTCTGACATATAATGACCAATATTCTTTGGTTTCACTAATTATGCTGTATCTGTAGGGACTGAAGAGCCAATGGAGCTTCTGTTTCCCTATTTTACTACAGCAAGAAATGGTATATGATCAGATAGTATCCGATTTCCCCTTTTACTGATGATCCATCTTGAATGGATCTGGTGGAAGCACCGCAGCAATGGGATAAGATCTTGTATGAATGTGATCATCATATCCCAAAATATATACATGTTCTCAATTAATGGTCTCAGTGACACCCAACACCCTCAGACAGTTTCTTCCAAGTCACTGTGACCCTTAAAATTATCTGTTCCTGAAACAGGTGTGGTCATGATAGTCATCTGCTATTTCTGTTAATCTTGCAGTAATTGGTGGACTGGCAACAATGGAACAAAAATACCCCTACCCATTTTAAATAAGTAAAAAATTCCCAGTCTGCCCTAAGCTTATAAGTCATGTTATAGATTACAGGCCCATCTTATCTGGTTTATATTACAGATCACCATGCACACAAATGACATCTCAGTGCTTGGACCAAAAACAGCCATGAAAGACACCTGATTCATGGTCAATTTGGACAACATTCAGAAGCAGGGGGTACTCAGTCTGTTGCAGTTTTGGGTCCAAATTTGAGTTAGACCATGACTTAGCAAAAAGTAATCAATCAGATGTTATAAACTTGCATTTTACATATTTGATCTTCATCTTGTAAATATTGCTCAAAGTTCCATCCCTGAGGAAGTGGATTTGAGAGCCTTGACTCCAGTCAGTGACCTCACATTAATCTTGTTCTTTTCTCAAAATGAAGGAAAACATAAACAGCATGGATTGCATCAAACAAAAAAGCAAACTTTTGTACAGCAAAAGACAATATCCAAAATAAAGATACCTGACTGAACGGGAAAAACTTTTGCACTCTAAATTACTGACAAGAATCTGATATCAAAGATAAACAAAGAATTCACACAGCTCAACAAAAACCAACAGTCCAGTAAGAAAATGGGCAGGAGAACTCAAATAGACACCTCTTTAAAGAAGAAATATAAATGACCAGCAGCTTTATGAAAAAAATGCTCAACATCATTGAAATCAGGGAAATGCAAATCAAAACCACAATGAGATACCACCTCAAAAAGGTAAGAATGGCCCATATCAGAAAAATAGGCAACAACAAGTACTGGTGAGAATGTAGAGAAAAAAGGAATACTTTTACACTGCTGGTGGGAATGCAAATGGTCCAAGCACTATGAAAAGTTGTGTGGAGGACTCTCAAACTACTGAAACTGGAGCTACCATTTGATCCAGTGATTTACTTGTAGGAATCTACTCATAAAACACAATCACTAAATCAAAAGGAAACCTGCACTCTATGTTTATTGCAGCATTATTCACAATAACAGGATATGGAAACAACCCAAATATGCACCCCTCTCTTTCCCCACCAAGATAAATGGATATCAGTGTATTTACACAATGGAATACTACTCTGCGATCAAAAAAGACAAACTCATGTCATTTGTGGCAACATGGATATAGCTGGGAGGAAATATGCTAACAAAATTAGTCAGAAAGGAAAAGCTAAATACCAGATAGTTTCACCAAACAAAAGAACAAGAAAGCTGATAATAGAACTACAGCATATAATGAGAGAGGGGGAGGAAGGGCAAAATCAGGGGAAGGATGAGAACAAGAGATCATGATGATGGTTCACAGATGATATGGTGGTAGGAAAACTTTGGGGTATACAACAATGTAAGTATATTAATATATCTTAAAAATACATATTAAAGATATTAAAAATGTTCTTTTCTCAGAAGCTGGTGTGTAGTCAGGTAGTGAGACCACATTTGACAACATTCTCATATCCCATCCACTTTCAAAGCATCTCTACCTGTCTTTTCATTCTCATGGTCATGATTTTAGACTAGGGCTCCTCAACCTTAGCACGATGGACATTTTGCACTGAATTGCTCTATGTTATGGAGATTATCCTGTGTATTGTAAGACCTCCACCCACTGGCTGTCAGTAGCACTCCCCAAGTGATGCCCTTGAATATTACCAAATATCTTCTTGGGGGCACAAAAGAACACACAGTTAAGAATCACTGTCTTAGCATCTCAAAACTACTGTGATAGTTTTTTATCTGAGGCTCTTAATCTCCCTGTTGTTGGCATGACTGAATTTAATCTGTTATACATCTTAGGAGAGTTTTGAGAGAACATAACATCTTTAGAAAAACAAACTCCTATCTCCCTGCAGCTTCATCTTCTCTCAGGCATCCTACACTCCACTCACACTGAAAACTGAACACCCTCAATATTCAAGACCCTCTTAGACCTCAGCACTTTTGCAGAGGTGTTCCTGTTAGTCAGTTATGCACAGTCCATCTTTCTTTTGGCCAACTCCTGCTCATCCTTAAATGTTCATGTGAAATGTAGCTCTATCACCATTCCCTAATGGTAATTATGGTCTCTGTTAACTGAGCTCTATATTCTTAAATGACCTTCTATGTAAAGGACACTTGATGAGTCACAGTTGGGTAAAAATCTAAGCATCTTTTTTTATAGTTTTGGACTTGGGAACAGAACACATCATATCAGTTTCTTTCTGGCGACCTATAAAACTAGGAAGTTTTGGCTAACAGCTCATTACACGGAAAAAAACACAGTTATGTAGGTAGGAGAGAAAAGATTAAGTCCTAATAAAATTCAAGTCCGTATATCCAGTACTCCTGAAACCCAATGGTTGGTGAGATCTCCCAATAGCCTTATGATACATTCTTTTTGTTTTTGTTAGCAGGGGGTATCACTTGTTAGCAAGTGTCCTACCTAAGGCATAGACAGGGTCATTATGTCACAGAAAAAAGGAAAAAGAATTGTCCATCTGTTACTTTTCTCAAGACAACAAGATCAGAATTTAAGAGTGACTATAGAAGGCCCTTTCCTTGTCTCATCAGGCATATTCAGGCAGAGGAAAACTGGAGGCTGAGCTATCTTCAGATTCTATATAATTTAATGTCTGACGTGCTAAATTAATCTTTAAGGATTTTATGAATATTTAAACCTTAACCCTGAATGGTTCCTAGCTTCTACCTTTTCCTTTCTCTACCTACTTCTCCAAATAAATCTAAATTACTTCCCCACATTGAGACAAAGATGTGTTGAACAAAGAAATGTATGATCTTAGCTCTCTCCACCTTTGCTGAGGGTTGGGCAATTATGAAATAATTGAACTCCATGCATGCATATTTTGGTAATGATAAAAGTATGAGTGTCAGAATGGGTGTGTTTTCAATTTAAAAGCCAAGATAGAAAAATAGGACATATGCCCAAAACAATTAAAACGAGTAAAGATGCAGATAATAGAGGCACCTCTTAACACTGTGTGGGTTGCCAAGTGAGGTATTGGTTTCCAAAAACAACCTTGCAGGTGCTTACCCCATCTACAGCTGGCTCTTGATAAGCCATGATTGGGCAGGTCCCTAAACCACCATCTCCTGGAGCTGGGCAACTAAGAGCACAGCTGGGATCACTGCATAGCTCAGAGCAGAGCCCGCTAAGAACCACTGACCAAAACATCAAAACTAGTTGCCCAGAGGTCAGCCATGAAGACCTATTCAGGCCCCAAGGAGGGCAATGCTGGTAGCTCTAAAAGAAGCTAGAAATGAGAACTATGACAGGCAAAGTTGATGGGAATATGAACAAAGTACAGAAGTTCATCTTGGTTTGCCCTTGCCATGCTCTTCTTCTAGAACAATGTTTCTAAACTAGGGTTGATTTAGTTCCTCAAGGGGGCTGGGGAGCAATATCTGGAGACCCTTTTGATTATCACATTGCAGGAATAGGGGGGGAGGACGTCCTTGTCATCTAGCAGCAGAGGCCATGGATTCTGGTTGGCAACCTCATTAAGACATCGCTGAGAAAAACCTAGAACACTAGCACATGGGGGTGTAGCTGAAATACCCTACTGCACCAGAGACCAAGACAGACACAGAGAAGGGTAAGGGGAGCTTAGCACTCCGTGCTAAGCGCACTGCCCCTCTGCTAGGCCAGCACCACACCAAAAAAGTTCCTCTGACTCAGTGGTTTCCACAGTAGAAAAAAAAAAAAACCTCAGTGTGGACTTCCAGCTCACCAAGCAGTGAGGTTACTTCTTGGGAGACCCGGGTCTGGTCTCACCCCATAAAGTTTGCAGAGGACTCCGCAGTTCTTAAACAATACAGATGCAAATCCAATAATAACAAAGAAGCTGGGAGGGGTTCCAGTTAGGGGCTTCCATCTCGTTAACAGCAACCACCAACTCCACTCAGCTTACCCACAGGCCACACTGTAGTCCAGCCAGGAGCTTGGTCCATCTGCAAGACAGGATAGCCGCCCACTCTGACCACGAACTCAGGATGATGCAGCTTTGTTTCTTCGGCTCCAGAGGCTGGTTAGCTCCTCCCAGTCGGGGAGCTAATTTATAACTTCAACCACAGCCGCGTTCCTCCTGACTTGAAACCCCAACGAGTAACACGTGGGAGGCTGCTTGACTCTGGCTTCTGGGATTGTACCCTGGCGAGCTAATCCACAGCTCAGTAAGTTGCCCACCACTTCTAAATGGAAATCCTCGTGGGGAACTCCTGAGAGGATGCTTGGATCCAATCCGCCCATTCTGTTCAGGCAGGAGAGCTGTCCTGAGCGCCACGGAGGGTAGCTATGGAAGCTTCTTTGGTTACAGTTCCAGTGTAATGTATGTAAATAAGCATGAGTAGATTTGACCACTCTTAGAACAGATTTTAGGACTACTTAGAAATTATTTCATCATTTCCTGATTAGGTTTTCCATTTATTATCTTCACTGCACCGTAAGTTTAAGAAGGACATGGATTGCTCAGGTTTGTTCTCTAACGTAGCTTATTAAGTGCCTAGAAGAGGGTAACAAAATTTAAATTGCCAATAAATTTAACTCTTAGCCGGGCACGGTGCCTCGTGCTTGTAAGCTTCAGCCTATGAAGCGGCCGGGCCTAGGGATTGCGGTTCGAGTCCCGCCTGGGGCCCGAAGCGAGACCTAGTTCCAAAAAAATAGCTGGGCGTGGTGGCACGCGCCTGTAATCTCAGCTACCTGGGAAACTGAGGCTGGGGATTGCTTGAGTCTGTGGTACCCCGGGCAACGAAAGCCTGCAGTTCCACAGGCAAAAACAGCGAGACCTAGTCTCAAAAAAAAAAAAAAAAAAAAAATTTTAACTGTAAAAGAATAGATTATACAAAAATACCTAAAAATTTTAAAGAAAGTTTCTTACTGAAGATATAAAAAGTCAAGCTTAAGACAATTCAAGCAGGCACTATGGCATGTAGACTACTTCTTTTGTGATTACTTGTTTCCATTATAACCCAATATCAATAGATAGGCATTTTGGAAGGACAGAAAATGGAAAATAAAATCTATATTACTTTTATGCTGTATTACTTCTTTATATTTGTGGTATATATATGTATATATATGTATATACCACATACCACCATACTACATGCCACATACCACCATATATGTGGTATATATATTGTGGTAGTTATGTGTGTGATGTATTGCTTTTTTATATTTGAGAAGAAATTTTCATTGCTTTGGCATATCATCAAAACACTAAGCTTATAAGTCATAGAACAATGTCAGTAGGAATTCAAATATAAAATAGGAACTCTGCATAAAGCCATCCAATTATACATGTTAAATTGATATTAATGATACATAAGAGGTTATATGATGCCCCTCCAAATTATATATTCCTTCTCAACGATCTAAACAATCTCAATTATAATAGTTGTCCTTTCATAGTTTCATTGGTTGGAAAATTATATGGTAAACAACTTAAGAAATATTTTAAATGCTGGCTCAGAATGTTAGTTTTTCAACAAAATCATATACCTCCTTTTTTCTGTCTCCCAGTATCTTTCCATTTTTATCAAGTATAACTTCCAAAAGAAATAAAGAATTATTGCTATTTCTACATTCTAGTTTTTTAATTCCCCTTTTCATGTATTTCTCTCTCATTTTTTTCTTCAACCCACTAAAAAAGCCCCTTACTAAGATGGCAAATTAAATGCTAGTTCTCACTCCATAGTTATTATTCAGTGCTCAACTCACTATGACATTTTTGTGAAGTGACTTTTTATTTAGTTTTAAGACTTTTATTTGTGCAATTTAGTTGCATTGAGGAATGAGTGACAGAGAATTATAAGATATTTAAAGTGTGCAAAATGATGATTTCATAAATGTCTACATTGACAAAAGATTGCTTCCATCTAGTTAATAATGAACTCATCTACCCCGCACATATTTTTTAATCTTTTGGTGAGAACATTAAAGTAATGTTCTCTAGCCAATTTCAACTATATCCTACAGTGTTGTAAATGATAGTGGCAAGTTATATATTAGATCCACAGATGTCTTAGAGCTGAAGTTTGGTAACCCCTGACCCACCTCTCTAACTTCTCACTCTCTACCTACTGTCTACCCATTGTTCTGCTATTTGATTAAATTTACCATGGAGTATTTGCTTTTCTCTGCTTGACTTATTTTGTTTAACATAATGTTCTCAAGGTTTATCCACATTGTTTCTTATGCAGAATGTTTTACTGTGTATATCACATCTTCATTAGTCTGGATGGCAACCAGGATGCTTCCATATCTTGGCTATTGTGAATAATGCTACAAACCAACACAAGAGTTCAGATATTTCTTTGATATCTTATTTTTTAATATCCTTTGGATATATACCCGGAAAGGGGATAGCTGGATTATAAGATAATTTTATTTTTAGTATTCTGAGGAAGCGGCATACTGTTTGAATAGTGGCTTCACCAATATGTACGCCCATCATCAGGGCATGGGATTTATTTTCTTCTATATTCTTGCCACCATTTGATATCTCTTGTCTTTTTGATGACAGCCATACTAACACATGTAATGATATCTCATTAGACATTTGATATGCATTTTCTTGTATCAGTAATGTGGAGCAACTTTTCATGTACCTATTTGCAGTCTATCTTCTTTAGAAAAATATCTTTTCAAATCCCCTGAAAACTGATTTAACTTGAAGAGCTAATGCTGTGCAGAATAGGAAGGAAAAAGGACAAACACTGGGTGGTTTCACTTACATGTAGAATATAGAGAAACAAAGCATCAGACAAAACCAAACCAAGTCAAATCCTAGGAATCTGTCTGTGGAATTGAGGCTACAGGATGGGGAAAGTAGAGGGGGTCAACATCAACAAAGTGTGGAGGGGGGGCACAAGAAACTATGGTTGAGGAGTGTGAGTACCTTGCTGATGGGTATGATATGGTAACATGCAGTCACTTCCCATTTCCATCTTTCTCTATTCCATGACAATCCCTAATCTACTCTCTGTCTCTCTGCTCTGTTTATCATGTGACACATGAAAAGTTCAGACAGCATAAGAAGTTTTGAGTCTGGCTTCTCTACTTATATAATGTCTTCAAAATGCTATGTTGCTGCATGTTTCAAATTCTTCATTCCTTTTTGTGGTGGGATAAACAGGAGCCCAGTGAAATATTAGTAAGGAATTTAAAGCATGTGTAAATTAAAGTTTCAGAAAGAGAAAAAAGGAACAAAAAAAATCTAAGGAAATCACAGCCATACCTTTCCAAAATCTGTGAAAAACATTAACACACAGGTTCAAAAAGTTTAAGGAAAATGAGGCAGAATGAAAAGAGAACCATTCCAGGCATATCAGAGTCAAACTATTGAAAGCAAAAGGCTAAAAGAAAATCCTGATGAGAAAATACTAAACACAACATTTTACAAAGAGAAACAATGATATGATGAATATCTGGCAACCAATAATTTGATATCTTGTCAAAGCAAGCTTCAATAATGAAATAAAACTTTCCAAATTTATCCAAATACACCTGAACTGAGAAATTCATTGCAACAGATCTGAACTACAAAAAAAATCAAAGAAAGATCTTCAGGTGGAAGAAAAATGATTCCAGATAGCAACTCAAATATACAAGATGAAATTAAAAACACTAGAAATAAGCAGGTGGCTAAATATAAATATAATCACAAATACATTTTCCTTTTTTTTTTTTTTTTTTTTTGAGACTAGGTCTTGCTATTTTTGCCTGTGGAACCGCAGGCTCTTGTTGCCCGGGGTACCACAGACTCAAGCAATCCCCAGCCTCAGCTTCCCAGGTAGCTGGGATGACAGGTATGCGCAACCATGCCCAGCTATTTTTTTGGGACTAGGTCTCGCTTCGGGCCCCAGGCGGGACTCGAACCACGAGCCCTGGCCCCGGCCACTTCATAGGCTGAAGCTTACAAGCAGGAGCCACTGTGCCCGGCCTACATTTTCCTTTCTTTTTGGGGGGGTGGGGAGGGAAGGTAGAGACAAGTTTAAGAAAAGGGAAATGAAAGGTTAGAAATAAAGGAGATAGAACAGAAGGATGACCTGATTTGGCCAGGCACAGGAGGGGTAGGGATAAACTACCCACATTTTCCTTTCTTCTTTTAATTTTTTTAAGGGCAGTGGCATTTTAAACAAAAATGGCAATTGAATTTTTGATTTGGTAACTGCCTATTTATCTCTATCTATCTGTATCCATATCCATCTTTAATGATAAATATAACAATAAACCTAAGGATGAAGGTATATCAAAATATCTGGTTTTTGTTTCCTATATACAACTTTATGTAGACTGGGATAAATTAAAGACACAGATAATCCATGGAGCAACCAAAAAAAAAATGCAAAAAGATATAGTGTGTAGGGCAACAAGCAATAGAAAATGAAGTAAAATTCTGTGAAATTTTAGTAAATGCAAATTGATGTAAAATGAAAGAGTATAAATCAAGGGTTCCCTAGAGGCAGAGCAGAGGGAGATGATTGGAAGTGACATGAGGACACGTTTGCATCTTGATAGTAAAGCTGTTTTCACAGATGTAGGCATTTTTCATAGATTTTTTTTGAGGAATGATTTATTTTGTAATAAATTTAGATCTGCAAAAACTGACAAATGTAGAGTTCTTATATACCATTCATCCACTTTCCTCTAATACTAACATTTTATGTAATGATGACACCTTTGTGAAAACTTAGATATTAACACTGCTTTATTACTAAAATTACAGACTTAATTTTATCAGTTGTTTTATTGTATTAGTTTTCTGTTGTTGCCATAACAAGTAACCAGAAGGGCTTAAGCTAAACACCATAATCTGCTCATTATTATAATTGTATATTTAAATATAATATAAATACATTAATTTAAAATTTAAATTACTACATGCATTTTCATTATTTTATTAATTCACAGTTCTATATGTCAGAAGTTGGGCAGACTCAACTGTTTTTTCTGTCACAAGGCAAAATCCAGGGTGGATAATTATCTTCATTTCTGGACGCTTGGAGTGAATTTGCTTCAAAGTTCATTCACATTGCTGTGAGAAGTGAGTTGTAAGTAATGCACTTGTAAGACCTATTTCCTTGCAAACTGTTACCTTGTTCCCTTGCTGGCTGTGGATCAGGGGGTCACCCCCTTTGTGCAACTTCAAGGCCATTAGAATCCTTCTTACACTTCAGATCTCTCTGATTTCCCTTTCTCCTAGAATTTATACAGCTTACTTTGGTACAGTTTATTTTGGTACAGCTTACTTTATAATTATATTTATCAGTTACACATCAAAAAGTTAAAATATCTCCTAGTGAAGACTTTCTTAAGTTGTATATTTGAAGAGCTAAATAATAAGATAAAATAAACCAATACAAAAATTCAACAACTTGAAATATATTTAAAAACAAATCAAATTACAAAAACTTGAAAACCTCAAAAAGAAAAAAAAAATAACGCAAAGATAATCATGTTGCAAAAACACCAGGGTCTATCAGAAAGCTCCTGAAGGTTGATGATGAAACAATTTGAACAATCACAACAAAAAGTTGCAAAAATATTAGATTATAATTCAAAGAATAAAATAAAAATACCTGAATTCAAGCTGACATAAAAATGCCATTGGATAAGCAATTAAGGAAGGGATAGTTTGTTCTTACAGAAGATTTCTAGTTAATAAATGTAAAAGGTTGTGGCAATCTCCCCTGAAGGTATCCAAATATTTCCTCAAATTGACATGGTGGTGGAAGGACAGGACATCAGAGGGGAGAAATCAATTCCTGTACAAAAATGAACCATGGAAGAAAAATAAATAAATTTTTTTGGGGAACCAACAAATATGATCTGAATTAAAAATGTATAATTTTTTAAATGTCCCAAAATATGTAGATAGAATGATGAAAATATTTTGACAAGTAAGAGACATGTCATGCTAAGCCATAAACAGATCTTTGAGTTTTGAGCAGTTTTCCCCAGAACCAAAATCCTCCATTATTCTTGACCTGCTGTTGCCATGTGAAGGAACCAGATGTAACTAAGGCTTTGTAAATTATAAGTAAGTCCATGAATCTCCTCTTGCACACACTGCAGGACTTGGGTGCAAACTGCTTCCCTGTTGGAGCTCATTAATCAGAGGTGGGCAGCCGCCCTCACCTCCTGCAATGCCCCTGGTGATGAGCACAAGCTGAGAACATTAAATGGACCTACTCCTCAGCGGACACTTATTCCTCCCACCACCTGTTAATAATAGCTGCTGCACATTATGCTTGTTGTCCTGGTTTCTCTCTATTGCTATTCTCATTGCAGTTTATAATATGAGTGCAATTTGTTTCCTTGACCCTTCTAGGAGGAAACTTACTTATCAAAGACACTCTGTTGATCCAAATGATATGGCTCAAGTTTCTCGAACTTGTTTTTGAATTCAGAGAATTTTTTCATAATATAATTTTTCTGGTTTTAGATAAACTATGGCATCTTTCATTTTTTTTTTTTTGGCTTTGCAGGGTGATGAATTCAAATCAAAAACAAAATTTCTACTTTCCACCTGGCTCATGCTTTTGTTTCAGGAAAAAATAGTTTATTAACCTCTTGACTGAACATGGTTGTGGATGACAGAGCATTTCCAATAGTGACTATTCTTCCAAGTCAACAACTGTCTATAAAAGAACCAAGAGTCTCAGTTTTACCTGCAGACTGCAGCAGAGACTTCATCATTGAGGAGAAAAGCAGGTGTGTTGACTCTGGTGTTGGCTAACCTGTGTACCTCAACAGCATCAAAAGGAACCAAGGTGGTAACTCAAGAATTAAACAACAACAACAAACCAAATAAAAAACAAAAGATACAATATGAAAAAGAAAGCCTGAGAAAATGAAAGGATTTTTGCAGTTTAATCTGTGTAATAGATATACAATGGGAACAAATAAAGACTCCATGAAGACATTTTATGTAAACTTCGAGCTTACAGACATAGCACTTGAAAAATTGACTTCCTTTCCTACAAAGTGTAAAGAAGTTAGGTGACTGCAGTTAGGGAAAAAAATAAAGACTCGGTTAGGCAAACTGGGACAATTTGGAGGAACTCTGTTTATTTTTTCTTAAATAAAGCAGAGCTTTGCATTTGATTTTTTAAAATGTGTTAATTGACAGGAGTTAAAGTAAGGCATTACTCATTCTCTGTAAATATTCTCCTACTGTCTAAGTGACCATATGTAGATTATTAGAATTATTCAGAATGGAAATGATTATTTTTTGTTTTTATTTCTTGGAGATAAAAACATTTTGAGAGAAAGGGTGGTAACAAGTTGATTGCTCCAGAATTAAAACAAATGGTTTGGAAATGACTACTTAAAAGATAATATTCATCACCATCACTTACAGATATTTGTAAAGATGATCAAAGGCAAAGGCCATCTTCTGAGAATGGAGTTTAGTAGATGAAAAGCAACAAGAGCAACAATAAAAAAAATGTGATGCTGGGGAGGACAAGTCACATGATCAAGAACTTCTTATACCCAAAATAATGAAGAGCAAAGAACTTGAAGACTTGGGTTTATCTAGAACCATTTTAGTTAAAAATACAGGTGGAAACATCAGTTTGATTTAACTTAGGAAATCAGTGATGTACCAACTCTTGACCAGTGTACAGGTAAGGACCTTGGGACTATGTTAAGAGTTATGCAATACCTATTTATGCCATTTATTTAAAAAAATTAAAAATTATTAATCCACATATATAGTACATATTGTGTCCTTCTGGAATCAATGTTTATAATTAGCTCTTTCTACTCCATCACCATAATATAATATGTAAAAGGAAACAGGACACACTGAATAAACCTACGTCTTGATAGTCAGCTATCCCTGCTTCCTTTTATGTATTATAATATGTCACGATGATGCTGCAGAATAAGCTAATTCAACCACTGATTCCAAAAGGATCTAACATGTACTACATACATGGATTAATAATTTTTAAATAACCGTAAGATACTATAAAAATCTCAAACTTATAGGTAAAATGGCATAAACATACCATTTATTTCCCTTTAATAATTCAAATGACACATTAGGATTTCCAACTGCTCAAGGTCATCATGGAGACCATAAACTTTCTTTAGATCTAGAATGAGACACAGTATGGAATGCACTGGACTTTCTCAAATAAAATTTTTTCTAGCCTATCATTTATTCTCTATATGAGGAAAGGAGAAAAATGAGTCTGGCCACAAGAATTTTCACAAGAATACCCTATATACATAGGATAATAAATTCAGTAGAAGTGAAATGTATTTATAGTGAAGTTAGCTTTTTCTGTATCAAGGGTCTATTTTATATGATCATTAAAATGCTATCACTTTAAGATTTCATCTTCTGGAATCCCATTAAGCATAAAAAACTCTTAGACATGTCTATTATTAATTTGATTGATTGACTGATTATGCATTGTCTTTTAAAACATCTCTTAAGTATGATTGATTATCATCTATGACATTTAAAAATTCATTTCACTTATAAAAATGGGATTTTTAAATTAGTTTTACCACCTTAAGATTCCCTTGATAAAAATGATAAAATAAGCAATCTAAAGGAAACCCAAATGGTATTTCCCACTACTAGTTAATACCCCACACTCCAGCAGTTGTCTGTCACCATGCTTCAATATAAGCAAGTTTATTGTGAAAATAAGATTGAACATAAGAATGGTATTTCATGTCATCATTACACAAGATGAAAATGTGCTTCAATAAGATTTATAACTAGATTTTTTGAAAGAAAATACTTGCAGAAAACACTCTTTTGTTAAATTTATTACCTCTGTCAAGTTAGTCTTCATCTCCCACATTCATCTGAACCTTAAAAGTGAAACAACCAATAGAGGAAATGAAGATGATATTTATTCCCTACTGGATACACAAAGACTATCTCCTTAATGAAATCTTTCCCAGGAAGAGCTCTTCCATTTCCCTGTTTCTCCAACATTAATTTTGCAAATAATTCCTAATGAGTAACTATCTTTGTCCTCTCTCCTGGGCTTGCATCCTCCTTACAAACTGCCCAATGGACATTTTTATTTCCATGTTCAATCACCATATAAAGCTCAGCATGTCTGCAGTTGAATTTCCATCCTTTCCACTTAACATTTCAAAGGAAATGTTTTCTACCTCATTTGACTTTAAATGCAAATTCACCCCTGAATTCTTGATTTTCATTTTCACCTCTACTCATTACCTACCACCCTGTTGTGTCTGAAAAATCTTGGGTAGTTTCTTGTGAGCAGCTTGCATTGACATTCCATAGTGACTCTCTGGGTTATTTAGAAAGCAAACACAAATATCCAATAATAATTCATTAGGATGTGTGTTAAGCCTATAGGGGAAAGCAGGGTGATAATACTTCCTTTAGATAAGATTGAAAGAACTAAGATTTATGAAACAAACTGTAGTATTGATTTATGATGTTACCACTATAGTAGTAATATTTCTCACTGAGGGCAGGGACTGGGTCTTATTTTATTCTATTGAATTCTTAACCCGTTTTGGGGGAGAATATTTCATTCATAGATTGGAATAAATGCTTGCGAATTAGCTCTTCATTGACTTTGAGTAATACTCTCTCCTTGTCTAGTTATAAAGGCAATAGCAGAGACCATTTCAATATCATATTCTCTTTTCCTGACTTATGTCTTTCTCTTTCCTTTCTTTTGTGTCATGTTTAGATGTAAACATCATTAAATATAGGGGGAGAGAAGCAAAGCAGATTTAGGAATAGAAGTTCATTTGCCTTTTGCAGAATTTTTTTCTTCTGCTAACTTGTTTTCATCTTTTGACTAAGAGATTAAAAAGAGATAAAGATGGTGGAGGAGAAGAACACTGCTGTTGAGGTATAGTCCAAAGTGAAGATGGGCATATGGAGAAGATGAGAAAAGGAAAGGAGAACTGGGCCCCAGGGATGACAGTGAGAAATGAAGGGACTTAAGTGAAGATGGGAGAGCACCAAAAGGCCAGATAAAAGAATCTCTCTCTCTGTCTTCTGTTTTTACCTATGAAGTCATTCCTATAGTGGCTAGCCGATGTACGTACCCATCCTGCAAACATTTTAAACACAAAATCCTTAACAAAGCAAGAAGCTTTTGGGTGCATACAGGTGGTATAGCCGGATGAAATACTAAATTAGAACTAATAGTCTTTCAATTTGATTTCATAGCTTCAATTTAAACACTCCTGCTGTGCTTTGTGAGGTCTAAATATAGTCAGCATGTCTGTTCCATTGTTTCTCAGTTATCAAGTATAGATTTGTCTCTATGAGGTCATGCTACCAGCTGTCTTCTCAGGCACCCTGTGGAGGGGTATATTGGGTGTATGTGGGAGTGGAGAGAATGTTGCAAGATGTTGTGGAGGTGTGAAGGTCAGGTACACGTCGGACTCCTGTGGACCAGAAAGAAGTCCTTTTGCTTGCCTTCCTACAATTTTTTTTGACTGAACAAATTAAAGCAAAACGATATTTACAATCCAGGTACCAATATTAGTGATTATTGCTTGGCATTCACTTGTGGAAAATAGATTCTACATGATGTAACAGAATGTACTGTAGCTCAATTATGTAGGCAAGTAGTTTTTTTTTAATTGAGGTTGAATTGGTTTATAAAATCGTTTGTTTAGAGGTATAGTATTTTCCCCTTCCAGATGCTGTTACTATAACACACTCATCACCAAAGCATCCTTCATCCTCCATCACAGTTCATTGTGTTTCCTGCCCACTTTGTTCTTTCTCCTTTCTCTTTTAGTTCTACAGTAAGATTTCTAGGGTTTATTATTATTTTTGTTTCTTTTAACCATTTGTTTGTTTCTTTATATTCCAAATACAAGTAACACCATACTGCATATGGTATTTGTCTTTCTTCTTTTCACTTATTTTACTTAGCACAATCCCCTTCAGCTCATCCATATTATTACAAATGTCAAGGTTTTATTTTTTTAAATAGTTGAGTATATTTCATTGTGATGTAACATCATATCTTCCTCATTTGCTCAATTGTTTTTGCACACTTTCATTGTTTCCAAACCTGGTTATAGTAAATATAACTGCAATGAGTTGAAGAATGCATCTTTCTTTTAAATTAATGTTTTTGTGTTCTTTGGGTAGATATTTAGGAGTGGGTATCTACTGGGTCATATGGGATACTCATTTTTACAAAGAAAATGTAAAGCATTTTTACAGAGAAAATTTGTACTAATTTTCGGAGTATCTGGACCAATCTACATATCCACCAATAGTCTAAGAGGGTTCCTTTTCATTAACATCCTCACTGATACCTGTTGCTTTTGGCCTTTTTATAAGGGCCATTCTTATATGTGTGAGGTGATATCTCACTTGGTTTTGATTTGCATTTCCCTGATGATATGTGGTGATGGACATTTTTTTCCATCAGTCTATTGGCCATGTGTATGGTTTCTCTGAAAAAGTACCTATGGGCTCATGTGCCCATTTTTTGATTGGGTTATTTGTTATCTTTTTGCTGATTTTTATGAGTTCTTTGTAGGTCTTGGAAATCAGCCTCTTCTCATAGAGTGAAAATATTCCCTGTCATTGAGTTGTCTGTTTTAGTGACAGTTCTTTCACTGTGTAGAAACCTTTCAATCTAATATATTCCCAATTGTTTATATTCTCTTATTTTTCTTGCTGTTGGAGAAAAACAGAGAATTAAAGAATCAGCCTAGTCATGTATTCCCTGGACAGAAAATACACAAGATCTCATAGGGTCTTTAGCAACATTGCAATTCTTTCTTGTGTAATACCATAGTAGCTCTTGAACTGCAATATGACTGATCAGCGTGCTAAAATACTGATTGTAGATTAAATGTGTATTAAAAATAATGAAATGTATGCACATAATAGCTAAATCATCAAATAACAAGAAATTCTTGTGAATATTTTGAAGCAGATCTGTTCATCCATCTATATCTATATATCATCTGTGCTAATAAATCCATGTTTGTGACTATATAACGCAAGCTGTTTTAAATTTAAGTTTTAACTCTCTAACAAAAGAGCACCTTTCCATAGAAGCATCTTTTCATGTTAACATGTGTCTCCACAGTCTTTAAAGCTACAGTTTTCCATTGTATGACTGACTCCCAAGTCAATCAATCAGTTCAGTAGAGGCTGTTTAAGTTGTTTTCAATCTTCACAACTTCATATGCTACATGATTAATCTTTGTTGCATTTTTACATTTTTACATTTATATCTACTCACATTTCTTTAGCTATTTTCTTGGAAATTGTTCCCTCGAAGAGATAATTCTATGTCAATTTGTAAGTCCAGAAAGGTTATGTCAATACACACTCCCACAAATAATATATAAGAGTCTTCTGAGAAGACTATGTGTTTCAATTGAGGAAAATTAATACAAACTCCTTACCAAGTTTGAATGAGTTAATTTTTCAAAGTTCTCACTTTCCTGATTCATGCATTTGTAAATAACCTTTCTCTAGATGGAAAATTATAGAGACCTTTGGTTTTCTTACATTGCTTAATACATTTTTCATGACTTCTGTATTTATAGGCTTAATAAAAAAAGTTTTAGATATCTACTGATTTGTGGCAAACAGTCAAAATAATTTATGTCACACATGAAAGCATGTCTTGCTCCCAGCAGCTAAGTAGTTTCGAACTTTGATTAGCTATCCAATCTGCATAATCTTGAAGTTTTATTTTCTTGTTTAAAGAAAGTTTGCTAACCTGAATTTCATGGTGTAGTAGAGGAAGATTTGGAGAGGCAATTTTTTACACAATGAAGAGAAAATCTGGTTTTATATTTTCTGTTTAAAATCATTATGGGGGTCAAAATGCTAGTATTCCCAGTGAGTTGAACAAATAGTTGTTGCACAAGTGCTGGTGTGGATGTGGAGAGAAAGGAACACTCTTACACAACTGGTGGGAATGTAAACTGGTCTAGCCACTATGGAAGCTGTGTGGAGGACCCTCAAACTAATGAAAATGTAAGTACCATTTAACCTAGCAATCGCTCTTCTGGGAATTTACCCAAAGGAGACCTCAGTGCTTAGACAAAGGGACACCTCTACTTGGATGTTTATTGTAGCAGCACTACTTATAATTGCAAGGACATGGGGACAACCCAATCTCCCAAAACAGATGAATGGATGACAAATATGTGGTACATATACACAATGGAATATTACTTATCAATTAAATATGACAACTTTGACAATTTTATGATAACATGGATGTACCTAGAAGAAATCATATTAGCAGAAACAAGTCAGAAAGAAAAAGACAGAAACAAAATGGTTTCACTAATATATGAGACAAAGGAAAAACAGAGAAAAGGCCAGGAGGAAAAGTCAAAACAAGCTAGCAACCTAAGTAAAGTACACAAATAAATTATTAAAGAAAAAACAAACAAACAAAAACCAAATAGTTGCTTCCTTAAAAAAAAAAAATACTAGCAATGACAGTGATGGAAATAGGACATTGAGAGAGGTTATGACATTTATTCCCTTAAAAAGACATTCATAAAAATTAGAATGGTGATGAATGCAGAAGTAATTTTGATCCACAGTTGTTAAGTATTACTAGAGGGTTTTTATGAAACACATTATATGAATTGGTTTAATAAAAAAAAACAACGTTGACAGAGTAATGATCATGGAAGTCTATCAGTCATAGAAGATGAATCACAAGATGTTAACTGTTTACCCTTGGATAACATGGGTTTGAACTATGTGGATCCATTTGTACTCAAATTTTTTTGGTAAACAGACAAGTGAGATTAATATCATTAAAAATGATATTTTTTATAGAGTACCATACTGGAAATGTATTTTCTCTTCCTTATGATTTCCAAATATTTCATTTTCTTGAGTTTTCTTTATTGTGAGAATACAATATATTGTACATATAAAACAATATATATAAAATATCTTCAATCAGTTGTTTATATTGTAGCATAACGTTCTGCTAACAGTGGGTTATTAGTAAGCTTTTTGGGGAGATCAAAATTATACTAGGGTTTTCAATTGTGTGTGGGGTTAGCACTACCAGTGCTATGTTGCACAAGGGTAAATTGCAGTTAGACTTGAGTATGCATTTTTCTATCCATATCATTTCCTTTCTGATTCTTAATTTCTTCTCATATTAAAGATGTCACATCATGGCAGAATCCATTTCATATTTATCCCTTAAAAATGTAAACTTTCTACAGATTAGCAATGTTAAACTGTTTTCAAAAAAAAACATAGTTTATGTCTTGAAAATCGAGAAACAATTCTCCTGCTTAATAAGGCATCATATATTGATTTAATATCCTAAAATATCTTAATTTTATTTTAATATCTTAAAAGAGGTTTTTTATACTGAGAAACAAATGCAATAAAATCTTAAACAGGGAAAATGCGGAAAAGTTAAGTAGTCGAAGTTATTGGGAAGTATTTTCCAGTAAAAGCTACAAAAAATGTAGCCAAATTCCAAATTGCTAGGAAGAGACAAAATTTTGCGACTGTATCTATGATAGTCATGTAGATTGTAGAATACCTATGCCTAAGATCTATAAAACTGCATCAGACAATGATATATCTTTTGGATTTTCCTTTAGAAAGAGATAGCTGAACCTGAAGTCTCTTGGTGTCTTTCGACTTTTCTACCCATGAGTGAAGTAATAGGCATCTATGAATTAGTACTTTATGACATCTACTTTCATCATATTCCTTCATCCTTCTGATAACCCTCTGAGTTGGGATAATTACTCCTGTTTTATAACTAAAAGACACTTTCTTCATTTCCTCTTTCCCCATCTTTTAAAATATGAATGGAATGGCAGCTGGGTTCTCAAAACTTCTTGTAACTCTTTTATGTGCAGTAGTTAAATTAGGATTAGCCTCCCCCAAATTCTCAGGTTTTTCTAAGAGGTGAAAAATGCTATTCTGATACATACTATGTTGGTGTGTGCACCTATGGGTCAGCTGAAGCCCTATGGGTATCAGGAAAAACTATAAACATAATCTTAAAGAACACAGTTGATCTAATTTGGGGAACATTTTGATCAGAGAAACCTATTTTAAGGCATGGCAGACATCTAGGGGCAAGATTTTGTCTCTGAAGTCATCAAGCGAGATCTCCCTGCCCTTATCTCTTCTTGAAGCCCCAGGATCCTACCTCATACCTTAGTTTGGGATATCAATTCTCATTTTGTCCCATTTCGGTTAGAATCTACAGCTTGTAAAGTATCTTTGTGTAATTTTGGTATTTTTCTTTCTTTTTAAAAATTTCTTATTATTTCATTGAATTAGGTAATGTTGGTTTACAACTCTGCATATGATTTAGGAGAATAGGTTCATACTTCCTCAGATATATGTTACCATATCATTCCCACTACCAAAACAACCGGCCTAGTCTTTATATTTTTAAACCATTTCAATTATTTCCTGTGCTCTGGGGATGATTGTTAAATTCTTTGAATAGCCAAAATGACCTTTGAGTTGATTTCTACTTAATGCATTTTTCTCTCTTTGTTCTAACCAAAACTTGCACATCACTCCAAAATGTGCTTTTTCACTAGCCTTTTTCTCTCTACAGTTTTCTGTAACTTCTTGTCCATATCGTTCTTTATCCCTCACTATGATTTTATCTGGTAAATCCCACATATTTCTTCTCATATATTTCTTACCTAACAGCTTCTCATTTCTGAGATAACACTGAAGGTTGATTTGTCAAATTAAAGCAACTATAACATTAAACATGGAAAAATTTGAGCACATCAGCAAAGTTGCCAAGATTCTTTCTTCCCAAGTTAAAATATCTATTAGCGCATGTGTGGTACTTAATGATACTTGACTATTACCACTTTCACAGAGGGAGTCAATTCAGTCATGGAAATTCTCCAAGATAAACCCTATGAATGAACTAATTTGTGACATTTTCCAGTGAATTGTCTTTCATATTTATAAATTCCAAATTTATGCAACCTAGCTCGACCATAGTCAGACCATCTTAAAGAATGGGCTTTTCTGCTGAAATACCATTGAGGCATTCATTAGCATGTTTAGAAAGCAATGACTGTGGCAACTCTAGGCATCTTCCAGAGGGAGTAAACAGGTGTTGGATCTATGACTAGCCCTTCATTCCCAACCATTAAAGGTACTCTTTTATTATCCTCTAAATCTGAGTGCTGTCTCCACTACATGAATATTTTTGTTTCTTGTGTTTCCCCCATCCAAATGGTTTCTAATGTATTAAAATTTCCTAACTATTTCTTTGCTATACCACCCCCCTCCCCAGGGCCAACTCCATTAAGTAGGACATTGCTGATTTTTAAGCTTGTGTGAATAAAGTTGATATCCAGTTAACTCTGATTAATGATTCTAGCATGGAAGGATGAAAAAGATTCATGGGTTTCTTATACAAACTTTGTTATAATAACTCGATTTTGTATTTTCATCAAATAGAAGTCATAATATGTCTTTGACCTTTCCAGGGATGTATTATTTATTCTCAGACATTGCTGCTGACACACTGGTGGGGGTTCATTGTTCTCTTTTTTGTCACTTTCTAATTCTCATTTTGATTGTTATTTTCCATTCACATCTATATGCGATTTACATTTTCTGTCTTTCTTTAAAATCCATACCCTTACTTAGCTTTTGTCTCCTCACAGAGGAATTTGAAATATTAAATTTACCTTGCATTCAAGTTTAAGCTGGACACAGTAAGCTTCTTACTTCTACATTGTTGTTTTGGATCTACTTTTGTTCCTTCTACAAAGACTGACTATCACTTTATCCAACAGTTGACTGATAGATTATGAACAAACTGATAAAACTCTTGACTGTTTTATGTGAAAACATCTCAAAGAAAGATATATTCACTCATTTATCTGGATTCAAATAATACCTCATTCTGATACAATTCATAGTGGTAATATTAAATTTATGTGGCAGCTCACATTTTTTGTAACCAAAGTGCCATTTACAAAGAAACTATGTCACCAATGGCTCTTCTATGATTTTATTTAAGTTTGACATGCTTATGCTTTCTTGTGCCATGGGATTGTTAATTTGTCAATCTTTCCCCTCTAACAAGTTTTTCACTTAGAATTAGTTCTGTCTATTCAAATAGCACTTACAAACTAATTTTGTCTTCACTGACTATGAATATATAACTTATGTATTTAATTTACCTCTGTTCTTTCTCATCATCTACTCTTTTTAGTGGCAATTAAAGTAGTACTACGTGGTGTCAATGCAATTATAATTGCAAATGCAAATATGGGTATGGAATTTACATTGCCTTAGCAACACTGAGGGTGCATTAAAGCATTTTAGAATAAGTTTATATTAATTTTGTTAGATAATTATCAAAAGAGACAAAATTTCAATAGTTTTATAGTGAGCTTCCAGGCTCTTGAGACAATATTTGGTCCCTAGAGATCACACATTTTCATCTGAGAAATCAAACTTTCTAGTAGATTGTGAACTTCTGGAAAGACCATGCTAAGAGTACTCAAACCTCCCTCAACTGGGAAAATTCCCTAGAAATGCTCATGATACGGGTAGTGACACATTAAAAGATTTTATTGGTGCCAAAATACCCTGATTGGCAGAGTCTGAGAGAAAGACTGCGAGAGAAAATGAGAAGAGGGAAGGGGGGTTAAAAGGAAGGAACGAGGAATAAAAGAATAAAGATGAGAATAGTGGACTGAAAGAACAGGCCCATGTGCTCTAGCCAGGGGAAGCCCCCAGAAGAGTGAGTGGTGGTGGTATAGAGCCACATGGTGAGAGAGTGGCCAGCAGAGATGACCCAGTATGATGTCGGATGCCAGAATGGCAGACCAGGTGTGACCAAGGGCTGCTGAAGGCAGGCCTGCTGAATGTGACCAGATGCCACTGAAGGTGGGCCTCGTGAAGGAAATGTGTGGAGCCACAGCAAGGTAACATATTTGGAATGCTGATTTTGCATCAGCATCTGTTAGAAAAGTTTAAAGAGCCTTGGAGAAGAGGAACAGTTTGGAACACTGGAGAGAGAAGAAGCAAAGAGATGGTGCTGGAGAAAGGACTTTGCGATGCCTACAAGGAGCACCATATTGGACATGTGCTTGGAACTTTTACTGAATGGTGATTGGGGTAAGATAACTGGCTACTTGTGGCATTAAGGGCTTTTCATTTTCCTGGTTAATTTCCCTTATTAATAAAGCGCTGTTGTTAAACTGCATTTGTCTGGTAACTGTTATGTGTGAGTGGTTTGGACCTGAGGGAACCTGACTGGCAAAAGTCACATTTTAGGCCGGGCACAGTGGCTCGTGCCTGTAAGCTTCAGCCTATGAAGCAGCCGACACTAGGGATCACGGTTCGAGTCCCGCCTGGGGCCCGTAGTGAGACCTAGTTCCAAAAAAATAGCTGGGTGTGGTGGCGCGTACCTGTAATCCCAGCTACCTGGGAAGCTGAGGCTGGGGATTGCTTGAGTCTGTGGTACCCTGGGCAATGAGAGCCTGTGGCTCCATGGGCAAAACTAGTGAGACCTAGTCTCAAAAAAAAAAAAAAAAAAAACTAGAAAGAAAGAAAAAGCCACATTTTAAAAGGGCTTTTTTTTTCTTGTGTCTTGGTGACTGGGGGCTTCTGCTCCTTTTGAATCCAATTTCAATGAGACTAATACTGATTCTCTCCTGGCTATGTGACCATGATTATCATACAAGTCAGAAAACATAGATATACATATATAAACATAGATATAAACATAGTATACAGAGGAGCTGAAGTACAGGCTTCTTTACATTCTTGTTACCCTGACAAGGATGACATGCAATTTGTTTTCCCTTCCAACAATGAAAAGCAGCAAACTGTGGACCCAGGGAATGGGGTTTCTAGTGGAAACTGTTTCATCAGCATTGTCTGTATAATATGCACCAGAACTCCAGACTCTCAAAAGGAAAATTGATGTATAATGTAAATCATCTAGCTACAGTCTAGGCCTTAGAAGTGAACTCCAGACCGGGAACTCTCTGAAATCCAAATTCCAAGATGCCAGGCAAGAACCAGCTTTGCAAGCAGGCCCATCTAAAGATCGAAGTGTTATACCTACTGGTAACTCTTTTTGACCCAAGGACCACATCTACCATAGTCTCTGCTATTTGCCAACAAGCAGGGCCAGAAACAGAAAAGCTTTAGGAAACACTTGCTAAGAGAAATCTGTAGGCAAATTGATAAACAAGATGGCTCTGGAAGCTTTAACATGAGCACTCTTGCCTGTGTACACAGTGTGTGCACACATACAAGACACAGACACTAAAAGGTGCTCTGCTCACTGACTAAACACTTTTTTCATCATTACCTCTGAGCCACAGAGATGTAGAAATTGCACTACTGGGCATTTCTACCTGTTTGAAGGTACAAGTCATTGACATACCAGAGCTCTCTTATGAAGATGTCAGAACATCTGGAAGCTAGTCCAAGTGAGACTGAATACCTTCAGCAAGATCACACAGAAGTGGCTACAAAATAAAATAAAGCAAAATAAGGATGTAAATCAGTCTCTTTTCCAACGTGTTTTTAAGGGTATTGAATCTTTTTCCTCCCTCTCTCCCTTTTTTCCTTTTCTTCTCATCTGCCTGCTTTCTAATCTTTCTTATCAGTGCCTGTGGATGTGTCAGCTAAGGGGTAAAGTAAGCATTTGCTCTTGTTTATCATGAACTCAATCAAAGGCATCCCTGTTGATACGCTTCATTCAGACCTACCAGGAACATTCCTGTAATTTGTCAAGTAGGATTTAAGGCTTAGTGACATGAGCGAGGGCATACCCATAAAGAGAATATTAAGGAAAACTTATTATAGGATTTGGATTTGTGTTATGATTTTAAAAGCAGTATATTCTTGATTGCATGCCATCCAAAGTCACAATTAATGCTATGGTTGGATAGCTTAATTAATTTTATTTAGGAGGAGAAATGAAGGTTAAATTGAGGTTAAATCCACTACTGGTTCAGAAGCTGCACTTGTATTATACCAGGAGAGGGGATATTTGGTATTTTGTGCCTTGGGTAGTGCTTAGATTTCCTCCATAGATGACCTTATTTTTTTGTCCTCATCATGGAGTGAGCTTGTCTAAAGTTGATCTTTCAGTAAGTTGTTTAAATTCAACTGGAGAATATCAAGGTCTAACTGGGCTACTCAGCTTCCTCCTGGATATCAAGGGCACTTATCATTTTCTCACCTCTATTACTAATATGGAATTAATGTAGAGGGCAATTAAAATACATATGGGACAACTGAAAAGCTGTGCTCATATCAAAAGAAAGTAAACTATTAATCTATTTAACAGGTACACAGATTTAAAGCTTAAGAGGGATAAATGTACTAAATGTACTGAAAAAGAGAACTTATTAACAAAAAAATAAAAAAATTGATAAGAAAGTACAATTAAATATATGTACAACCAAATGAAAGTATGCAATTGGGCATGGGGGGAACCAGCTGGAACGGCCAGGAAGGGGAGGTGATGAGTAACCCCCAGGGATTACAATGATGTGAAATATATATTTATAAAAAAAAAAAAAATATATATATATATATATATAGTACAATGAAATGACAATGTTAGCTACTCTTTTGGAAAGAAGACATACAGTTTCCTAATTTGTTTCTATAAACATAACTCTTCCTTTATAATCCCAAAACAAACAAAACAAAACAACAAAATCAAAAGTAGGGCTTAATTCCTGTTCCTTCTAAGAACAATAGCCACAGGGAAGCCCTTTCATTGTTACTAATGTGAGTTTACCAGTCTGCAGGGAAGAACCAATTAGTTGTTACAGCATACGTTAAGAATCCAAATCAATTCTAGTTCTTTCTGCAATAATTCTCCTTTTTATTTTCTGATAGATACTGTCCTAGGAACATACGAAAAAAATTGGTTATGATTTGGTCTCTACTTTCAAAGAACTTATATTTTAGTAGGAAAAAATGCAGATGATAGATTATAATGTGATATGCAAAAAAAGGAATGTTGCATACTTATAGAATTAGTATATAGAAATTATTAATTCCCTATATATGACTTCAGTATGATGTTACTTCTAAGTTGAGTTTTGAAGGAGAAATAGGAGTTGTTCAAATAAACAAAGGGATAATGTGGGGTGACATAAAGGATTTTAACTCCTTTCTTCTACCCCCAGGAGTATTATGGACTAATGTAGTATTAGAGCACACTTGGTCACATGCCACAGTCATGAAAAATAATCTGTCAGATTTAAAAGAAAGAATGGGAAATCATGAAGGTCAGAACCTAAGAAAAGAATGTTGGAATCACCCAAGTGAACAAACACACAAGATGAAAATGCTCTAAAGTGAAAAAGTGACTGGGACCAAGAGTTTTACGTACCAATGACTATCAGGTAGACATACTAAGTTTGGGGTATGTGATTCTATGTTAATACAGATTAAACAATGCTGCAAAAAGCAGATTAACATATAAAGTGATTGTCTTTATATACTAGTGTCTTTGTAAAACAATTTAAGATAAGTATATGAATAATCAACAAAATCAAAATGCTATATGATTGATTATGAGTGTATTTGCTAATTTCCACCTTACATGATAGTCAATAATACCTACCGGTAAGAATAATAAATGGAAAACATGAGAGAACATAATGAAGAGAGGATTAAAATCACAAAGGTGAGCTAAAACTCACCTAATCATTCTAGTCCCTAGTTACTGTCAAGAATTTGGATAGTAATGAGTTCATACTCTCCAACACCACAGCCTTTTGCTAGGAATCAAAATCCTTCCAAAAGCTAAGGCAAATAGTAGTTCCCAAGACAGCTCTCTCAAGCAGTACAAGCAAACATTTTGAAGAATTTCCATAAAATACAAATGATGCCTGTTATAAGCAGTTATTTAGAGCCCACAGAGGAACATAAATGAAAGTAAGTGAAATGCGGTCAGAAGTTATGGAAATAGCTGCAGAAGTTAAGTTATAAAAAGGAGGGAAGAACAAACTGAAGGGCTTTTATGTTACAGATGAAGGTGTGAATTTGATGATCCACTCTTTGAGAAAAAAAATACTTCTTCAGTCTCATTTGCATTCCTTTACTTACTAAATATTGGAAATCAACTATGTGTCAGATACCTTGTCAAAAACTAGAGGTACAAAAATGAATAAAACTCAGTTTCTGCACCAAAGTTCATGATCCAAGGTAAGGCCTTAATATAACAAATGATTTCAGGATCTTGTGATGAGGACTATAAGATTCAGCGATGCATCACTATTTACAATAACCAGAATATGGAAACTATTCAAATGCCCCAAACAGGCAAATGGACCAGAACGTTATGATATATTTACATAATGTAATGTTCTGCAATCAAAAAAGACAAATTTGATACATTTGTGATAACATGGATAGACCTAAAAGGAATCATGCTAACAGAAATAAGCTAGAAAGAAAAAGAGAAATACTGGATGATCCCTCCTATAGGGAAATCAAACAAATAAAAGGACAAGTAAACCCCAAAGCAAACAGTCAGCAGAACTAAGCACAAAGCAAGGTGGGGAAAGGGGGACACAGTTGGGGGAGGGCTGAGAACAAGAGATTAAGATGGTTCATGGGTGAGAGAACCTTGGGTGGGAGAACCTTGGGGTAGACAATGATATCAAAAATATACACATGTGCAATCAAATTTAAAAAGAATATAAAAAATAAATAAAAATTAAGAAAAAAAATTTTAAACTAAAGTCTCACAGTTGCATTGGAGCGTGGGTAGGAAAGTATATTATCTTTTCACAGGAGAGAGTTGTATAAAGCAAGTTCTTTCTCAAAGAAACAGGTTAAGTAAAAGATGAGATAGAATCACACTTAAAAGTCTCCATGAGGGTTAAGTTAAACTACTGACCCTTGGAATAAGCATCTGATTAATCCTGCAGTCTTTCTTTCTTAGAGTGGGGTGCACTTGGGGAGTTGCCTCATGTCAGTGAACAAAGCTATTTAAGATTCCCGTGTCAAGGTTAAGAAATTCTCTTGTCCCTCAGTTACAGAATAGCCCTATTTGCATACTCCACTCCAGAAAGAAATTTGAAATCAAAGAAGGTAGATGTTTGGGGACTTCTGAATTTCGTTCCAAGTTTTATAAATGACATTATATTCATATCATATTCCTGTGTATGTCTGTGCATATTCTAGCCAGTGTATATGTAATATAGCAAAAGAGGAAAACAAAAAAATAAAAATTCACATTTATCAAGAAAATGAACTAAATGATATGATTTTGGGAAATAAATCTATTTCTAGTCAGTGTAGATTTACGAATCTATTTCTATTCATTTAAGACAGGAGTCACGTAGAGAATTTTATTTTTTTATTATCTAAATAACTTATTTATATATGTATTTCACATCATTGCAATCCCTGGGGGTCACCTACCACTTCCTTTCCCTGGCTGCTCCAGCTGGTCTCCCCCGCCTCGGGCCCCCAGTTGTGTACTTTCATTTGGTTGTCCATATATTAGTGAAACCATTTGATTTCTGTCTTTTTTTTTTCTGACTTGTTTCTGCTAATATGATTTCTTCTAGGTACATCCATGTTACCATAAAATCATCAAATTTGTCATATTTAATTGATGAGTAATATTCCATTGTGTATATGTACCACATCTTTTTCATCCATTCATCTGTTTGGGGACATTTGGGTTGATTTCATGTCCTTGCAATTATGAATAGTGCTGCAATAAACATCTGAGCACAGGTGTCCCTATGTACCCACATTGAGGTGTCCTTTGGGTAGATTCCCAGAAGGGCGATTGCTGGGTCAAATGGTAATTCCATTTTCATTAGTTTGACAGTCCTCCATACTGCTTTCCATAGTGGCTGGACCAGCTCACATTCCCACCAGCAGTGTGCGTGTTCCTTTCTTTCCACATCCACACCAACATTTGTTGTTGCCTGGTTTTTTGTTTTTGTTTTTTTTTGATGTAGGCCATTCTTACTGGTGTAAGATGGTATCTCATTATGGTTTTGATTTGCATTTCCTTGATTGCTAGTGACATTGAGCAATTTTTCATGAGCCTGTTGGCCATTTGCATTTCTTCTTTAGAGAAGTGTCATTTTAGTTTTTCTCCCCATTTTTTGATTGGGTTTCTTGTATTGTTTTTGTTTAGATGTGTGAATTCCTTCTGGATCTTCTAAACCCTTATCACTCTTGTGGAGGGCAATTTTTTCCCCTCCATTTGGTTGGGCTTCTTTTTGTTTTTTTCTGTTGTCTCTTTTGCTGTACAGAAGCTTTTTAGTTTGATGTAGTCCCATCTGTTTGTTTTCCTTCATTTTTTTTGCCAGCTATAGATGTGTCCAGAAAGGGATTTCTGAATTATAATTCATGGAGGGTTTTACCCAAGTTTTCCTCTATCACATAGAGAATTTTAAAGAAGTGATGACTTACTCAACTTGCTCCAAAACAGCCTGATGAATGAGTATGGACTCTGGAATCTTTGTGAACTAGGTTCAATCCAGGCAACTGATTATGTCTCAGGGACCCCAGAAATAACACATAGGAAAGAGTTGGCTCATTTGAGAAAAAATGGGGAAGCAACAGCAATTGTTTATAATGTTGTGAGCATTACATGATGTCTGCAAGTGGCTTGGTGCATGTGAAGACAGTAATGACAATGCCAAGCCAGCCAAGCCAAGAGGTGGAACCTGGCCAGAGAACTCCTTGGTCCCATATCAGGTGGTGTAAGGCTGACTTCATGAGCATATGACCTGTGCAGTCAGCAAAAGAAATGTCTGGACCTCATCCAGAGAAAGGCATCATATTGGTTACTTTGTATATTGATCTGGTGTGGTTGCTTTAACAGTCTTAATTTATACTTGACTTTTGTTTATTTTTAGGTAGCATTGGTTTACAAGACTATATATAACTGATGCCTAGGATCACCTTCTCAGATGCATTATTATTAATTTTAGCAACAATCCTATCTTCTCCTTTTGAAATGGATCTTACCAGTTATATAGTTGCTCTGGGTTTGAATAGAGAGCCCAAGTCTCTATCTATAACCATTAATTCAGAATTCTGAGTTTAGGATCAGAGATTCTTCCTACTTGTTAAAAAATATTCATCTATAGATGAGACTTATTTGTGGCAAAATTGAGAACCTGGGTCTTGGTTTTCTGGCTGATTGCTAGCAGTTCAGAAAAGTTTTTGGTCAGTGGTTTATATAATTTTGTAAGGGTCACTGTTGAGGTGTGAATTTCCAGTGCAAGAAGTTATCATATATTCTCCAACTTTGAACCATATTTGGATTAGACGGCATACATAGAAAGGTCAACCAACATGTCCTGGCAATAGCTCTGGAGCTATAACACTTT
Source organism: Uropsilus gracilis (assembly GCA_004024945.1). NCBI lineage: Eukaryota > Metazoa > Chordata > Mammalia > Eulipotyphla > Talpidae > Uropsilus > Uropsilus gracilis. The sequence continues at coordinate 213,265 of PVHY01000182.1, forward strand.
ATAGCTCTTTATACACTTTATAGTCTCTTTAATCTGCCAAATGGGCCTGAAAATATCATCTACATTTTGTGGTTATTGTGAGAACTATAGTAATTCATATTAAATGCATAACAGCAAGTCTGACCTATAATAGGTGTTTGAAAAATGTGAGCTGTTATTAAAGCTATGATTCCTACAGGTGTTTTTTGGTTAGATTAGTAATGGGTTCCTTTGGTGACCGAAGAATCCTACCATAACAGGACTTCAAGACACTAGCTTCAAAGTCCAATTTTAACTGTTTTAGAGACACATACAAGGTACTCTTGAGAGGAGGAAGAATCTCATGATCTGTGGCCCCATCACAGTATAGAGGTAAGTGATAAATAATTGACTCATTCTGCCAAGTTGTCAAAATGTTGAAGGGTTTTCCAAAGCAGCCTCTGACCTGGTTTCTTAGACTCTTCTCTTTTAAGAAAGACAAAGCTATTAGAAGAGAAAAAAAATGTCTTGTGCCCTGTGCTCATAAAAACATGCCATCTGTCATTCCTCTTCTCTGCCACCACCCCAGTCAACAAAACCTCTCCAACCTCTACTGGTGTACTTAACACTTGTTTCTCAGTCATGATAGATCATTGAATGAAAAGGATGTTCATTCCAATGTTCTTTTTTTGATAACAAATTTAAATGGATGCTATGATTCACCTCTTTAGCACATTGAAGACTGTGGTGATACTAATAGTTTGCAAGCCTTAGGAGGGGATGAAGATAAGAAGAACTAGAGATGCTGTTTAAAATATATGCACAAACCATAAACTTATAGCTTTCATTTTGCAAGTTGAATTTTTGATTTCCTATTTTTCTCAATTTGAAGGATTAATTACTGGCATTTTGTTAATACCACAGAGGGGAAAACTTATAAATGCCTTTTGGCAGAGAATCACAAAGAACTGTGTAAATACTAATTTAATTAGAATTCACCAATAAAGCCAAGAGCCAGAAATTAATTTTCTGCCTGACACTTGGTTGACATGTTTACTTGGCAGGGGGGTCCTTCACCTGGCAGTGCTTCAGCATCACTTGGTGAACTTAAAATCAGACTGAAGCTCATTTCCCAACTCTAATCAGTAAAATTGTAATGTTCGGTAAATTCATGCCAGCCCAACCATGAATCTAGGAGTCCACTTTAGCTTTTCCATATTCTTTATCTCATACAAGGAATCTATACGTGTATATATATGTACATATATATATATATATATATATATTTTTTTTTTTTTTCTTGAGACAAGGTCTCGCTATGTTGCCTGGGGTAGTTCCAATCCCATGGACTCAAACGATTCCCAGCCTCAGCCTCCCAGGTAGCTGGGATTAAAGGTACCTGCCACTGCACCCAGCTGCTTTTTTGAGACCACGTCTCACTATATTGCCCCGGGTAGTCTCGAACCCATGAACTCAAGCAATCCCAGGTCTCTTGCCTCCCAGCGCTTGGATTGCAGACACATGCTACCACACCTGGCTAGGGAATTACATATTTTATACCCCATTACATGAAATATGTTTATCTCTCTTTAATCTTGTGGTCATTATTCTAGCCTTGGATTTGTGTATCTATAATATTTCTTAACAGATTATCTGAAACAGAAATATAAAATATTAAATATTCTGGAAAGACAGCTATGGAACTCCATGGCAATATCTCCAATGCAAACATCTTTTAAACTTTCAACCCTGGGAACTTTATAGTGTGAGTTACAGATTAGAACTTGTTTGGGGTAGGAAGATCAGCTAGATATTTTATGAATGCTCTCTCAGAAGATGAATGTCCATTGATGTTTTGTTCATGAACAGTAACAGAAGGCAAAACACCCTCCTGACCTTTCAGCCTATTGAGAAGACAAAACAAAAACAAAATCAAACAAAAATTCTCCATATAAAACATGTGTTGAGTTTTCTGAAGCTCAGTAGTGATCACAAAGAAGCTGACTTCCTAAAAGGCTTTCTGTAGGTTTCAAGCAATGAATCATTTGAAGGATCATCTGTTACATCTAGAAATGGACTCTTGGGAGTAAAACCATTCATTGTAAAACAGACTTGAACCTAAACCTATGTCACAGGCAGTTTCACAAATTCCAAGACTAAAATAAGAAGGAAAATTGGACTCAGCTCTCATGGCTACCAAGCCAACATACTGTATTTTCATTTGATGATATGTCACTAAAAACCCTGTTCTCTAAACTCAGTATGCACTTGTATTTGTTTTTATAATTTGTAGTTACATTGACTGTTAAAAGATCACCTGCTATAGTAAAGAGTACAACTTGCAATATCCTAATTTGAATTCTGTCTCTGTCACTGACAACTGTGGGAATTTGGAGTTAGTTCTTATCACTGGAATAGACTTGCTTCCTCTGTAACACAGGGAACATAATATTTATCTTGTGGATTTGTTGTCAAGAATATGTGAGTATTTGATGTGCTTGCTATAGAGCAATTCAACATATTTTCACTCTAGTCTCACAAACTCTAGGTCAACTCCAATATAGTTCACTCATAAATGTCCCAGAGAGCAGGGCAGGGACAGATGGTGTTACTGATGCCAATGCACCTTGCAAAGGATCTTGGACCCTGTGGGAAACCACCATCAAATTCTATTTTCTGTTGAGTGGTGTTTCATAAAGGGTCTAGCATACTTGATAATCAGCTTAGAAAAAAGTTTATTAACAATTGTTCAGGGAAAAACAAATCATTAAACACTGACATGCCAAATATTTATTGACCGCTCTCATTCAGGTACTTTTTATGCAATATTTCCTTTAAACTATAAAATCAGACTTCATTTATATTTGTATTGCCCTGAATTCTAGGGTAAGCCCTGAGATGAATAAATGTATTACTGAAAGTAAATGGTAGGTTCACTGTTTAAACCTAGGACTGTATAACATTAAAAGTTTACTATGCTGCCTCTCCAAATAATATAGGATTATTTACCATGCCCTAGTCAGAATATTTATAATTTCAATCATATTTCAATTCCTTTTCTCCCTTCTATGTTCAGTTTCAAGCACCTGTATACTGTCTTTTGTTATTTTAAAAATTTAATTTCAACTTGATGTCTATATAATCATAATATATTCATCTAAGTTGCATTCCTGCCTCTGTTCTTGTCTCCCACCTCTTCCCCTGCCCCATTTTCTACCTTTTCCTTTGATCATTCTGTTATATATTACATGTATAAATAGGTGTGTATTGAGATGTATTAAGAGTTCTAGAAGTCCTTCAGGAAATGGCACTAAGACAAATATGGCTTCTTCTCAGTTTCACCTGTTGCTAGCCCTGGTCATACAACATTCATGTTTGAAATACATACATGACCTGTTTGTCGAAGAGTTCTATTCCATCTGCTCTGAAAATCCTTTAGGAAACATTTATTCTGCCATTGTCTCCAGGTGAATCTGGTAAGAAAACTCATGGCTCTTGGACAGGGTGACCTTATTTTCTTTCATAAAATGACAATTTATTTTGATATGATTCAAAACTTGCAGAGCCAGGGCAACAAGGCTTTCCCGCTTATGCATTTATTTATTTATAACTTTTCTAATCCATGTGAGAATAAACTGTTCATTATCTAACAATAGACAACTATTTTAAATATCCATAGTGTGTGTGCCAAAATTAAGAAGATTTACCATTAATACATAATGTTGTGAAATCCAGAGTCCATGTTCAAATTTTCTCAGTTCAACTGAAGATGTGATTCACAGCTATTTTCCACCACAGCCTAGGATTCAATCAAGTGTTACCATTGCCTATTTTAATCTTCCTAGTAGTTAGTCACTGTTCAGAACACACCTTAGCCCTTGTATCTGCAGAGGATTGGTGCTAGGGACTACAATATGTTCACACAGGCTAGTGTCTGCAGTCTCCTCACAGCAGACAGAGGGAAGACTGGACTTGATGGGACCAAAGTATCCCATTTAGGAGGCACTGTCAGGGCTTGGAGGGGCTCAGAGTCTGGTGAATACAGAGCAGAGGGGCTATCTACTGCAGGGTGACCTTCGATCATATTGTGAATCAGTAAAGGAAGATTAACTCAAATAAGCTACATATGAAGGAAGAGACTTAGACTATCAAGAGACAGTCAAGATTCAGACTCATGTCTTTACAATCTCCATCTTGTATTTATGGATTTCACCAGTCTTCACTTTCTTCTTTTTTTTTCAATTAGCATTTTTTGCCATTGTTCTATTTGTTCATATTTTGAGCACTTGACTATAAAAATCCATTTTCTTAACAATGCATTTGCAATTCTATCCTATATCTTAAGATTTCCCCTATTTTTAGAACTTTTTTTCTTGCCCTGATATCTTCAGAAAGAATTTATCACGTAGTCTGCAATTCCAAAGCGCTTGTGGATCTCTAATTTAAAAAACATATTTCATTGTAGCCATACACGTCAATTTATAACTGAGGGTAGCAGTGGCCTTGACTTAGCATAGTTCCTTGCATATGGCAGAAACTTAATAAAATATTACATGATAAATGAGCATTCATGATTCACACATTCATTGACTCCAATTGCCAAGGGTCTATGAATTAGAGAATGTGTAATCTAAGCTAACCCTCAGGAGAGAACATTCATAGACATCTGTGATCTGAAGGATTTTAAAACTCATATTTGCCTTAGATCACAAAGTCTGAATAAAACACTGACCTTTGGATTCCAAAAGGCTATGCTTTAATCAGATTACATTCATTCTTCTACTTGGTAAAATGAATTTTAGCCTGGACCATCATTTATTTAATTCTCTTCAAAGTACAGCTAAGTATTGGATATATTCAGGTTATTTGATCATTTCTATTTAATTTTACTTTTAATGCTAGAGGCTACTCAACTGTTGTGTCCCAGAAAGAGACCTATATTGTGTACCTCAGGGATATAAGTTAAGTCATGTCCAGCTGTGTCAGAATCCCATACAAGCTCAAGTCACCAGCAACTGATTTTCTGAAGGTGATTAAAAAGGCTCCTTGTAAGGAGCTCATCCACCAGAAAGAAAAAGTTAAGGGAAAAAAATCTTGTTTTGAGTACAATGGGATATTTTGTATTTAGTAGGAGTGTGGCTGTTGAACCAACTCTATTGGGTCAATTAGGTAATCTGTGAACTCACTCAAGTTTTCTCTGATATGACTTCCGCAAGGATGACATACATCATTTTAGACTTTCAGGAAGCTGTTCTGCCAAGTTGATCACAAAATAGAAAATTCTCTTCATTTTTAAAAAGTGTTTAAGCTACTTGCAGGTGATTCTTGGTTGATATCACCCCTCTTTCCTACCCCTAATTCCTTAGAAAAATAATCTTCTCATGTGACTTCTAAGCCAACAATTGCTGGTGATTTACATGACATTTATCATATATTTTTCTTCCTACCAAAATCCTGATTTTGTCCAGGCACTTTCCTGCACTACCCATTTTCATGATTGAGAAAAAACTGACAAAATGCCCAGTCCCAACAATGGAAAATAATTAGCCTAAAGAGTCAAAGAGTCAATATCCAATATTCTCTCAACTTTTTTTCTCTCTCTTTATCCTTTTAGATGTGAACAAGAGACCTTATTGCTATACTTGCTTCTGGCAGCCATTTTTTTTTTTTAGTCACAGCAAGAAAACCAATAGATTATAGCTAAGAGAGCAGAAAGATAGGAAAGTCCTGGGCACCAGGACGTTGTAGCTTGAGTTGCTAAATCTGCTTACTCTGAAGATGGAAAAAGACAGAACTTGCATGTTGACCATATAACTGAGGCATACAGTAGGGAAAGGTAAGGGAGACACATCAAAACAGGAAAGGAAGAGTCCAAGGGATTATGGTGATGTTTCCTGGATGCTGTGGTGGTGGGGAAATTATTATTACAACCCCTGAGGGGAGAAATCAAATTCCATACAAAAATGAACAAAGATGTAAGAAAATAAGTAAATTTAGTTAAAAAAATCACCCTGCTGTTGATGCTGTAAAGTTCCTTATTTGTGAGGCTGGGTGAATCATGGCTTTATTATTGCAGCCCAAACCATACCAACTGATATAAGGGCAACTAATTATGAAAATTGAGAACACACAATTTTGTGTTGTACTCAAACAAAACTTAAAGTTGATGTGACTCATTTAGTGATTTACATAATTGTTATCACACTGCATAATAACTAGACATATTTTTTAAACAATATGCAGAAATTGCACTTTTTTTAGGGAGATGGTAAAAGAAAGTGACATGGAACATAAAAAGCATACCTTTTATAGAAGTGTGGCTAGAAATCTTTTACCCTGCTTATTTCTAAGAAAAAGATCTACATATCAATTTATGAGCAGTAATCAGCTCCTTATTAGAAAGGGGCTATTGATTCTTAACTGCAATTTTTCTTCCCTACCCAAGTAAATTTTTCTTAGGAAACTTATGGAAAGTAAGCTGAAATGGCATAAAGCAAAGAAGTGATTACTATTTATTTATATGGAAATATTTTAAAATGTTCCCAGACTCCCCCAAGTAGCCTACTGATCCATGTCAAGTAGTACATAAAACCTAAAATAACACTAGTAGTGCAAAACAGGAAAAAATGTAGTTACCAGGTTATGAGGTTAGTGATGCCACTCTTGCTGTGAGGTGGGTAGGAGCTGCTGCTGTAACAAACACTTCCACCAAACAAATGCTGAGCACTCATTTCCCTTTTCACCTTTTACTGTAAAGGTGAAAGTATTCTTCAGATTTAGTTAGCGGAGACAGATAACTCATATAGTTATATTTGTGAGAGCCAAGTGGTGTAACATGCCTTCTATAAAAGTGAGAAAAGTTTGTAGTTATTGGAGGCTGAATACTGTCCCAGGAGCTTTTATACATGTGGAATCAAGCAGTCATTAAAAATAGTAGATGGCGAGTTTGAGAACTGGTTTTCTTGGTGCAGCTGCTGAAAGCTGTCAGATTTGTATAGAAAGAGTAAAAAGCATGCTTACCTTCCTTACCTGTTTTATCTAAACTCCACACTCAGCTTCCCAAGACTAGAATTCTCTGAGCTAAGTCAGTCTTTCCTGATGTATAACCATTGGATCCCAAGGGGCTAGTTCCAGAGTAATTTCCAAAATCAGCCACATGCAGTGTCATATGAGCTGTTCCACCCACTCTTTTTTGATTCTAGTGTTAAAGCTCGGTCAAAAGCTTAGGTAGCTACCTCGTTCATCATGATCAATTTATTTCAGGTGCCCTAAGCTGATTTGAATCTGATTGGAGCCACTCTGGAAAACCCTTGCAGGTGTACTTAAAGTGCACTTAGAGAAGTGTTGTTACTGTGATAACCTGTTTCCTAGAAATCCTCTGGGCTCCTAGTTACTATTTGAGATCATGATGATCCTATCAAGTTATGCAAGGTTTTGTTTTACATTCATTTCAGCATTTACTTTCACATATTAGAAAAAATGAAGGGGCTGATTTTTAAGTTTTTCAACTGGTAAAAGTAATAGATAAAGGATACATTTGTAAATATGTGTAAAGCACAGATGCTATTTATTTTAGGTCTTTTAACTATAAAAATATCATAGTTCATTTAATCTTCTAATGAATTTTCGAAAACCTCCCTGAATAAGTAATTTCTTTATATTTATTTCTTTTCAATGACCTCCATATGCATTAGGTTTAAATGTTTCTGATAACATTTTAAATGGCCTTTACAAACTGAAAAGATTGAACTCAGGGGAATTCAGGATCATTGAAAAGTGAATTTGGGAACTGCTTTTTAACTTGACATCCAGTCTACTAGAGATTACGAGCTAGAACATTGAGTTGTTCCTTTTCAGTGCAAATATCACGCAAACAATGAACCCACATAGTTCTTCTTCCTTGATTGGTTCTTTGCCCAGGTCACGTTGACTCCATCTGCCTCCCAAATCTGCTACTTTAGTCTTTTCTGCCAACCAGGTTCGGGGGCTCTCTGAGAACCCAGACTTGTGCTGAGGTGCTTTCTTTTAGAATCCACAAGATTGCACCAGTTCTTTCCTCTAGTGAAGCACAAAGACATGGACACCAGGATCAAAATGAGAGGGCAAGAGTGGTGGAAAAGATAATGAGTCTAAGTTCATATAGTTGAGAAGAGGGAAATGGTGTTTTAGAGCACAAATTCCACTTTCTGCACTTTTCTTGGATGACTTTCAACTATGGTATTCTACTTTATTTCTTCTTTCTGAGCCAGGATAATGTTTTGGCAAATCACCCAAGCCAAATGTTTTATTCATTTTCACTTCTATTTGCCAGTGTCTGAGCTTCTGTATTTTCCTGAGATGGTTTGGTTTCTGACCCTGTCCTCCTTCTAACCCTTCTTGCGGGTCCTGGAAACCCAGGTGCATTCTCTTTGGTAATGAAGACACTGGTATATCAGTCACTTATTCAGTCATTCATATTCATAGGAAGCATAAAGACCATTTTCTTAATTACAGTACTTGATGCTGCGATATGTTTCCCAATTTTCTGTATGTGCCTTCATCTGTGTAACAGGCACCCTGCATGCATTCAACACCTTTAATTACTAGGGAACTTTCTCCAGAAGTAATATGCAAAGAGGGAAAATGACTTCCAGGATTCCATTTAAAAATGCTTTTTTGATTCTGATCTTGTTGGGTGTAGGGGCCCTGGCTGAGTTTCTGTTTTGCATGTGATTTGCATGTGAAAACCAAAATTAAGCTTCTAATTTGTATTCTTCATTTGCTAATGAAAGTTGTTTTTATTTACCTACAAGTGAAGATTTAGATCTCCTATCCCCCGAGATCTCCCTGAAAGAAGGGAATCAATACGTTGATGGGGAAATATAGCAGCCTTTCACCATCAAATTGAATTTTAGGATCTCATTACCTAGCTGTTATGGGTTGAGGAGGAGATAGCATGTAGACTGTGGTCTTCCTCTAGATGCAATGAAACAATATTGCAAGTCTAGGTTTGCTGGGTTCAATGCTTCATGATGTCAATTTAGTTTAGTTTATAGGATTTCAAAGAAACAGCTAGAAAGTAGAATGTACATCACAACACAGTTGCTTTTAGTATTTGAACAGTGAAATGCCTCCATTTAATTTCAACATTTTACTTGTATCAGATGTTAGTTGGTCAAAAGAAGATTTTCTTTTTCTTTCTAGACATTTCTAGACTAATGACAGCTTAGTATGTATTATTCTGCCTCTGCCCCTCACTCATGCCATCTGGATGCTTGCGGATACTGCTGGTTAAGAGATTTCTGAAGCATGAATAATCATGCCCATGGTTGAAGTTAAATTTCTTGTTTGGGTATAGTTAAACTCACATTGGAAATAAGTTAGGATTCCTTGAGTTTTTCTTTGCTTTATCCCATTTTCTTTCAAGACCAGACAGAAACCAATTACCACACTTACTTTGTTCCTTCAACATTATCAGTTTTCAATACATTTCTTTCCAAACAATTGGATTTATGAAAAAAACCATATGACTAATGAGACTAAAATACTTCTGAAATTGATTTAATTATTTCTTTTGATTTGGAAAATTCGTATAGTTCTGTAAAGAATTTCAATAGTATAGAAAACTTAATAATAAGGATTGGAAATTCTGTGGAGATGAAATTGGGGCTAGTACTTTCTTTAATGTACAGTACATTGCAGTAGAAGTAATAGCAGCAGTGAAACCATTGTAGTAGCAGTAATAGGGCAATGATGTTATAATATGATAAGAGTTCTTAGGGATGTGCTCAGAGCCTCAGCAATGTGAGTAGTAAGGTGCAGGGACAGACTATCCCCTAGGGCAAGGCTAGGTAGGGAAACAAACTTCAAGAATGGAAAAATAAGGAAGGGCTATCAGAAAAATAAATTTCAAGGACCATGGGCAGACATGAAGGATGCCAGAGAGAAGCACACCTGAGATCTGAGGAAGTCAGGCATGGAAAGGACATTAGCACAATATTGAATAAGTTCCCAGGCAAAATGTGAACAAAGAAAGTCCCTACTCACTGTGGCTTCAGTCAGTTACAATTAAGACTGATGGGGTTCATAGAATATTCCTAATAAGTTTATAAAATTAGATATCTGGAGAATCCATGTTGGTGATTTTCTTACCCCTCCCTGGGCTATTTTCTCAGTCCAGGGAGTCTTGTTTTTCTATCTCCTTTATTTCTATCTCTGTCTCTGTAAACAGATTTGTCTCTTCTGACTTCTTCACCTGTCTCACTAGAGTGCTTTCTACGGGCTCAAAAAACAAGAATCTGGAAAGAAAAACATTCAGTTTCAGCACACAGCTTCACAGTGACATTGCTAAAGTGTGTGCATTTGAATTTTCTGTGGAGAACAGGGATGCAATGAGAAATAAGTAAGGTTTGTTTACATCCCATCAGGAAAACAGAATAAATATTGACTTTCCAAATAATCCAGCCAAGGATATATTTATTTATTAAGAGAAAAAGTTTATCATAGATACCTCAAGTTAGAATCTTGATATCAGAAAATCTAAAAAGAAATTATTTTAGCCTAGGAGTACATGGAAGTTTGGGTTTGTAATGTAGGGTGTTTCAAGTTTGAATGGCATATTGGTATCACTAAACACAGTCCGTGTTGCTGAAGGGTACAGCGTGGGCACTGGGGTACTGGGGTCTGAAAGCAGTTGAGTTGCGTTGTGTTTCCATATCTGTTTATTTGCCCAGAGCCTGTGGGAACATTGAGAATGGCACAGGCTGCTTGAACAGGGCTCTGAAGCCAGACCTGGTGGATGAACAAGACAGCTAACTCTGCAGCTGTGTGATGTTAAGAAATGTACTCTTTGTTCTGAGACTCAGTTTCCTTATTTGTAAAGGAAGGGTAGTTAGAAGACTTGATGGACTGGTGCCCAAGACCCAGGAAGACCGTTCATACAAAGCTCTAAGCACAGTGATTGGCACATGATGTGTTCTCAATCTTCCTACTGTAGATTTTCTTCATTTCTAAAAGGAAATAGGTAGTACATAGCTCATCTCATAGGACTTTGGGAAATTTATACAAGATAATGCATGTAAAATGCTGGACATAACACCTGGGATACAATAGATATTATTGAATAAATGTTATTGATTCTTATTACTGCATATTCTTAAAACAGGAGGCCATTTTTAGGTAATATGGCTATCGAAGGCAAAGGAAGGTTTTAAAACGTTCCTGATTTAGAGAAAGGAGAAAGGAGAAGAACAATGTTTTAATTTTTAAAAACATTGTTGGTAAAAGGAGGTTTCTCAAATCAGTATGAATGGATTTTCATTTGAGATCCATCTTTTAGGTCCTCATGAGTTTCCATCAATTCCTCTCCAAACGAATGGCTATTTTCCACTGACACCGCCTGCACACTGAGTAGTTGTGTAAATCTCCCCAGAATGTCAGGAGATCCTTCAAAGGCAGGAAAGGCAGAGAGCGATGGGAGAGGTGACTGCTTCTTTTACTCACAAGTGTTACTTGTAATAGTGATGGCGCTCGTGATCACCTCCCTTTTGTCTGCTACTTTACATAGATTCTCTCTATTCTTCATAGCAACCTCCGTAACGGATTATATAGTCTGCATTTTCTAAATGAAGAACTCAGTTCAGTAAATTGTCCAGGATGCCAGACAATAAACAGCAAAGGGAAATTCAAACCCAATCCCATCATTCAAGAGGAATTATTTGTGTTCCACCTGTGAGTTCCTAGTGAACCGGAGACCTGGGAGCAAGTGTGCAGGTCAAACCAGACTGGGGACTTCAGAAAGGAAACATGCGGTGCAGTTTATTGTTTGTCAGTATTGTTTATAGCTGTTCTATTAAAAGGAGGGATGAGAACTTAGCCATATGTTTTTCATCACCTAGTTAGTTATTAATTAGCTAGCTTGTTGTTTTCTGTGCTCAATTCTCAAGGAAGATCAAAGAAGTTTCCAAGATATTCAAGGGCAGGGAAAAGTAAAGGAGAACAGAGAGTAGGGAGTAGCAAGTGGCTGGAGACTGCCAAGGAGTGGGGTGGCCCTCCCTTGGGAGTGGTGGGCCATTCCTAATCATATGAGTGTTCTCAGAGGCCTGGTGTTTTTTGGGTCAGTGCAAGGTCTCATGCAACAACCCCCAAAGTCATATGTTGAAATCCTAACCCTCAAGGTGACGGTGTGAAAAAGGGATTCCTTGGGGGATGAAAAGTTCATGAAAGTAGAAATCTTAGTAAAAAAAATCTTTTTTTAAATAGCTTTTTGTTTATAAGCTACGCCGTCTATGGTAAAGTTTTATAGTGACCCAAAGGGACTAAAGCAAATACACAGGCTTTTTGCACATATGTGTTCTACACCTCTCCTACCCTTGCACAGTGTGCAGTGCTATTGTCTCCATTACTTAATGATGTCACTCAGAGTAGGTGGATTATCTCTTGGAATTGGAGCAGAAATAAACCAGAAAGAAAATGATAAATACTGGATGGTTTCACTTACAGGTGGGGTCTAGGGAAAACAAACCAAAAGACAAGAAAAAGTTAAAACTAAGAAACAGACAATGAAATTAGAGCTTATAGCAAGTGAAGGAGAAAGGGGGGGAGCAGAATCAGAGGAGCAATGAGCACAAAGTATCAGGATGATGGTTCACAGATGACATGGTCTCAGGAGAATTTTGGAGTATACAATGATATAATTATATATATATATATAATTAAATTAATAAAAATTAAAAAAAACTTCAAAAAACCCAACAAGTAGGAGAATTTATGCTGCAGTCACAAACAACATAATGCCTCACTTTACTCATGCCACAAAAGTCACAAAAGTTGCTCAAGAATAGCCTGATGCAAGCCTGAAAAACTTTTTAAGGGAATGCCTCAGTATGCTTAAGTATCTCTGTTAGAAATGATATAGTTAGCTTGCATATTAGCTCATTTAGCCACAACTAGTCACAGGAGATCACCTCGCTGCAGAGATGCTGGGATGTGTAATATTCCTTATTTCCAGGTTGGGAAAGAGAACTTAGAAATGTTGATGATTTTGCACAGTGCTCAAATAAACGAAAAACGGGATTCCAAATCCCTTGGAATTCTTAAAACTTTCTCTAAAATGAGCTATACTTACTTAGCACTTAAAGTGTATGTCACTTTGCTAAATGCTTTGCATCTATTTCTCATCCCTGCTACCTGAATCTTTAACTTACTTGTTTTATAGATGTTCAGGGAAATTATACAATCAGCATGTGATTATACAGCTAATAGTTGTAGAACTGAGATTTTAACCTAGATAGCTTTTTCTCTAAAGTCTCAAAATCTTTAGAATTAGTTTATATACTATCATTTGTTATTTCCCAAAATGAATGGATCAATTTCTGTAACAACTGATGAACACTGGGAACATTTCCTTTTGAAGGAATTTCTTTCTCCTCCTAGAGTTCTGAAAGACCCTAAGTGCCTAAATCCTGATGTTCTCCCCTTTAGGAGAACCATCATGGAGGTGTGGGTTTATCACCACAACAATTAAAACTTTTCCCCCTTAAAAATTATGTGTCTTAGCAGATAAAATGCCTTGAAACAAAGCCATGCTTATAATTGCTTTATCATAAACAGCATGTATCACTATTTGTGATCCCTACTTCTACTCCTTGGGGTAGATTTTGGTCTAAGAACACACACACAATACATACACACATGAAATTATAATAATTTTTATTAATTTCTAGAAAAATATTTCATGTTTAGTTTGGTTAATGTGAGTTTAAAACTAGTAACTAGACTGTTCATTATCCCTAATTAAAACATCATTTAAAACACTACATGGATATTCAAATTCTTCGAACATGTACCTGCCTTGGTCTGGTAATACTTCAGCAAATCTGGGGCAGTGTGTGTTCTTCCTCATCTTATCCCTAAAAAGACTGGCTAAAATTTTTCTGCACCTGAATAGTAATCACAAAGTTCAAGAGGGTGAGAAAATAGGAGCTTAATGTTGGTCTGCCTGGTTTTCGAGTCTTTAAATCCTCCTTTCTGTTAGGAAAGAAAGAGTGTTAGAGAAAAGGAAGAAATGAAACACAGAGGCTAACAAAAAAACAGGTGTATTAGAGAAAACCTGGGTGGACAACCAACAGCCAGAGTCTAGAGCTGCAGAAGCTGCACACCTTAGCTGCATATCTGGTCCTTTTATCTGGTGCCGGTGTAAGGGAGTTTGATCAGGTGGGATGGGGGAGTTTGACCAGGTGTGTGATGTTATTCTGATAACTTCCTGAGCCAGTGGTCTAGGAAATGGGGACTAAGGTGATCAATTTCCCTCTGGCCAAAATTAGGCAGCACGGGGGAAGGTGGGTTTATTGATATTGTCTAAATCAGCTACTCATGGATTGGGGGGGGGGTAAGTTAATTGGTACACACAGAAAGGAATTGGGGAAGGAAACCATCTTTTACTTTCCAAGGATGGGGTTATTGCCTCAGCTTACAGACTCAGACCCATTCCAGGCTGTCAAATAGGTTGTGAATTCAGTTGAGAGTTTGTAAGCACAGCACATTACCGCTTGCTATAGTGCCACCACCCACATTTTAATGTATCTTTGATTATTTACATGAATATCTGCCAAGTTAGTTCTCCTAATATCACTAGTTTCTTTCAGATAGTCCTGATAACCTTCACATCAAAAACAAACTCCATCGCACTTCCTAATATCTAGTATATATAAGTGTATTTTGCATGCCACCTGTTGTAGAGTTGGTACATTAGAGAGATATTCCTTACCATATTCCTTACCCATTTGTTGCCTTAAATTGAGTTATGTGGATGCCATTTTTCCTTAACAGGCTAATTCCTTCTCTGCTTCTATAGACTGGTGGATTTTTACCAATGCTTCCTTCCTTCTTAGTGCTTGTTTAATACGGGCATCAGTTTTGATTCTGATCCCAATTCCTGTGAGTCTTCTAAGTGTCACTCTGACTCTATCATGTCAATATAAGACATACCAGTATTGTGTTTCATAAAATCCTAAGCATATATACCTGTCATAAGAAGCTTAAGGACAGTAATTGGTTCAAATCATGTCCATTGTCATTTCTGATCAGCATGCAGGACTGGATGGAGTAAACAGCCCAGATAAATAATGCATGATGTCAGTAACAGCAAACGCTCAATTGGAAAGATGTTGTTCACCATTTGACCATAGAAATCCATAAAAACCAGCATTTCCACATCCTTCATATTTTGACATTCAGAAAAATGTGATGAATGTTCTAAGCAAAGGCACTGAATTTTTCAGCCTGTCTCACATCTTTTCCATGACCAATTATATTCTTCCCAGGAAAAATGAGTGATTGTGAAAGAAATTACAGTGCTCATATTAAATATTGAATATTGAACTCTGAAAAAACTTTTTCTCCAATAGATCCAACACAGATATGCTATTTGGAAGAGTTATTTTAGCTAAGCCTTTTTTTTTTCTTTATTCATATTTTTCTTCCTTTCATTTGACCATTGCAGTAATGGCTCAAGATATTTCTGTATACCTCTGGCTAATTTCATTCTAATTGGAATCAGAAGATAAACAAGGGAGCAAATTAATCATCTCACTAGACTGTTAGAGTTGCTTTTTTCACTTCTAAATTGGAAGTTGTCTCAACTGTATCTTACATGTAGAAAAAAATAAGACATATGACACTAAGGTCTCAAATTTAACCCCTTAAACAACATCTTAAAGTGCTAAAATCACTTGTGCTAAAACACCATTTAGTCATCAATGTTGGAATTTCTTGAGGGCAGTTTAGTAAAGACAGACTAATCCTCGAAGTCAGCTGATGTCTTGAAGAAAGATATGCATTTTGATCACTCTGCATTTTTTATATTTTATACTTCAATGAATTCTATAGGGGGTGTGTGTGTGTTTGGGGTTAGAGTGAGACTTTTCAGCTTATACTACTTTATAATAAAATATGAAGTTAACGACCCAAACTTGTAAAAAAGTAGAAAAGCCCCGGCTACACTTGAATAATGGTTTGGTAATTATGGTCTTTGTTAGGGGGGTTAATTAGAAGGGTTCCTTCATTTCACCAATTGGCCAATTACTTCATTTCACCAATTGGCTAATTAAAAAGTGTTTTAATGTCAAATAATCTTGGGACCTACAGGGGAAGAATTCTGGTTCCCTTCTGAACTTTTAGTATCAACATATTTTTTCAGCAATTATTTTATTTTATTTAAGAATAATTTAGATTTAAAGACCGGTTCAAAGACAGTAAGGTTCAAAGACAGTACTGTAATTCTAATTTTATTTTATAATGATTTGGTGAGTTATCTGCTATAAAATGGAAAATGTCCATTTGCATATTATGATCATCTAAAGCCCCTAATTTCTTCCTCCTCCCACTACCACCCTCCCACTACGAGGTACATGTTTGATGCCACTGGATTAAAATAAATTAAGTGACATCTTCTGAACAGTGGTTTAGGGTCAAATTAGACAGCAAATGAAATGGTTTAGAAGAAAAAGAAAGCTAAGGAGCCAGATCTTTCCGTTTGATATTTTATTGCTCACAATACACACTTTGAAACAGACATGCAGTTTCCCACAGCAGAACACATAATACTGTACTTTCTTAAAGCAGAGTCTTCTTCCCACAAGGACACAATGATTAATTCCCTAGTAATAAGATGAGTCAGCATATGACTTTCCAAAAAGGATAGAAGGGAGCCAACACATTCAGAAGCACTTCATAAGCAACATGCAAGTCCATGAAATTGTCATAGTAATCAAAAGCTAATCACTACATGCTTTTCAATTTCATATTTCTTCTTGAAATTTACATTGATGAAGGGTTTAGGTCCCTGAGCTAGCTCTGACTTCTATGCATAATTGGCTAAATGCAAAATTGGTAAGGACCCCCTGAATTATATATATATAGGTATACACACTTTAAATATAGGGTGACAATATAGAAACAAACATACACATACACTCACTTGGAAATTTAAAACTATAAGAATATTTTTAGAATTATAATACTTATCCAAATAGTGTCCTATATTTCTATAGATAATAAAGTTTATAAAACAAACATGGATGACATGTGACTTTTAGTTCTAATAACAAGTTCAGTATTTCCTCACCAAACATAAGTACCGATAAGTCTTTGAGTTCCTTCACTCTTCTTTTACTTGGGGCTTTATTGTTTGTGACAAATATGAAAAGGCTACTGCCATTCCTAATCAATCCTTCATCAAGTAGATTTGCTTTGGACACACATCTTCAAAGTTTACAGGCTTGAGATTTATTTGTGGCCCTGCCTTCACTCATGTATTTCTCCCATGTGGATTGTCTACCTATCAAAATCAGTGCATCTTTGATCTGCACCATTTCTATAGCATTCTAATTAATGATTCCCAGCCCCACTGCATACACTTTTCCTGAAGAACATAGTTATTTGGAATCTGAAAGCACACAGTTTGATGTCTAATGATGTATTCTGTGTTTCTTATATAATTTTGTGCTAATAGGCCATCACTCTATTATAATCTCCTTGAGGGCAGAGATATTGCATTAGTCTTCTTTAGTTCTCATCATTAAATTAGGTGAATTGTTAAATGAGGATGTGAAAACACTGCTAAAATTTTCTAGCGTTACACATAGGCACGGAATTCTTTTGATCACAGTCTAGAGTACATAATGAAGTGTCTTTTGCTGAACTGGGAAAAACATTTAAAAAGGAAAACTTTTATTGTGAGGATAGATCTATAGGAAAATTGGGCATCATAAGATTCAAAAAATGTATTTCTTTGCTTGGAATTCATTATTTATTCATTCATTTAATAGATATGTAGGCATACCATCCAACTTTAATTTGGGAAATACAAATATAGACTTTCCCCTCAAGAAGTTTGGCATGTACTTGTTTATTAAGAATTATGTGATAAACAAGAGGCTTGAAGGCTTTACATGAGACTGAGGACAGGATTCAGTAGTTTCCAAGGTGTCATCAGAGGACTAGAGAATTCCTTGGGGCAGGGCCAAACTAAAGGCTTTTTTAAGCTACATTTTCTGGTAAATTCTATGTATACCAAAATGGGAGTGATTTCTATTCCTAGCTTAGGAGTAAATCTTTGGTTCCCTGACTGGTACATTTAATACTATTCCAGGAATAGAGAGAATGTTCGTATGGGACTTCTGAATTCAGACTTCTGGTTAGGTGACATCTTATTCTAGTGCCATGTTGTATTTGGTTTTCCTTTCTAGGCAGTATCCATCTTATCAATAGCAGTCCATAACATTGTTGAGACATGTAAGTCAGAGAGCAGTCACAGGCACAAAAATCAAATCCATTATTCTGTGAAAAACATAACAATTACTTATGAGTGTTGTGAGCTCAGCAAAGTCCAGAAGGTCTATGTAATCATTGTCATTTGCAGTCTTTTAACTTTTAGAACTTTCAAAATGCTTTTGTTTCTACTACTCCTATTGAGAACCTGTTGTATGGACATGAACCTGGTATACTTCTGTGAGGTTATACAGGCAATCATTTTGTGGACTTGCTTTTATTAGCTATAAACTATCCTTTGTTTTCTTGATGGATCCAGATTTGACAGTTGTGACAACATACTGTCCTAGCTGTACTATTTAATCCAGATGCAATTTCTAGCATAAATCACATTGGAATTACCGTGAAAGTCATTGGCAAAAAAGAATATAAATAGACCTAATAATAAACATTCATGACCACCCTTTTAAAAAGAGATTATTGCATACTAAATTCAGAACCTAACAGATGGCTTTATCTCAGCATAGTTCACTTAGTCCTATCTTAGTAAGAAAATTATTTCTCATTGTGCAACTCCTGTAAATGAAGTTTTCTGCTAAGTGATTTGAGATCATACTTACAGATCAAACAATAATCAGTAAGAATATTACAGAATCTTAGCTGACCTTTTCTTTCTCTTACATAATCAATGAAATTAAGAGATAAATGAATCAATATAAAGAAGATGTAAAGGAACCAAACAGAATTACATATTTAAATGATTTATACATAAAAATCATCTTTTAAGACATTTCCAGATTTTTTACAACTGCTTCTGTAAAGCATTTCTGACACTTCTAATTCATATTCCAAATATTGCCAACCAGTTATAGCTTGAGATAGTATCATATTAGTCTATTTTTACCTTATTGAACTGGGAATTCCTTAAGAATGGGAAGAAACTCTTGTTTTATTTGGCAAATTTCTGCAGTAGTTTTCCACACATGCAGTATTCTTCTAACAGTTTTTTTATAGAAGTCTCTAAAATGCCAGACTTTTATTCTGTGAGGAAAAAGCCGTATTGTGTAGTTGAACTGTATACATGCAAATGGAGACACAGTAAAACAGATACTTTAGAGGCATTGACCTTTCTCCATAATTACAACATGAGTTTATGAAGACACTAAACTGTTCAGAACAACAAAATATTTTCTTATATATGAATATATTTGAAAAAATATTTACATTTTCGCATAAGATATTTCATATCCAATTTTATTCTTGCAGAAAGTCAGATGAAACTGTCTACTATGAGGAAAGCAATGTTTGTGGATGGACAAGAGTTGAGAGAGAAGAGGAAAGAGAAATATATTACTTGTCACTATAGAGCTCTGTACAACTTCATGTGTGTATACTCTAAGAACTTAGAGTCTCAGTTAAATCTTGGCTTTGATAGTGGTTTGATACAGACAAATAAAGAGAACTATAAAGTAAATTGCTGGAGATTTTTGTCTTCTACTTCATCCAAAGGGAATTAATCATTCCAAATATCTATAAAAATTTTCTTTGAATCTGGACCTAAATAGTTCTTTCTGTATAATCTTTCATTCTTATCTAATTTCCTTACTCCATAGATAAATATGTCAATTGCTTTGTGAGTTACAACTGAGGGACGAAAATAATGTTGACCATAATATTTATAGAATTCATAGAATCATGACTAAACTATTTTAAAATCCTTTCCCCCCAAAAAAGCTTATTATTTCCCCCTTTTATAATATTGACATAATTAAGGTAATTTAAATGATGTAACTCTTATTCTTTAAGAGCAGATCATGTGGCTACAATTTTATGAGGTTATATTGTCCCAAAACATTCTTCAGAAAATTAAACAATTTAAGCATTCATTTGAGACTCAGCTATGCTAAGTTTTTGGCTACAGTTTTCCTTTGATTTTACTAGGTGTTTGGCTCAAATAAATCATTTGTTTTGGAAAACTGTGAAATCTTTCCTGTGCATTTAATCTTTTGAGAAATAAACGCAGTTTGGAGGTTTCCAATTTTGCCTCGGAATTTAGAATATTTGTGTTGGAGTAGCTTTAGAAATACACTCAATATTGATGGGGAAGCAGTGAATGGGGATTTATGTTTGCTTGTTTTACTCATGATCTGTGCTCTTTACCTAATCACCCGAGGTGCAAGGTCTAACCACAGACATTCAGCAATTAATGAAATTGGAAGTAATAAAATAACTCAAGGAATTTTATGAAGAGGGGCCCTTAATAATATTACTTCACTCTATTAGCAATTTTTAATCTAGCTCTTTATTCTTCATTTGATAGTGTATTAAGTTTTGATTATTTATGGAAGTATTTTATGATTTAGCAAAGTGTGAAAAAGAATACTTGAGAAAGTTAGATCTCTCCTGTGTAAACCCAAATATCTTATTGCACATTGCATGGGAGCATTTAATTTCATAATGGCATTTGCTTTAGAATTGAAACACCATGAACTCTGTTCTTTTGATTTCTCATGTGGTCTAAAACTAAAAGTAGATTATTAGCAAATAACATTTTAAAAATTAAGATGGAAAAACTGAGCTCATATGTTAAATTTTCAAAGGTGGAAGTGTTCTGTGTATAACATGTAAAGTTTATTGTAAATTTTTTTCCACATCTGATATTACTTGTCTGCAAAAATATATCATTTTTATTACTTAGATGATCCTGTCACAAGAATTTTTACCAACCTCCTGATTTGAGAAATGAAATTGATTTTCTCTCCTCAGAATTTATATAATTTAAGTAATCTGTATTGACTCCTGAACCCTGGAATCATCACAGCGATCACAGCTGCTGGGAGACTTTGATAAAGACAGTGTCAATTAAGTACCTACCAGCACACCTGGGACATCGACCCAATGATAGAAGTACCTTTACCTAATGAAAAAAATCTAATATATTCCAAACCTTTTTGTTAAGCAATTTGTGCACATGTGTCACCTGTCTGCATATACCTGCATGGTATCTGGGTGACTTGGGGTGTGTCACTCTGGGGTTCTATTTATATGATTCCAACATATTAGTACTTAGTACAAATCAACTAAAATAGGTTGCATAATGTCATGCAAACAGACTTTTAGGATGTTTAGATATTAATGCTTGCTGACTGGTTCACGGACAGGATAAAGTCTTCCTGGCAGAGATGAGGCCAGCTTTCACAAAAGTATATTCTGGAATAAAATTCTGCATGGTACAGTTTTTATGAAGCAACATTTTAAGACAGAAATTTCAAAATAGTATAATATTTTCCTAATTAAGAATGTGGGAAGGGGCAATTATCGTTGGTCTTAGTTTTCAGGAAAAAAAAAAATCATTGAAGTAGGGATATAGGTGAAGGAAGAGCCAGTCTCATGGCACTAAAAATTGTGTTAGTACCTTTTGATCTGTGCTTAAAGATCAGCTATACGGAGTTATCTCCTCCCCCTGTTCCCCCCCCCCCCCCCGCCCCGGTATTTTTTGAGTACTCTTCTCCATACTCTTGGAGACACTGAGTGGTCAAATCTCAGTAGGTGAATCATTTTAAAGGGATTAAAGTAGCATCTAACACTATGTCTCCCGCAGCTGCACATTCACACCTCTCACATAATCACTGCAGTAGTGGGTCAAAGTCATAACTCTGAAAGGATATTGATAACAGGATGAAATCGATTTTAGCTCTATTGAAAATACAGTCAATGGAATTTTACTTTGCTTTGATTTGGAATCTGTGAACAAAATAGCAGTTGGGGAAGAAAAAGAACCTACAATGATAAGCAGGCAGGAAGAAAAGGCAATTTTGGACACATTAAAAATCCATATTCTACAATGCTCAGAGGGGAGCCTTCATCTGGGAATGTAATAGATTTCAGCTTTGAATAGCAAATAGTCTTGAGAATGTTTCAGATTTTTAAGCAAGATTCAGCTAGAAGAAGTCACTTGACATGGCTCAGCAGTTTATACACAAAATGCTCAAGAAGGACTTTGTTCTTTAAAAGTTGCAAAAAAAAAAAAAGTAAAACCTTACCTTAAAAGAATTGGTCTTGTATTTTTAATATTAATTGCATTTTCACAGTTATTTAATCTGTATATTTCTCCTGTCTTACCCATGATTTAAAAGGCTCAAGGAGCTGATAAGGGATGGAATTACCTGGAAATTAAATCTGCTTTCTCAGTTTGTAATTGTGGCTATTTTCTGGCTTATTTTACATTATAGTTGAATGAGAACCATATATTTTATAAAATATAAAAATAGTTTCAGACTTTTAAAGGTATTATGACACTTCCACTTTTTAGAATGAACATTTGTTTGAAATCTCAATTTGAATCGAAAAATAAAATGTTTTTCTATTTTTCCCTATAGTTCCAGATATTCATGAACTAGCACTATACTTTGGTAAAATGAGGTTTTAAATGCAAATTTTTAAAATTTTGCATGTTTCCAAATAACCAAATGTATAAATAATTTGGGGAAAAGATTAAGAAGTCACATTGATAAAATTTTTATGACTAATAGAATTTGATGTTTGAATTTTATTTGAACATAATAGCCCAGAATATAGACTAATTTTATTAAATTAAATGCCAACGGCTACATTTGCAATTTCCACTGTTTGGCTATTTTTTATATTAATTCTCTAAAAAGAAAAATATGAATCCTTTTCATAGGTTAAAATGTCTTGGACCAGAATTTGTTAGGATGTTGGCAACATCTTTATCTGTTCTGTTTTATGAGAGTATTGACCGTTACCTCTCTTGGTCGCATAACAGCACAGAATCTCATCTACTCTGAGATCCATTTTTGCTTAAGTTATGACTCAACTTTGGCTAAAGGTTATTTCAGAAGCCAAGCAGGTGTCATCAAAGGACACTTTTGTGGCAGACAAATAAGTGTCGGTGACAGTGATATCATCAAGCTCTGTGCTGAAGTGATCAGACTCCTTGATGACGCTGTAATTTAGGGCCACACTGTAGTTAGCAGGTTTCTCCGTTGGCTTCTGCTTGCAGTTACAGAGCTTTCTGAAGGCTGCACGGAATTTCTGGGACATGAGATTGTAAATCACTGGGTTGATGGCACTGTTGAGATAAATGCAAATTCTGCAAAAGAGCAAGAACCAATTTTCTTGGAAAGGACTGGAGAGAAATGAGTTGACAACCACAAGAGTCCTGTAGGGCATCCATAAAAGGGCAAACAGAATTACAACCACTGCCAGCATCTTCGTGACCTAAGGAGAAATAGAGAGAAATGCAGTGCAGGTGCACTTGAAAACAAAGCAGAAAAAGAAAGCAAAACAACCCCCACTGCTCCCTCCATGCTTTGGTTCCCAAGAAGTCTGAGACATGTGCAGGGAGTTCATTTTGGAGATGACGCCATAATGTCAGATTAAGGCTTCAGAGCAGAGTGTGACAGAGCAGGAAAAGTCACATGCTACTGAGATGATTCCCACTGTGGGCAACTGTGGATGAAGTAAGATGCTTCCAGATTCTCTGTCCTGAGCATTTATCTTTATAAAAGCTGGGTATTTCTCTCCTGGCTGCAATCTTCATCAGTTGAGGGGTACCCTTAGGATATGACTGCAGAATTGAGGGTACCTGAGGCCACCAGGTGCTAGACCTTGTGAAATCAAAGATGGGAAGGAATGGTCTAGGCTAAAGGATTACGGCTGCTTAGATGGTGGGGTGTGCTAGTGATATACATCTGTAGAAGTGTGAACCTATCCCCTTAAATCATATAAACTCTTATAAACCAGAACCATTAACTAAAACTTGTACACTGGTTTTCAAAAATAACAGTGTAAATTGACAAAGATTTACAGAAAAATTGCAAAGATAGTAGTTCCATATATCCTAGAGCAAAGCTTCCTTGTTATTAATACCTTATGTTATTGTACATTTGTCACAGTTAATGAACCAAAATTGATAATTTTTATATTGAATTAGTTAACTCCATACTTCTCTCAGGTTAATTAGTTTTCCCTTTAGTGTCCTTTCTTGTTCCAGGATCCCATCCAGGATACCACATTATATTTAATCATCTCATTCTTTAGGTTTCCCTAGGCTATGACAGTACCTCTAATCTTCCTTATTTTTAATGACTTGATAGTTTTATAGCCATTTTAATTTGGCTAATGCTTTTCTCCTGAGTAGAATGAAGTTAAGGATTTTTAGGAGCCCAGTCACAGAGGTAAAGTGCCATTCTCAACAAAATATCAAGGATGCATGTTAACAACCTGACTTATAGCTGATGTTAACTTTATATATTACTTTATTGAGATAGGTTGCATGTTATTAAGTTTGCCCACTTAAAGTATACTACCTGAGGGTTTTTAGTGTCTTCAGAGAGTTATGCTGCTGTTACTAAGAATCTGACTTTAGAACATATTCACCACCCTGAAAGAAGCTCCATGGCCACTAGCAGTCACTATTCCACTTTCCCCAGTTCTAGACAGACAGTAATTTACTTTATGTTCTTATAACTTCCCTGTTCTGAGAATCTCATGTAAATGGAATGACATGGTCTTTGTAAATGACTTTTTCCACTAGCATAATGCTTTTAAGTTTCAACTATGTTGTGGTATGTATTGGTACTTTAATTCTTTTTTCTGTTAAACAATATTCCATCATATGTATACATCATATTTTATTGATGCATTCCTTTGGGTGGTTTACATTTTTGGCTTATAATGAATACTATTTCTATGAAATTTTTTGTACAATTTTTTATGTGGATATGTTTTTATTTTTCTTAGGTATATAGGTATAGTCAGACTACTAAGGTGCATACTGCTTTTTAAATTATTAAGTATTTAATGATATTAAACATTTCATCTTTGAAATAATTCTGAGGTAATATTAATATCATACCTATCATATCATACTAAAGAGTACTAACTGCTTTTATAGTGATATTAGGATTCAAAATAGAGCTACAGAAAAGAGAAAAGACTAAGAGAGTTGGGAGATATATATATATATATCTTATCAGCATATATATCTAGAGATATATGATATATATATCTACTTTTGAGAGGTGGAGCATAACTTTTGAGAATATATATGCTACTTTTGAGAAGTGGAGCATATCTATAAGACAGAAAGATATGGGTAGAAGAAGTGGACTTTATGGGAGAAAAATGTTATTAATTAATAATAAAAGCTTTGATTTATCAAGCAAGTCTGTTTGGAGTGGGATCAAAAAATGGGAGAAGAGGATAGTGATAATAATATGTCTTCTGAGAGCCTTGCCAGAAAGGGAGTAGTAAAACAGATGGGTCACTGAAGGGAATGAAGAATCAATTTTTTTTTTTTCAGAGCTGAAAGCTATTATAGCGTTCTTGTTTGCTTATGGAACAATCCCAGAGAGAGGGGGGAAACTTATAACCCAGTAGGGAGAGAAAGAAGACAACTGGAAGATTTGTGTTCTCAAGTAGGAAATAACATGGAGTGAGTGAGTGTTGTGGCTGGACTGTTCTGATGCTTTTCCAATATTAGACAAAGGGAGTATATGTATCCCTCAAGGTGCTGATAAACTATAGGGATAGATTCAGCTCCTAATCACAGTGATTGCCAGTAATCATCTTAATTGCTGCATTCTCAGAGGTGATACAGTTTCCTTCTGAAGTGCTGAAGAAATTACTAGAATTCATTTTAATTTCCTGAAGCTCGCTAAGAATATGATGCATTTCTAGACATGGGACTATAGCTTCCTGACCTGTTATTATTTTCCCTTTTAAAGTTTATTACAATTAATCTATCAGTGAAGGCATGGAGTTATAGAAAGATATAGGGGTATCACTTTGAGAAGAAAACAGAAAACTTGAATTTTTTTAAAGACGCATTTTGAATGAAGCTATAGAATTTTTAAAGAAATGATCAGACAAAAATCATTTAATGAAAGTTTTCAGAATCTGTTCTAACATTTGATTATCATTATATAGCAGATTATCTAAATTTCAGGACAATCTTTAATAGCAATTTTTTTCTTAATATTAATATTTTTTTCATAATATTAA
The DNA here is from genome assembly GCA_004024945.1 of Uropsilus gracilis. Taxonomy (NCBI): domain Eukaryota; kingdom Metazoa; phylum Chordata; class Mammalia; order Eulipotyphla; family Talpidae; genus Uropsilus; species Uropsilus gracilis. Next base: position 239,500 of record PVHY01000182.1, read on the forward strand.
AATAAAAAAAATTTTAGGAGGTAAAAATTTCTACCAGTAAAATTGTATTTGAGGATGCTCTTTAACAATGAATGATCTTCAATGACATCATAGAGAGTAACTTTCATTTGTTAATAGATTTTGTCAATTTTGGATCCCACATTTAATACAGCCCAAACTCCATTTTTTTGCTTTTATGGACAAAGGAATCAATAACCAATGCTTATTGGATCTCTATTTCACAATGAGTTGGGATAAGTCCTTAGTAAAAATAACTCATGTCATAAATGGTCAGTGCACAGTCAAATTACTATTGAATAAATATTTATTTTAAAGAAATGCTAAAATATAAATATGAAGGTATGTGTGAGTTTAGGCTTTTTAAATCAGCAAAGTGGTCTAGTGTTTGTACTTCTAGCTGGACTATTCTCATTTTCAGAATTGTATTTCTTCTGGACATGTTTTCTTGATTAATGAATAAAAAACAGCTAGCCTTTAATATTCTAATGCCATCTTTTGAAGGGTAACAATATGTTCTGTATCTGGACCCAGTCCATGTTCTTCTCCTGCACTGTTGCATATTAACAAAGTGTTCTGTTACTGGGGGATTTTGGTTTCAGATGGTCTTCAGCTGAGTGATCAATGACCCTTTGCATTTGCATTAATTGAATCAATTGAAGCATAACTTGACTAGATAATTATATAAATCTGAATGTAGCCAAACTTCTACATCGATTGGGTGCACTGGGATTTTTCCTCTTGCAAACTGTTCTGTCCTGTTTTGACTTAGTGTCTGAACATACAATATTTAACAGACAGCTATAATCAATCTGGGTTTCATGGTGGGGTTTAAAAATCAAATGATAGGGATAGGAAAGGACTTGGAATCAATTCAAAGTCATTTAAAGTATGAAAAAAAGGAATAATGTCTGAGTGGTGATTCACTCAGTGGTTGAGAGATCATGAACTGTCATATTCTGTATTGGGAATTACTTTTAAATTTCTTGACAAGAAACTACCCAGGGACACCAGGGCATGGATTCATGGTTTTATTGTCAAGTACTATATCACCAATGTTCCATTCAGAATAGCCATTCTAGCAAGAAATACAGTTTTCTGTGCTGTACTCTGATTAACAAATGTTCAAGAAAATACTAGTAGAGACTCACAGCAGAGAAACTTTGGCTATATTTTGTGATGCTCGAGGAAGGAGGAATAGGAGGGAATAAGAGGAAAATGATAATTTTATGCTTAACTTGTTTTTATACAATTTATATTTTATGTATAAATTTTATTTTACATGTATAATTTGTAAGTGTGCTATAGTTAGTGAAAATGAAAACAAACAAACAAAACAAAACAAAAAAACCTAGGGATGCAGAATGGTATGATCTCAAGGTTTTTCCCTGAGAATGGAAAGTAGCTGTGTACCAGATAACTGGCAGCTAGATTCAAAGCTCACTCCCAGTTGTGTGGGTTTTGGTATTAATGGCAGAGTCTGCTGATGGTGCATGATGAATGACTGGCCTCCCTCCCGTTACTCAGGAGGTGGTTATTTGGAAGCATGCTGAGAAGGGGAAAATTCAGCTGGTAGCAATGGGATTCAGATTATAATAACATCTCAGTTTAGAAAATAAAATGTCATTCTGAATTCTTTCACAAGTCAGCTTGAACAATGCTACTGTTCACCTATTGTGGGTTGAGAGTGCTGTTTAGCCTTTTCTAAGTATTCTCTCCTCCATTGACAAATGGCTAAATATGTGGAAAGTCTTCCCCAACATTTATTTTTTTTTCAAACCTTTGCTTGCTTTATCTAAATTCCACATACAAGTGAGACCATCCAGTATTTGTCTTTTACCTTCTGACTAATTTCAGCTAGCATAATCCTTTCCATCTCCATTCATGTTTCTGTGAATGGCATGAGTATATCTTTTTTGATTGCTGAATAATACTCCATCATGTAAATGCACCACAGATTTTTGACATTTGTCTGTTTTAGAACATTTGGGTTGTTTCCATATCTTGTATATAGAAAATAGTGCTACAACAAACATAAGAGGACAGGTTTCTGATAAATCAAACAAAAGGGCAAGTTTTAGTAAAAACTACCAAGTTGACTATAGAAATGAAACACCCAGCAAAGGAGAGAGAAAGAGGAGAGTGAAGTTGGGGAGGGAAGAACACAAAGGAAAAAGGTGATGGGTCACAGGTGACATGGTGGTGGGAGAAAAATGGGGAATACAACAATGTAAAATAAATGAATTCACTAACAAAAACAAAACCTGTTATAAGTTATATTTACTTTTCCAAGTCATATTTTCTCACTTGAACCAGACCTTAGAAACTCTAAATGAAGCATCATGATTGACTGTGAGCGAGGCAGCCAGCTGCTGGCTGCAACATTTCTATGAAGGTATCGATCCTTTTGGAGGGAGATGTTTCCCCATCTCATCTCTCCCCTGTGCTTCTCTGGCCAGACAGACCTGGTTAAGGTGACATTGTAACCGTGACACAGACTGTGATCCTGCAACTGCTCATTCAGCAGGGGATGGAAAATCAATGAGAATATTTAAAAATGTAAAACATGAAAGATGGAGAGGAAGAGAGGTTATCTCTAAATAGAAGAAAGCTCTCAGAGCGGCCAGGTTTTGAGTGGGCATTTCGTTTTTCTTGCCGCCAAAGTTCTGGGACAAGGTTTCATGAACCTGAGAGCATCTGGAGGCAGTCAAGTCCTTCCCTGTCTCCTCTGCAAGAGAGTGATGGCACCCTGGCCACTACAGTTACAGAGCTGATTTTCTAATTGTCCTAAAAGAACCCACAGAGACAGTCAAAATGGGGAGGTATGTTTCTGTCCTCCAACAAACCATAAATCAGTATTTCCCGCTGAGTTTTGTTTTCCACTGTTGTAAACAATTGGACTTAGATCAAGACTTGACTTGAAATCCCAACTTTCCCAATTACCACCAAAATATTCTAAGATTTTGTGTCTTTGGCTAATAAAATATAAATATTTGTTTAAGGATTCACTGCAAGGAAGAATTGAAAGTACATTATAATTTATACTTTTTAATATAAGAGGTTGTTCTTGTCCCTATCTGTCTTGAAATCTGCATCCTCGATCAGGACCTTATCATTTTGTATTATCTGAAGAGATTGCATGATGCTTCCTTGCATATATCTTGTTTTAATTTTCTACCTGTTTAACTACAAACATACTTGAATCTACAAGGGATGCAAAGGGAGAAAGTGTTATAAGATCCAAATTTCCAGCATAGATCAGTAAGCCATTTGAATGTCATTCTCAAGGTGGCTTTGTAGCACCAGTACGGGGGTTATGGAGACAAAACTAATTCTAGTTCTACCTCTTACTATATATACATATAGCATTGAGTAAGATATCTCACCCTTCGAAGCCTCAGGTATTCATCTATGAAACAGGAGCAGGTATGGAGAACAAATGAGTAATTTTGCAAAGTACTGAAACAGAATATGATCTTTAATGACTTACTTTGATAATTTTACATTTAGAGTGGTGAAACTTCCTATGTCTTTAAATATGAGAGAGTTAACCAAATAGAGAACCCTTTGATGCTGCTGCTGCTACTGATAACAGTAGCAATGATACCTTATTGAACATTTAGCATAACATAAAAAAGAATTTTATTGAATTTTTAGTCTTTATAGTATTTATGAAGTAGTTATTTTATGCATTTCATGGGCAAGGAAAAAGAGGTCCAGAGAAATTAATTAATATTCTTAGAGACTGCGGTATGTACCAATCCTTCCACAAGTTACTTTCTCTGCTAGCTGTAGTGTAGTTCATGTGTATTAATAATATAATTCTGAAAAAACTCTATTGCTTCATTTGTTTACCTCTATTTTCTCTCTTTCCTTCCTAGAGTGATACCACATTTGTTTACCTCTATTTTCTCTCTTTCCTTCCTAGAGTGATATCCTTGCTCTACCCACATTCAAGGTGCAACATGAAGGTCTAGCACCCTCTAGGTACAAAAAATATTCAGCAAATGAATGAATGAATGTTTAATAGGTGCAACAAATATTCAGCAAATGAATGCATGAATTTATGTTCTATTCACTAACATTACTCTAAGTTTGCCTCTCCTATGGATTTCCAAGTGACCTTTGACACTCCCAGACTTAATAAGTCATAAGTACTATTATTGTTTGGGCCTGATTTCTCTTCTGATAGGTAAGCTTTCAGTGGTGGGGAGAATGTGTATTGAATATTCTTCTCATTAGCCTCTGAAACAAGATTTAGCATCAAAAGTGCTTGAAGTTAAATATTACAAAAGAGCATGACAGATCAGACTGGAATTATGGTAAATGAAATTTTCTGGGGAACCATCTGTTATTCTGTAGACAAAGAATTTTTGGATATATTGTTATGAAGAACTTAGGAAATATAATGAGCTAAGGAGATACTAACTCAGTATGATTTAAGATGAGTTCATTTCCCATTCCTGGGATTTGATGGATACTATGCTAATATGTATCCAAGATGGGATTTGCCTCCAAAGATACAAATCTCACTTTGACAGACATTCTTGTTCTGTCTTATCTGTATACTCTCATGTTTAATTATTGTGGTTTCTCTGTCACTCAAGAGGTTGTAGAAAATGATTTCCCAGATGCTGCTCTACATTTTAAATTTGTATTTTTAAATCCTATTAAAATAAAGAATTCACCCACTTCCTGGACAAAATATTTTCTTTAGGATATTCAAAGTCAAAAACAAGACAGGATTTATACTAGCTGCTAGTTTAGTCTGTCTGTGTCTTTAACTTTGCTTTTTTGTGGTGAATTTGTGGAACTCAAATATACTTAATCAATATATATTTATGTTTGGAGCACCTGTCACACACCAGTACCTCATATTAGTATTAATATTAAGCATCTAATATTTCATGTACTATATGCAATATATATTACATTATACATTTATATATATTTTTCACAAGTATAATTTTACATTGGAATAGTTCAAGGGTCAGCAAACTGTTAATAAATAAAATCAGCTAGCAAATATTTTTGCCTTTATGGACTATATAGTTTTTGTCAAAGCTAATGTGAAAATGGTGGAATACATTGCATGAAAGAACAAGCATGACTATGCCCTATTAAAACTTGATTTAAAAAAAGCAGTAGTACTAGATTTAGCTTATGGCCATAATTTGCCAACCAGTGAAAAGTTAAAAGATACTTTTAACAAGAGAGATGAATGGCATACAACTTATTTCAAACCCTGATTGTGACTTATGGCTATTTTTTTCAAGTTCTTCATTCTCTTATCAACAGAACCTATTATAAATGTGGCCTGAATGATGCTGCCTCTGAGCTTACGGAACAAAGTCTTGATTTAAAATTTGATTTCTCCTTTAACAGAATGATGGCATTCGTTACCCCTGCTAACATCAGCCAAAAATATAACTTCAATACTTTTAATAATCCCAGGAATGCTTTCCAGAAGATATGAACTCTTATAGATGATTAAATTAGGAATGAGGTAGAAGAAAGAGAGAAGGTGCCATTTCAGATGGATGGTAGTTAGCCCTATTGGGACTGAACAAGCCATTTACTTGATTTTTTCATCAAACTTTCCTATTTCACTGATATCAGAGGATTGTATGTTATAGCAATCATTCTGGGTTTATATTCTGTCTCCAGGACTTATCAGGTTTAGTAAGACTGGGTCTGTTACTCTCTCTGAGTCTGTTACTTTAGTAAAATGGTACAGGAATTTTGATCTACATCCCTGGGTAGATTGTGTGCTTTACTGTGATGATGTATATGAAGTGCTTGGAACAGAGCAAATGTTAGAAAAGCAAAAGCTATTTTTAAAACCAATAATAGAAAACACTCATTACTTAGTGTGCATCAAACCCTGAGCTAAGTGCTTCATTTACATATTAGCTCAGTAAATCTGGACAATAGCATTGTGAAAAGATTCTATCATTACCTCTATTTTCCAAATGAGGCAACCATATACCATTTATAATTGGCAACATGGATTTAATCCAGAAAGCTTGACCCAGATTGTTCTTCCCCCACTGGCCGGCACTGGTAAGATGAATGTCTCTGACGCTACCTATCGCTAACAAGGCAACTGTTATTCTCCAGGTGAGAAAAACTAGAGAGATATTGACCTACTTTCTCTTATAAAAATGGAGGGTGCTATAACAGTTTTTGGGTCAAGTTTTTGATTTATCACAAACCTTTCTCAGTCACTGATAAGCCAATTGGGCTCTATACCCCATCATTGGCAACTATTTCAAATCTGAATTAGAATGTAGGATGAATTTATCTTAGAAAAATTGCTCTAAAATTTTATGAAATATCATTGAGTAGTATCATTAATGGTGCACTTCCTGTGCATAAAAGCTAAATGACTTCTATAGATCAGTTTGGTGATTCAACATTTCACTAATGGGAAAAACCCTGTTTTAGGCATTGATTTACAAATGACATTTGCTAGTGTCTGCATGCAGAGTCAAAATAACTCTGTACTCTGAAAAAGGGCTACTAACTTGATATTTCTAACTACCCCTCCTATTTCAACATTTCACATCCAAATTATCTGCTTAACTGTTCTTCACAATCTGTTTATGTCACAGTGATATTCTACATGTATTTGCATTTGTTCATTTCTTCCTTCCTTCTTAGGATGTAAGTGCTATGGGACAAAGATGTTTGTCTTATTTATTATTATGTTCTCTGAGTCTAAAACAGTGGCTGGGACATGAAACAGATATCCAGCACTTTTTGTGGAATACATGATTGGATTGAATTGCTTCATATAGAAGAAATTTTCATTTTTAGCAGATATAGTTCACTCTGAATTTCATTTCTGAGTTACTAGAGTTATGGTCAAATATGCGAGGAAGTAGAGTGCAGCATTTTTTTTTTTTTTTTTGAGACTTTGGATTAGACTGAGTCTAATCCTTGGTACTCCATGAGTACCAGGCTGGTGATAAGTATTACTCATCAGAAAGGTAAAATAATGACTGACCCCCACACAAATGGGGCAGACTAATCTCCAGATGATAGTAAAGGGAGGAAGATGAGACAAGTAGCCTGGCATATGAGTTTAGCTGAAGAATCTACACTGTAATATTGAAGCAATGACACTTGATCTGAGATAAAAAGTTTTGAGAAAGGTTGTAAGGTTAACTTGGAAGAATTTGCAAAACTCCTTATGTTTTCTGGGAGATGGGCAAATTGTCCTCCCCTTTAGAATTTGTGTTGGATGTGCTTCTGCTATTGAAAGGAAAATATCTTGTTCCTCAGGGGTGTTGCAGTGGTATAAAACTTGATAAATCCACAATATATTACTAGGATATTATGCTCAAATCTTCATAATGACTGCAAACATGGCATATATATATATATATATATATATATATATATATATATATATGAAAAATTGCCTAGTTAGTATACACGGAAATCACTTCTCATTACAGAGGGCTTTTGTGCATTATATTTCCCCCAGCACCACTATATAACAGTCTACCAAGATGCTTTATTTCTGAATGCAGACATTTCTACTTCTCTTTAGGGGAAAATAATTTTGAGAATTTTATCCTAATCATAATATTTCAAGTTGTCTTTAATGGTAAATTATTGATCATTTTGGAAAAATACTTTATATTCCTCAGGGTTGCTAAACAAATTGATTCCAACCTTGATATTGGGATCATATTGAGAAAGTTTAAAAGAGGCAAAAAGATGACCTTACCAAAGAAAAAGAGTAGTATTATTTATGATAGCATCAATCTATCTTCAGCATTGTCTGAAAACAAGTTTGCATTTAGATATCAGTTTATAAAAAAAAATTCTGCATTTTCCTTGAGTAAGGGATTTATTAATGTTATCTGTCTTCTAATGTTAAACACTCCTTAATGATCATTAAATTCATTTGAGAATAAATTTTACTTGCAATATCTCATACTACCAAGGCTCAATCTTTTGACTAATTGGGCGTAATATGGATATGAATTTTCTTTTGGTGCCGTAGTCTTCATGATTAGAGAAACAATTCAAGGCTGTTTTCTCTACTTGTGGCAAATACATGGATAATTGTCTATTTTAAAACATGCTTAGGATGAGGACAATAAGCCTGATGTGATTTAATGACCACTCTAGATTAATTATTCTGCAGAAATAGGTGGAGTTGAGGAGGAGCCAACAGCAGAAACTGTTATTCATTAGTTTAAAAGCCATGGTCGATAACGGCAGCTTTCCACATGTCTGGATTTGGGTCTGCATTGGATTTTGAGTGGCTGGCTCAGACTTCTTGAGTAACAGAGAGAACCCCTAAGGAATAAACAAACATCCTGCGTAGTGCTGAAGTGTGAAGAGAGGTACACTGATAAAGAAAGTGCTATTACGTGGAATCTCTCTGGCTTTTACCCATGGTATCTCAAGGGTCTTGGTGAAGTACAAAAACCCAATATACTTGAATATAAATAAGAAGGGTCAAGCATCCTTGATCATGCAGAACCCTGTTTATTGAGAATGTTTGTACCTCTTGAGATCATTTTTCTTTGAGAGAAAGTCAGTAGGAAACTAAAATCAATAACTGTGTGCAAAACTGAGTGTGTTGCTTTTGTCACAGGCTAATTGTTTTTAAGTATGTTTCTAGTATCTGTGAAAGATGAAGTGGAAAGGGCCAAGATGTTTGAGGGGAAGGGAAAACAGACTGTGAACACAGGGTCTCTCAGTGAAAAGTGCTAATAAAGGAGAGTTGGCTCAAGATCACGAGGGGAGAGTTATTGGCCAGGGATGGTTTTTGGATAAGACATTATTGGTGCACCTGGCTTCTATTGATTTGGAGAGAGGGCTTTAGATGGAACTTTTGGGCAAATGTAGAAATTACTGCTCTTGGTATATATCAAACCCAACACTTTCTGGCCCTTTATTAAAGGATCCTTGCCTTAGTGAAGGAGAATGAGGGGCTAAATATGAAATTATACTGGTTTTGACTGTGTCATTTGCTGCAGTATAAAAAGGAAACAATCTTGAAGACAAAGAAATGGTTCATTTTAATATGGCACCACTTATAAAGACCTTCAAGATAGTACCTCTGATTACCCAAAGTAAAGGATTTTACTAATAATATATCTGAGATGACACTTACTGGGAATAAATCTCAGAAAAAGTCCACCAGAAACTGTTGATATAGCACTAAGAAATTCAGACATCACCTATAATTTACTATTGTTCATTTTTCTAAGCATGAATGGGAGAATGTAAAGAGCCAGAGCTGGTTGCAGGGTGTGAGAAAGGACAGAGAGATTGACACAGCCAAGAGGCTGGGACTGATTGGTAGCATGAACCATTCAGCAACTTTATTGTCCCTGGTAAGTGATATTTATAAGCAAAAGAAATGTTTTATGATTAGCTAAACAAGGGAGACAAGTGACTAATGTACAATTAAATTGGGTAAAATATTCGTTTCTGTGGGATAATTGGAGGCGGGGGGGTGTTGCTCATAAATTTGCTGGTATCTCTTTAAGGAATGTTTTTTAGGAGAATGGAGACACTGCCGCTCACTGGAGGTTTCAGCTTGTAGCCTCTGACAGGAGAATCAGACTTAATCCTATTATCAATGTACTTTTCTCCCATTTCCCACATGAATTGCCATGCCCCTGTGCCAGTCCCCTCACTCTGTCCTTACCCTTATCATTCTCAATCAATGGCATTCCATTTGATTTCACTGGAAAAGTAGGGACCAGTTGGTGAGAACTCACTACTTCTTCATAAGCCAGAATTGCCTCCAGTAATCATATTAACTCAGGAGACTTCAATAAATCTTACTTGCTCTGAGATCTGTCTGCAAGTCAGATGATTCTGTGGAGTACTCATTCTGTATTTCTAACTGTGTTCTATAGGCATCTAAAATGCCTCATGGGCAAAACTGAACTTCACATGCTCATTCTCTTGAAACATGCTGCCCCATTAAATGGTCCTCATTTAGGTAAATTGCATCTACCAATTCATAATACCAGTAGCTAAAAATTATTATTTCCACATTTCAGGTACCATGTTTAATATGCCATGTGCATTTTTACAATAAATCCTTGCAACTACTTTGAGAGATAAGAAATATTTACATACTTTTCACAGGTTTACACATTGAGGGACATTAACTTGCTCACATCACAAGTCAATGGTCAACCCTGGCTCTGACCCCTGGGTATGTGATTCCACAATGCAGACTCTCAGCTGTCACACCTCTTTCTTTCTCTAGTTCTAGTGAGCAACTGTTGACGGCTGTCTCTTCCACTTTCTGCACATCTACACACAGCAAGTCTATCGATTCTGTGTTGAATGTATCTATTTTTTTCTAGACATACTGCTGTTTACCTTTGATCTAGGCCTTTGTAGAATAATTGCTGCCCATATAGCAGCTGTTTCCTAATGTCCTTGACTTGTCTCAATCCTTGTCTCAACTTGGCTCAATCCTTTGCTCAATCCTTTGCCTCCACTGAAGAGCATGATCTTCCTCAAGCATAAATCTGGTCATAAAACTCCTGACTTTATAAGTTCCCAGTTGCTTTTCATAGCCTTCACAATATTGTTTTGGATAAACAGCCTAGATATTCTAGATAAAGATTTTATTTCCCCATCTCTGATTACCACATCAGTCTCATCTTTTCTTGTCCCACCTTAATGATCTGCTTCTAATTCTCTGAACTGACTGTATTTTTCCTTGACTCCTGTGTAATTGCCATTGCATAAACTATCTTCCTTTCCATATTCACTTAAAAAAAACTTTATTAATTTACAAGATCTAGCTTTGGCTTCCCCCTCACTAGCAAGTTTTTCCGATACCCAAATTTCCCCAACTCATCTAGGTCAGATAACATCAATCTGTGTTTTTTTTCTATTGTAATATTCATTCCCTTTATGGCTTAACTAACAGTCTGTTTTATTCCCCATTTTCCCTATTAGAGTGTAAACTTTTGGTCAACACATACTTTGTCTTATTCATTTTTGCATCGTGCTGTCTGCAATAAAATAGATCTCTCATTAAGTCATAGATGAGTGGTGCAAATCTGCCCTTGTTCCCACTATTTCCCCATCCACACAGTAACACCTGCAAGGGATTGTAATAGTTTAATGAACCCATTCTTGATTCCAGGGTTACACCTCCACTTGTACATTGCAAATGGTCTCTACATACATATTGACATAATCACACTTATTTTGAGATATGCCTACTTGATTCATACAGAAAATCCTGAAGGTCCCTCTCCCCTCAGCATGTTGCAATCTCGAGTTAAATATTCCTCCTGTAAATTCACCCTGAATCTAACCCTATTTTAATCTTTCGTGGTGGAACAGACTATGTATCAGCATATTCTTTTCTCCCCACCTCCCTAATCCTCTACCCCCATTTTCAGTATGTATAGTCTTTCAAATGTTTGCCAAGACCAACCAGTCACAAAGCTAAACACCTATCAGGGGAGATACCCGAATGTGTTAGTCATACACACTGGTGGAGACAAAGCACTTGACTTTACAAATGCTCATTGGAATGTGGGTGCTCTACACCATCTTTGTCTTCTACCTCTCATGAATATGCCACCTCTTTCACTGAATCTCTTGCTTATTTTCTAGGCTAAGTTGCTGCCTATAGAGAATGAACTGAGTTCTACAGTCATAAATTCATATAGATTGGAGAGGCACAGAATGAAGAGGCAGAGGATACTTTACTTACTTGCAACTACCATATACTATGTTTGGACAATCTATCCAAAGGAGTCTAGCCAAAACCCATTGCTGTTTATGAAAGGTTGAAGTATTTTCTTAAATGAGGTTATCTGTTGTTACTTTAAATATGACTGACAGACATTTTTCATTATTCATCCTATTTCATGTGTACATGTATTTAGGCTTGTTTAATTTTCAGAGCCAATTTACTTTTTCATATTCAAGCTTCTGTCTGTGCCTCTCGTGCAGCTCTCAAGATCTATATTTGACTGTAGTGATAAGGCCACACTTCTCAGTTTTAGAAAACACCATTTATTCTTTTTAAAAAATGAGTTAATTATTACTAATTATTTTTTTGAGGTTAACATTGGCTATAACATTACATAAGTTTCAGGTGTACAGGCTTATGAAATAGCTTGTTCCTTCATTCCTTTTTCTTTCTTGATGTGCCTTTCCAGTTGGGAAAATTCACTAAAAATTCATCTCTGACCATGTTCCACAAGGAGAAAATAGAATTTTCTGTCTTTAGTAAAGATATCAGTCCTGTTATAACCTCCCATAAATGAAGATTCCTTCAGAACTCTATCCTTCCCTCTTTTTGAATTCAACACTAGTCATATGTCATTATTCTAATGCTTCCCAGACTCACACAAACAGTGGGAATGGAACACAATGGCCTATGATGGAGGACTATGGTGGGTGTGATGTGGTGACACGCATTTGAAGACACATGATCTTGTGTTTCTGAATTACATATAATGTTGTGACACATTTTGTACCCCTACAAAAAAATTAGAAGATAAGTATAAAAAAATTCACAAAAGAAAAAGAAAAGCTGGGTGTTGTGGCACATGCCTGTAATCCAAGCACTGGGAGGCAAGAGGACAGGGATTGCTTGAGTTCGTGGGTTTGAGGCTACCCCAGCCAACATAAGGAGACCTGGCTCTGAAAAAGCAGCCAGGCATAGTGGCAGGCATCTGTAATTCCAGCTACCTGGGAGGCTGAGGCTGGGGATTGCTTGAATCTACAGGATTGGGACTATCCCGGGCAACATAGTGAGACCTAGTCTCAAAAAAAGAAAGAAAGAAAGATTTCTAACAGCATTTTTAAATAACTTCTTCCCTCAATGTTTTCTTCTTCAACAACACTATTTCCAGTCTTCTGAAAAAAAATCTTTACAGTTATGTGTGATTCTTTCTCATCCTTCTTGTCCAGTCTTTACTTAGCTATTCTTCAGTATCTCAAGACAGCATGGCAGGTACCATGGTTACAAAAATGAATGTGATGCTTCCGTTATTGTGGGAGGCACAGTCTGGGTGGGGAGACCTTTGGACAGATTCTGAATGCAGCATGGATTGCTGTACAGTAGAGAAACAAAGTATTGTAAAAGGAAGGGAGGAGCCCTAAACCAGGTTAGTGAAGGTCAAGCCAAGAATCTGGGACCCCTTTTAGGAACCATTCTTCTTCATTTGCCAGATTGACTTAAAAGTCTCATTGACTTTACCCACTAAATATTCCTCAAATACTTTCCATCCTAACATTCCCCATGGGTAACCTAACTCAAGCTTACTTTTCTTGCCTTGTAATTAACAACAATCCTTGGTAGAGGTCTTTATTGACTCTCTGGTATTTGAAGACCAACTTCAGATGCCTCTGGATGATATGCAGAACCATCCAAGTCTTGCCCGGAGCCTGTCTTGTTACATAAATGATTACTGGCTTGAAGGTCTTGTTTCTCATGTTGGTACCTGCTGAGTGCTTACTTATTATCCCAAAGTGGAAGTGACTCTTACTCTTTTGGAAACTTGCTCTACAGACTTCATTCTGCACAGCATTCCCTTTCCCTGCTGCCTTTTCTGTACACTGTCCACTATTCAGTCTAACCTTGTATTTTCAGTTGTTGATGAATGGCAATTACTTACATTTTACTGAAAGTTCATTCTTTAATACAATGATTATGGTTGGTTTTCCAGAGCAATGCCTGGCATGAAACTAATGTTCAATAATTGCTTATTATTGAATTAAAGAAATAGTGGGTGAACAAAGCCAACAAAGTGATAAAGGGTAAGATTTAGGGCTTTGAGTCTATCAGAAGAGATTGGGGACATTTCCTTTTGAAAGATAATAATCAAAATTTCTCAGGAAAATCATTCACAAAAGAAAGTTAAATTTATTCTCATCTTTATACCTATGCTCACATTATTTTCCCTCCTTGAGTTGCAATTGTATATATATATATATATATATATATATATATATATATATATATATATATATATATATATATATATATATGTTGTATGCAGGTATGTAGGTTTTTGGGTGGTATTTCAAAGACTCATTGGAAAGTAAACAGAATTTTGCATAAAAAGGAAGAAAAATTATTTCCTGCATCTTCCATGTTTATAAGTCAGTCTGCTTTGTTTGGTTGAGGATAATCATCCTAGGAAGTCTTATTTACTAACATAATCATTAACATGCTTGCTAGTTGCATTTTAGAATTTGGAGGGAATTGGACAAAAAAAATTTTTAATTAAAATCATGAAGGATGTGGCGGAGGACACTGGAGATATAACCCCATTTCTTATCAAGTCAATATTGGTTTACAGCATTATTTTAGAAGTATAGACTCTCCCCCACACCCACCACCACAACTCTCATAGTCCATCCCCTTAGCAGTGGTAGTGAGAAAGTAGACAGGCTACAATTATGATACTTAGGAATTAATTAGCCAGAAGTGTCTTAAAGGTTTCTCCTTTTTTGTTTCTCCTGTCTTTCCCAGGTACATAATTCTACTGAGGGTGCTTAGACAGGAGACTGTTTATGGGTGGCTATCACTAAGAAGCACAGGAGTGAAAGAGGGGGCAGGTAGGGAGAGGAGCAAAGATGAATCTACCTGATATAACACATATTACCAAATTTATGAGATATTTGCTATTCCCATTATGTTGATGAAAAAACTGAGGCTCTGAGAGACTTACTATTCCATTCATTTTCCTTTACTTTGTGCTACTCTCTTTGAGAATAATAATTTCAACACTTTGTACAAAGGCAAGATAAAAAAACTAGAGAAGTACAGGATGGTCTCACTTATATGATAGATATAGGAAAAAACAAACAAACAAACAAATAAGAAAAAATGAAAACAACCAATGGGACTGAACCATGGAGTGAGAGAAGAGGAGGGGGAAGAAGGCAGGGGAGGTGAACAACAGGTCAAACAACCAACAACTGAACATCAACTTAACCAACCAACAATTTGCAGAAAAATGGGAGAAGGAGTGACTGAAGAGGGATACAGAGGGGGGATATGGAGGGAGGAGGAGGGATCAATTAATGCACAGTTGTGACAAATCAATTAAAAAATAAAAATTAAAAAAAAACTATCTATATAATCTGAAAATAATTATGTAAAAGAAGATCAAGTGAAAACATAAGATAAAGGATATAACAAAATACTAAAAACTATGGTCTTTGAGAGATAAGGTAAAAGATTACCTTTTTTTTTATTTTTAGTTTTCTCTGTTTGCTAAAACACATGACTACCTTTTCATTGTTATCACCACCGGCAATACCAATGATAGTGGTTATAACAAAAGGCAAAGGACTTGTCCTTTTTTTTTTTTTAAGAAAGGAAAATTGCTTTGGTGTTTTGGGCTACTCACATTCTCAAGTAAGGTAGAAGACTTTTATGAAATTTATAGAAACAAAGTTTAAAGGTTTTCTTAGAAAAAAGTCTTCATGGAAATTTTGCCATAAATTCTTGGAGCTGTGAGTTGGACTATATTATATACTTTCTCACCAGTTATACTGTGAAAAAAGGAAAAATACCTAAGAGTGACTCAACTGAAAATAAAACTGTTCATCTGACTTATAAAATAGTGTACATGTTCTGGAAAGCAAATATTTGAAATTAATATATTTATCCTGATTGTAATCCTTCACCAAAATATTTAGGTGTTTCTACATGTCCAAAATACCAAAAGGTTCAGTTACTCCTTAGAAACCTATCATCAGTAAGAGCTATCTTCTATATACAACGTTGAATACCCAAATTAACTTAAGTGATCTGAGAGAATCATTAGGCATAGTATAGATAGAATTGAATCTGGAAGCATACTAATTCAAAGTCCTTAACTATCAACATTACTAATTCTGTAAAGCAAAAAGAGTTAATCAGCATTTTTTTTTAAATCTAACAAACCCAAACCATTAATTTGAGTATTTTATTTCACTCAATCTACCAAATCTCCTAAAATATAGTTGACTCACTCAATAATTGGAAGAAATTCTGGTCCTCAATTTTCTGCACAAGAGATATAAGTTAAAATCCCCTCCAAGACTCACATTTGTCCTTTATATATAAATGCCCTTTTATCTCCTTTCTAATATATTTCTTTTAGGCTATGCACATTTGACTTTAATAACTTAGGTAGAAAGACCTGACCCAGACAGTATTTATTAAAATGGAAATGAAATTTGCCTGAAAGAAAAAAAATGAAGAAAAAATATTAAAATAAGAGTCCTTGGTGGAGGATTTGAACTTTTTGAGTATTTTAAAGAAGAACTATTTCCAAAGGGGAAACTTGAACAAAATTGCCTCTGCTCCTGTCTCCTTTCCAATTTAGCAGGGGCATGGCCCTTCTAGGCTTAGAATCTGGTTCAATATTGAACTGTCCTCTCTTTATCCTTTGTAGCTAAGAAGTTCCTATCTTAACCTTTCTTTCCTGAAATATTTTTCTGGTTCACCTCCTTAAATTCTTCTCATAGAGACTCTTACTATCTCAAGTCTGAATCACTAAGCACAATTTCCAGAGTGTTTTCTTCTATCAGTCTTTCCCATTTCTTCTGTCTCCTTCCTAACTCTAGAGTAGATTTATCAGCTACAAACACTCTTTTTATCATCACTGCCACCTTACCACCACTCAGTGATACTTCCACACTAAATTAAAATTCTCTTCTCTCTCTGATGATTGGAATTCTTCATAGTTCTGTCTCTCTTTCTCTCTCTCTTTCTCTCTCTCTCCCTCTCTTTCCTACTAACCCAGTGTTACTTTCCACTGTTCCACCAAAAACATCATTCATTTCAATCAGTCAATCATTCATATCATGAAAGTCCCTCCTACATGATACTCATTTCCTCTTTAAAGTCATGTATACTACCCTTACCCCAGTCACATCCTTTACATGGGAAGTACTATTCCTAAGTTTTACTTTCCAAATTAGTCCCATCCAACTAGAGCCTTTCAAATGCCACCTTTTTCACAGTCTTTTCTAATCTTTCTAGCACCATAATGTCCCTCCTTTTCTCTGCACTTGTATCCAATCTATGACCAAGATGAGGTACAGAAATACTGGTTAAATGAGCTTCTGTTGATTTATATGTCATCCCATGTTTCTCAATCAGTGTGTTACTGACAATTTATAAGAGGGTACTTCCTGATTGTGCAGTACTGCCCTATACATTTCAGGACTTTTGACATCCCTTGCTTCTAGATGCTGACAATGATGTTACTATGACAACACCAAATACTCTGAATACATTTCAAAATGCTTTGATTATTAAAAAATTCCTTAGAGTAGTTACCATGTAATATACACATCTGTTCAACAAATAATCTGTTTTAAATGGTTAGTGTATATATTTTAATAATATATTTCCCTTACACTTGCCAACATATTGAAAAAAAAACTAGAAAGGAAGCTAATTAACCTCAGTTGTTAACTGACACTGAATTTAAAAAATATTCTATATTTCATTGAACCCTCACACCAACCTTTATCTTATATACTGCATCCTTATTTTATAGATGAGGAAACCAAGGCACGGACAATTCTCACTCAAAGTCATATAGTTTGATTAGACCTTCACATTAAAGACTAGGATTGTTTGGAACCAAATCTTTGACTTTTTCTACAACCAGAGAGCCTCTAGAAAGATAGCCTCTGTGTAAACACCTTTGAAATAACAGTGTGAGCATGGTAACATAATTAGTAATTTAAAGTACATTATTAATACTGATAGGTGCTAGTGGCTGTAATTGAAAGGGAGAACATCAGACTAGACAAACAAATTTTCTTAGAATTTAGAACCCAGAATAAAATTGGAGTCTAATGAATGGATTTATTTAACTCACCAACTTTCTTTCCTATAAACATTAATTCAAGTTTGGTCTTCCATTGACACATATATATGCTTTACAGGCCTATTGTATTTGCTAATATTTATCTTGGCAGATGATCAACAGATCTCTTTAAATTTCCACTAATCAAGTTTTGGGTAACAGATGGCCAAATATGCTTTGTTTTAGGTAGCACTGCCAGACCAAAACCAAGAGAAGGTTAAAAGCTGGGAACAGTTGTTAACACTTCTTTTTTTTTAAACAATGTAGGCATGTTTAGTTATAAATATTATATAAATCAGTACTATGGCATTTAAAAGATGGCATGTTTCTTTTTAGTTAAACTTCATTATTCTTTTCATGCATACCTAAAACACATTAATTTGTAGTTTATTTCATTGTGTGCCCATATATCTAATTACATTTCTTCGTCTATGAGCTAATTTAAAGCTTAGGAAATAATAGCATGGATGACCCATACCTATTTTTTAGAGAGTACTTTTTGTGTCTATTTATGCATACAGGAAGAACTCCAGAAAAAAATGAAAAATTATACCTCTTTGAAAGAACCAGTACTATTGATTTCAAGTGTGTGTGTGTGTGTGTGAGTGTGTGTGTTTAGTGATGAGAATATGAGAATAAATGTTTGCCACATATTAACATTGTTTAGCAAAGAAAGAAAAGGATCTGAAAGTTAAGTTCATAATTAACTTAAAACAATTGTGTAAGCATACATGACTCGAAACTATTTTGGTCCTATATTGTCTTATAAATCACATCTACTTTAACAAAGCTACACTTAATTCACTAGTAAAACTTCTATTCAACTATACCCACATGGCCATTTAAGGGATCTAGAGGCAGGAAGGGATTTTTGGTCATGCTTAGGAGGAAAAACAGACAATTTCATAAAGTTCAATTGTTCTTTGTAACAGATTGAGCTTGGTGTTGGCTTTTTAATGGAAAAAAAAGGTTTTTTCAGCTTTTGCATGCTGAGATACTTTGTAGGAGCTGGAGGAGAGGGTTATAGAATCTTTCTCCATTAAGACTATATATATATATATATATATATATATATATATATATATATATATATATATATGATTAAAAATATAAGCCCAGGAACTTATTTTGGTTATAAATCTGTTGTTGGTGAGCAATCACAACATGGAAAGAAAGTTCATTATTGTTGGACTCCTCTTTCTCAGACTATCTTGTCAAATCTTTATTGTGCAATAAAATACTATTGTTTGGTAGAATTATTGTTTAATATCCAACAGCTCTCTATAAGGAGCTACAATAATCTAAATAGGTATTATTTTCTAGAGAGACACAGTCATTTTAATGGTAGCTTTCTAGATTTTGTATTTCATTTCCTTATATCTCAATAGCACCTGAACTAATACCTGCTGAATGGCTGTCATTTTCTCCCATCTATTTTTAGATCTTCAGTTGCTTTAGAGCTGGATTTAAAATGTAAAGCAGAAGCTTACACTGTGAAACATTTGCATAATTGTATTTTGATTTTGGCACTAGTTAAGTAGGGCAAAGGTGATCCTTTCTCATAAGAAACTTTATCCTGCTTTAACCTGGGACTCAGAGGTTCAGATTTGCTTACCTGCTTCCTTGAAGATACTGTACTATTGAAACATCTGTTAGAGGTCTTTGAATTCAAATTCTTGTTCTGATAAGTTGAGTCATTTTTCCATGTCTTAGAGTTTTCTTTAGGATCTGAAGGAATGGGATTTAAGAAGAGGATCCTAGCTATGAATCCATAGAGGACAGTGGCTAGGATCATCGGCACAACATAAAAGACACCAAAATCCATTAGGTAAATAGGTGAGTAGTAATTTCTGGAGATCTTATAGCCACAGGACACCACGATAGCATCTTTGTAGATGCTAATGTTGAGATCCAGCAAGAAGAACCAGAGCATACAGTAAAGGGATGTGAAAGCCCAGACAAAGATGATGATCTTTTTGGCTCTGGAAAATGTGCAGAGAAACTGGGCTTTGATGGGGTGACAGATTGCGATGTACCTCTCAATGGTAAAGGCTGTGATTGAACATGATGATGCATTAATGCCTAAGTACTGGAGGTAAGTAATGCAGAGGCATCCCACGTAGCCATAGACCCAGGAACCATAGATACTGTCCGTTATGTTGGGGAGGCCGGCAGCCACCAGGACCATGAGATCAGCTACTGCGAGACTCACCAGGTAGCAGTTTGTGGGGGTCCTCATGTGCTTGGTTCTCATGACCACCAGGACCACCATGATGTTGCCTATGATGCCCAGACCACAAATAATGAGCACAAGCAAGATAGTGACCACTTGGTATTCCAGGGCCACCACTGCTCGTGGTTGAAGTTCAGTTTGGTTGAGTTCACTTACTGTTTCATTTTCCATCTTCAGTGGCTTGAAGTGTCTCTAAAACAAATCTCAAAACATCTTCTTTGCAGTGCCTTTACAAGAGTGGCTCTCCCCCCTGTGAAGAGTTAGAGTCCATGTTCATTCCATTTCAAGTCTACTCATATCACTTACAGGTCATTTCCACTTCCTATCCTTTTACCTCTTGTTCTTCTGCAGTAATAAAGCTCATATGTACTTCTGAAAAACTCCTTTTATTACAACTCTACTGGGCAAGGGAGTAACTGTTTTGACCAGCTTAGAGTAAGAGGGACTAGTTTCCTCTTAATGGAGAAAAATGCTTAAGAAAACAGAAACTCCCTGTTTTGAAAAACTGCCCAAAGGGAAAAACTTAGCAATGTCTGCAAACTGAAAAATAAATACAAAAAAAAAAATCTTTCAGTTGCTTGGGGAAAGCATAATCAAGAGAAAAAGGATACCAGGGGGGAAGCTCAGCAGCTAAATGATGGAGATTTGTAGGGGTTAGCATTTGTTGTCTTTTGCACTCAGATCCCTTTGCTACAAAATATCAGTGCATTGCATATACATTACCCCATGCCCCCTGCTTTAGGACCCAAGACAGAAGGTATCAATACCAATAGAGAACAATTTCTCCCCTTACCTTTTCTTCTGTAGAGCTGCTTGCTTTACCCGTAGATGAAGCAGTAATCAGTTCAAGTTTCCAATTCCGCAGAAAATCTCATCTACTTTGTTTAACAGGAAACCACTTAGCAATGCTCAGTCTTCGGAACTGCAGTTCCTCTAAAGCCTCACAGCCCTTTTCATCTGATGACAGACCATACAGCCGCAGCAGGAGCGGCAGCAGGAGCAGCGAGGCTGTCAAATCATAGAGCGTCTCCTAATGAGAACTAACTCTCTCTCTCTCTCTCTCTCTCTCTCTCTCTCTCTCTCTCTCTCTCTCTCTCTCTCTCACACACACACACACACACACACACACATACACATACACACAGACTCTCACACTTAAGATGCCAGTCAGCCTTTAACCTGATTCTTAATCTCTCCCCCTTAAAAGATTTACTTTTAAATGTGCTGATGATACAGTCCTCAGTCTGGAAGGCTGAAATCACAAGCAAGGGGTCCTGAGGCAGCTGCTTTATAGTTACTTATAGTTTAAGTTTTACAGGAACTTCCATACTTCAGCAGCTCTGTGGGATATGACTTTGGTGGTAGCAAATCCTTCTCTGTCCAGACAGTCCTTGAAGCTTGAAATAGCTGTCTGACTGAAATCAACTCCTTTTTCTGCTATGAAAACACTTAAACTAGTTCTTCAGTCAACCAGTAAAATTGGCTCCCTCTTCTCATATTACATGAATGGAAAATGAGTTAAAATTGATTTTGAACCATTTCAGCAGCAATTTTCTGAGGCTTATAAAAATTATTAAAAAAAACTCTTTGAGCTAAGAACATTAATATAAACCTGCATATGATCTGCTAACTTTTCTTTTCACTTTGTCTCTGTACTAAAGAGTAAAATCTTTCCATCTGCTCTGGCTACCTTTCCACCTCTGTCATCTTCTGCACCATCAGCCATATGCCCCATTCAGGAATGTTTTTATGTAAATTTGTTGCTGGGTGAAAAAAATAGTCTGGTGAAGATTTAAGCACTGCCATGCTGGTATTACTTCTCTGAAGCAAAACTTTGTAGCACCACATTTTTTAGTAAATTACACTTCGGTCTCATTTTTATTTCTCATTTTTTAATTTTATTTTTAATTTTAGGGATTACGTTTGAATATGTTCCATTTACCCTCCACCAAATCATTTGTGCTCCTCCAACACTTCTCCCTCCTCCAACACTTCCTCTCTGTTCTCCTTGGTAACCATTATATACTTTCACTGAGTTCAAGATGCATTCCTACTATATTTTTGTATGTTTTTGTCTATTTGTATTCTGTAGATGAGTGAACTCTTCTGGTAACTGTCTTTAACTTTTTGACTTATTTCACCTAACATAGTTACTACAAGGTTCATCTATTTTGTCTCAAATGGCAATATTCTGTATTTTTAACAGCCGTATAGTATTCTATTGATCATATATTCCATAACTTCATCTGTTGGACGGTATATGATTTAGTTCCATGATTTGGCAATTATGACTTGTACATCTAGAGACACTATAGGTACATAAGTATAGAGAACTCTTTTTGTATTAGAGTTTTCATGTTATCTGGATATATATAAAGTTGCCCCTGGGCAAATCTTTATTCTTTTTTTTAACAGACACTTGGAAAACATGTCTTCTATTTCCAGATGGCAACTGAATATACCAAGTGTTAATGTTTGTCCATATTTATTTTATTATCCCACAATGAAAACATTCCCTGCATGAACAGCTGATTTTTTTATTTTATGAGGTTCAGATCTTCTTTCTTCTAGAAAGGCCAATGGGAGGGAAGATTTGGACAGGACCAAATGTGTGTCAAAAACATGTTCAAGGCTAGATAAAAATGAGATGAAAAGTGAAGGCCTGGATCAGGGGAAGTAAATTCCACCCTATGAAATTTTGAGAACAACTTGAGAATTTGCTTTTTTCAAAGCAGCTTTAGTTGCAAATTAATGACTGAGATTCAGCTCTCAGACAGGTATTGTTTTACTTACACAATGTAGACTCAAGTGTGATTTTTTTCTTAAGTGTGGTTTAAATAATTGATTACTAGATAAATTTGAGAAACTATCTTCTGAGCATGAGGAGTTTGAGCTGGGCACAAGAAAACCACCAATTTTTATTTTGCTTATCATGGGTATTATTGCATTCA
The DNA here is from genome assembly GCA_004024945.1 of Uropsilus gracilis. Classification (NCBI taxonomy): domain Eukaryota; kingdom Metazoa; phylum Chordata; class Mammalia; order Eulipotyphla; family Talpidae; genus Uropsilus; species Uropsilus gracilis. Next base: position 262,524 of record PVHY01000182.1, read on the forward strand.
TTCAATATTGCATTAAAGTTGGATGTTGATTATTAGATTTTGGCTACCTGTTAAACTTTGTGCCTTCCATTACCCGATGCTATTCCCAGCCCTCTCTACTCTGGCTAAATTTCAGAATCATTGGAGTAGTTTTTAAATATACAGATATTTAGGTTCCTCTCCCAGAGATATAAGACTAGCCATGAAGTGACTATACAACAATGGTCAAGAACCACTAAATGACACCAACAGACATTGGTCGCTGAAAAGAGGTATGAAGGTACTTGGTGTCCCAGACCATGGAAATTAAATAAAAATGCAAATAACCTGCCAAGTTTCAGAAAGGAGACAACAGCAGAAAACTTTGGCAACTTAACGCTAGCACATGCCTCTGGTTCCTGAAATTGTTAATCTATGTACGTTACTAGGTTTATAAGCCCTGAATGTTGTGTAATCTCTAACATTAATATTTAGACACAGAAACCCCCACAAACATGATCACTGGAGCTGTGATGAGTTCTGGAAGTAGAAGTCAAAGTTAGAGAAATATTTGATGCTGAGTCACCTAGATATTGAACAAAGGATATTTCAGTGTCCTCTGCTAAGGTATAGCTTTATTAAAGAGCCTGAAGTAGAAGTCATTTGGCAAACTCTATAGAAAAAGACATCAGCATTGATTTTTGCTGAAATTTAAATATTAGCAAAAGGAAACGGTTTTCTGTTGCTCAACAAAAGAAAATATTTAGTGTAATTATGAATGTTTCTGTTTCTTAGAAAAAGTATGAAGTTTTGTTTGACTACAAGGAAAATGGTACTGCTGAATATTTTGGGAACAAATGGCTCTCCTTTTTGTTTCCTAGAGTCCACATTTGTGGGGAAAAAAGGGGGATCTCAGATGCAAAAACAAACCACAGTTGAATTCAATCCAAAAATATTTAAGAATGTAAAAATATAAACACATACCTGGATCCTTCCTTTTGCAAACTGTGGCATTCATGACCTGAGTCAGGTGGAGTATGTTCAGAAAGGGTTAACATTTTTTAAAGAGTTTTTCCAAAGCCTCATTGGAGAAATGGCCTACACAAAATGTTTAAGAGTAAAAGCTCAATCAGAATATCTGAGTTTATATATATCTTGACTTACTGCATGTTTTATCTTTAAGCTTATTTCTTAATGTCAAAAAAGTTGCTTTAATTGAGTTATAGATTTCCATTCAGTAGCTGATTATGATTCATGCTTTACTCTTGATGCTAGGAATCTCAAGTCAGATTTATATTCTCAAATGATTGTTGTGTAAAACCTCACCAAAAAATTTTTTGCCTAATTTGTTAATTTAGCATTTGATTTTTATTTCCTTCCCTGCTTTTATTTCTTTATCGTGTTGTGCACACAAATGCTTCCCACACACACAACATTGCTCCCCAAATATGTCTGTGTAATAAAAATCCATTTTATACATATACAGCTTATATAAAATAAAGAGAGCACCGAATCCTAATACTGATATTTTGCAAATGTAACTTCGGATGTTATACAACTCAGATTTTTAAAATCCACAAATTTTCTCTGAAACTCCCATGATACCTTAAATATCTCTGCTGAAAACCATCTGAATTAAAAACAGGGATATAAAAACCTGTACTTTGAAAATAAATGAATTATAATTTTCGAACTTTTTCCTTACAGAAAAAAAAATCAACTATCCCAACACAGAAAGTAGTCTCAAATGGTCTTACTATTGAAAAGAAGAAAACAGAATATCTGAAAGTTTTCAGTGTTTGAAAGTAGCCACTGAATAAATGTATTGACTCAAAATATAAATTCATTTTCTTCCTGAGTAGAAACTAAGATTCTGAAGTGATTGGAAAAATTGATGAAGTTCAGAAAGCCAAGAATTTTTCTATTAACAGCAAAATTCATAACTTAGCAATGGCAGATTGTCATACTTACTGTATTTCCCATAGGCTAATATTTAACTGAAGGTTGTCATTTTAAAATAAAGTTTACAAAAAGAATATTAAAAAATAATAAAATAAAGAGAAATGATTTTAAGTGTATTTTTATGAGTTAACAAATACATAAACTATTGTAACAACCACCACAGATATGACACAGAAAACTTTCATCATTCTAGACTATTCCTTATTCTAGAATATTTCTTCCAAGTCAATTCTTCATCTTCTGGATAATTCTATATTTAGGTAACCATTGTTCATTTTTCTATCTCATATTTATCTTTTAAAGAATTCATATAAGTGGAATTATATAGTTTGTACTCTTATGTATCTGACTTCTTGAAATGATCATAACGATTTTAAATTTATCTGTTTTGCTGTATGACTCAATTATTTGTTGCTTATAAAATAGGAATTTTCTACATAGTCATCTTGAATATTGTGCAATATTACTGCACGATATTCAATTGTGTGGATATGGAAACATAATATTTTCTCCATCCATTTACTTTTTAGTTTTGTTTTCAGGTTTTGATTATTATAAACAATACTATTAATAGCCATGCAAAAATGGATATATTTTGTCATTTTTTTGACTAAGAGTTATCAAATTATCTTAGGGTAAAACTGTTGGGGCATAAGTTTAGCAAATGTTTACATTTTTAAAATACTATCAAAATATTTGCCAAAGTGATTTTACCAATTTATCATCTTGACAGCAATAAATATAAAAGTTTAATTAGTGGTTGCACTATGGTGATAATACCTGGTGGGGCAATTCAAATATTACTCCAATTAAAAATAAATGTTGACTAGAAATAGTAAGAGTAGATTTTTTTACCCCAGTACTCAGAGGAAAACAATTTAATTGCTCACTATTAAAACATTTTCTCTAGGTTGATTAAATCATTTATTGAGCAAGGGACTTTTTAATTTTTTTGTTTTCTTAATCATAAATAGGTGCTGAATTTTGTTAATTTTTGTGTGTGTATCTGTAGCTATGCCTATTCATAGTTTTAATCTTTCTTTACTGCTAGTAGGGTAACTTGCATTGACTGAATATCAAATACATTCTTGAATATATTGCCAGATTTAATTTGCTCATATTTTGTTAAGGGCTTTTGCATCTATGTTCATGTGTCATTTGGTCTAATTTTCTTTCTTGTAATATCTTTGGGTTTTGGAACAGAATAACACTGATCTGATAAAAATTAATTGACAAATCTTCCAACTTCAATTTCCAATATTTAAAAAATATTTTTGTACAAGTAGTATTATTTCCTCCTTAAATATCTGATTGAATTTGTCAATGAAATCATTCGATCATGAAGTTTTCTTTGTAGGAAAGTTTTCAACTGAAAATGTAATTTCCTTTCTTGATATGGAACTATTCATGTTTCTTTTTCTAAGTGGTTTTGATTACGTGTGTCTTTCAACGAATTATTCAGTTTAGCTAAGGCTATTTATTTGCATTGCTTTAATATTTCCCTATTATCTTTTAAATGCTTTTTAGATATATAGAACATCTGTAATGATGTTCACTCTTTCATTTTAGGTAATGGCAACCTGTACACCTTTTCCTTTTTCTTGATTAGTCTACACATTTATTTCATTGAAACATGCAAATAGGCAGACTTTAGTTTCATGTTTTGCACTAGTGTTTCTCCATTTTTTATTTTACTGAATTCTCTCTATACTATCTCTCTTCCATTTGTTTAAGTTGGAAGCTTAAATCAATGATTTTTAGAACTCCCTTTGACTAATAAGATATATTTATAGCCATACATTTCCCTCTCAACATTGCCTTAGTTGACCTCTATGTGTGTTTTTATTTTCATTCAGTTCAATATATTTTCTAGTTTTCATTTTACACCATCCTTCAAATGTGTTTAATTTCCAATTACTTGAATATTTTGCAGCCAATTTTTATTATGGATTTCACTTGAGTGTATGCAGAGAGCATACTCTTTCATATTGTTTCATTATTTTTTAAAATGTATCAAGTCTTATCATATGGCCTACTATATTGAAGTGTCTCATATGTTCTAGATTGTTGACTGGAGTGTTCTCTAACTGTTGAATAGTTCAGTGATTGACAGTGCTAAGCATTCTTTATTGATTTTTTTTTGTTCACTTGTTCTATTAATTATTGAGATGTAATGTAGAAGTATTGAAAGACAATTGTGGACTTTCCTGTATCTTTTATCATTTTCCACTTTCTGAAGTACTTTGAATCCTTGTTATTTTATATATCTTGATGAATTGTCTCCTTTCCCATCTCTCTTGACCCCTCACTTATTTTGCTTTCAAGTCTATTTGTCTGATATTGATATAGGAACTCTAGCTTACTTATAACTAGCTTGTTGTATCCCCTTCTACCATTCACTTTAAACTTTTCTATATTTATATTTTATGGTTTCTTATAAAAACAGATAGCTGAATCATGCTTTCAAAACAATCTTAAAATATCTAGCTTTTAATTGAGGTGTTCAGAACATTTGTATTTTACATAAATATCAATGTGTTTAGGTTTCTTTCCACACTAAATATTCCTTTTAAAAATATATCTTTCTAACCGAATTAAAAACTAATTTGCTTCAATTTGTTATGCTTTAGAACTACTTCCCTATTTTATGTAGAATATTTGTACATGTACTGTTCATATTTACAATCTAAGCTAGGTTTTCCTTTATGTTTGAGCTCGTATAAAAGATTAACCCTTCATCTATCAGATGCCTTTATTATTTTATTTTTATGTACAGTGATTTGTCCTATTATGTAGTGAATATATTTTTATCTTTACTTCTATCACTATAGGTCTTTTTTATTTCCTTCTAGTATACCAGTGGTTTCATTTGTAATTCCTTAATTTACCTGGTATCTATTTTGCTCTATGATTTAAGTTGTTAATTTCAAGTTGTTTTTTCTAGTATGTCCATATTTACAAAAGCAACATTTGTAAAACTGCTATATAGTCTTTATATCAAATATTAACTAGCATCTTAGTGAAAAAATTTTGCAAATTATTTTACTTTTTATTTTATTTTTGATCAAATTATTAACAAGGATGATGAGGATAAAGAATATCTGTTGCCTATTAGGTACTTACTAAGTGCAAAGCAGCGTGTAGATATTTTACCTGACACGTCCTTAATTTTGACTGATTTGCTATCCAGATGGTGGCCCATGAAATTTAAAATTTTATTGCTTAGAAAGTTCACACTTGTTTTCATACAAATCTACTTAGCAGTAACACATAAAAAATTCAAAAAAGCAAGATACCCTACAAGTTAAAAGTGAACTCTGCTTTGTACATTTGTGTGACCCTAGCAGGAAGCAGACAGAATAAACAGAGTGTACAGAGAAGGCCCTTTGTGTAGAATACAAATTTGATCTATAAATGAGACTCAATCATCTCAAATGAGTAACATAAAATACAATCATAGAATAGTTGTGATGAATGAATTACATGATACAGATTCAGTCCAGCACTTGGCACATAATAAGCATTTACTATATTTGTTATTTTATCAACACAATGTATTTGTGGAAAATTAAACTAACCACACATAGTCACTTTAAAGTGATATGTAAGTTATAAAACATCTCCTGCTGTAGTTAATGGTTTTTGGTGGTTTGGTTAAGCCAAATCTCTAGGAGGTACATTTCTTAGTGCCATTATCATGTTCATATACCTTCTTCTTCTAAAACTGAGTTGCTATAAACTATAACATTAAACAGTGCATGTCTCAGTAATTTTATTAACTCATTAACAAATCTGCCAACATTTGTTCATTTACCATAATTATGCCCATAACAATGGAGGAATTTGTGGAATTGAAATGCTTACTGGTACCATTGAAATTAAAATGGTTATGATGGAAAATCTGGAAATATTTTACTTAGCTGTTAGGAATTGTTTATTTTATTAGGAAATGTTGCGTTGGTTAAGTGAGACAGGAAGGAGAATCAAGAATTAAAGCTAGAAATAATTAAAAAAATAAAGATAGAGTTGTTATGAATGTAATATAGTCTCTTAATAACTATGACATTGGTCTCAGCTGGATATTTGGTATTACTGAGGTCACCATCCGACAGTTGTATAGAAGGTACCCCATCTCCAAAAGAAGATGGCACAGGTGCCTAACCTTTGGAGAAGGTGCTTGTGTGGGGAGCTCTGGCTGGGAGTGATGGTGAAAACAAAGTTTTGCTTTATTTGAAGGTTGATTTAGTCTGCCATATCAAAATTCCTTGAACTGGAGAACCAAAGGCTACTTTCCTATCAGAAATAATTAAAAACAGCAACAAAAAAGCATTAGTATGTAACAAATTTTCAGCTTCTGACAGTGTCACTGCAATTTCCTCCAAGGATGTTTCAAATGTATTTTCTAATTGTTTTTAAAATTTCTGGAAATTCCTTGTAAAGAATAGTGTGCTGCCTGAATCAAGAGATGACATTGCAAAGTTATTTCTCATCTGTAAAAGTTTTCTTGTCTGTCACCATTTGGATCCATTGTCCAGTGGATCTGCTGATCCATTCATGTTTGTTAAATGCTGGCTAAGAGAAGGCCAATTACTTGACAGGCTTTATGGCAGACACCACAGCTAGAAAAGTGAGTATAAAAAGTGCAGAGGAGTTCTCAGCCTGGCAGGGGTGACTTACATAAAGTACCAATTATATAATGTTAGCTGTAATAATTAAGATATATAACACACACATACATACACTAAGTGTAGAGTGTTAGAAGTGATTAATTGCATGCAAAATGATATGGAGTAACTTCACAAGATGAGGAAGAGGAAGAAGGTCAATCATATGAAAACTGATTAGGAAGAAAAAATAAGCAACAAAGAGATGGACTCTAAAATATGGTGGAAGATTGTTGTGGCACTGGTGATGAGGAGAGTATGAAAACACACATTTGCATATGTTTGAACCTAGAACTCTCAGAGTGAATATAAAGATGTCAACCTGCTTCATCTCAATAAAAAGAATTTGCAAACAATAGTTGGACCAATAGTCCCTGGCAAGCCAGCTGGGGCATAAAGGAAGAAAATGGCATAGAAAATTCACCATGACAGCAATAAATGCCTGGTCACCAAGGATGTCTCATGGCAAACATTCTCCATTACACATGCAGTGCCTGATTCCTCCCCTGTTGGGTGTAGGGCCCTATTCTACAAGCAGAAACAAGTCTTCCACCTGCATCTTGAGAATAGAAAGGTCAGGGACTATAATGGACTGAGAGAAGAGTGTGTGCAATAAAGTGGAGTAGGAGGGTGGTGCTTGTTTATCAAATTATACATTTTTCCAATTTATTACTATGTCTCTAGAAATGAAAATGTCTTTGAAACTAATATATATTTCTCTACATTATCCTAATAACTGGAGAAATGATGAAACTTGCTCAAATGGCTGATTTCACCTATGTTCTTTGTAGTGCATTTATTTGAATATGAGTACAGCTGATGAAAGAACATCTCTACAATATTATGCCCACCCCTAATACATTAGGTAAACTGAGTCATCTTTCCTAAGTGTAGGTTGAAACACTTTCAGTGGATTGAATGACTGAAATTCAAGGAGATACTCCAAGCAACAACTTTAAACAGTCTTGCTTGTCTTAATTCAATTATGCCAAGGGTTCACCACATTTTCAGGGCAGAATGAGTCAAGAGGATATCTTTTCTTTCTAGACACATACTTTTAACAACAGGTTTCAACAAGCACATTAGTTTTTCACAGAGTTCAGTATGATATGTAGTAACCAGTATTATTAAAGAAAAAAAAAATTCCATGCTTGAAAGAACAGGGAAGGCAGGTGGATGTGTGAAGAAAACAAATGCTTTGAAAGTCCCAGAGAAGAACTGAGTATATCCCATAAATCAGCTGGATGACCTTGTACAATTAACAATTCTCCAAACCTGTTTCCTAGTTTCCAAAATGAGGGTGAGAATTAAATGAAACGTTCTGGTTTTAAATGTTTGATTTTGAAAGTATTTTAAGCTCTTTTTGAGAACTGAGAAAAAATGATCATGGTTAGGCATCATCATCCTGCTATGCCATCATGCACACCCCATCACAATGAAAAAACCAATATTTAAGAATTTGTTGGGTTTTTTTTTTTAAGGGATAAGTTTATTTTTTCCGAACCTGGTTGGGAAGTGGGACCCTCTGATGGTACCCCTGGGACTTCATCCTACTGTATTGCCTGTGCTTACAGGTCACCTGGATGCTGGGTATGACCTCTCCTGAGTGGTTTACGTCCTGTGAGGAAAAGCCAGAAGTCTCGAGCATCACAGACACCAGGCTATTAGTGTGTACAGTTTGAGGCAGCTAAATCCCACATAATGGAACACAGCAGGAAAAACCCACATGATGTCAAAGAATCAAGCTCTCGGGGACCTTTAAACACACTGCTCAATTGCAGATGAGTCCCCTTGAGAGTTCAAAGTAATTACCCTCTTTAGAGATAATCATATTTTCCTTCTTGCTTTCCATTCTTATGGAATGTATATTAGCACAAGAGAAGCCCAGAGCTCCCCTAAACCCTGGCACTTTTATTGGTTTTTCTCTTGACTGTGACTAAGGAAACGCCAAATCCTGCTCCTAGACTGTTGCTATAGTGATTCCTGAGAGAGAAAAGCCTCGCATGAAGTATTCAGGTGAAATTTTTATCAAACTAATGCTGAAATTAAATGTGAATTCTATTTATTAAAATATGTGAAATCCAGAGATCAAAGAAGCAGAAGCATTACCTTTCCAATTACTTTGGCCTTTTCCTCTCTGCTTGCTGTTTTGTATAAGCACACAGGTGTCTTCAGCAACAGTGATTGACTTGCACTTTCTTATCTCAGGTGAGAATCACTGAGCCACAAGGAAGGCAGCCGAGTGACTGGATCAGAAAAGGGATTACCTTTTCTGGCGAACACATGAACTTTCTAGTATTTGATGGACATGATCTAAGTAAAAGGAGATTTTAAATGCTTCTTTTCCCACCCATCTGAACACTGACAAGTGTCAGTGTTCACATTAACTATACTTTAACTATAAAGTCACATCAACTATACTTTGGAAACTTGGTTTCGTTGCTAGTTCTGTTTTGTGACCTGTCTATTTTCGCTGGTGTGCTATGCTTATGTTTCTATGTGTACAATTCAAGACAAAATCAACTAACCTCTTGGTGGTGGGTTAGAATGCTGGTTCCGTGTCATGTTCACGTGCAGCAGCAATGTACAAAGAAGAAAGAGGGTGGAGTGGAAGGGACATCTAGGAGCAGTTCATCATCTGGGTGTGTGAGTTGGAAGACTCCCCTCAGCCCTGCCCGGTATGTACAGACCAGCACGAGAAAACAGTTTCTGTAATAGGTCAGAGAATAAATATTGTTGGCTTTGAAGGCCATACCACCTTTCCTGGAAACACTCTGTTCTGCCATGGAAGTTCAAAAGTAGTCAGTCATAGATAACATATAAGTGAAAGTATAAGTCTGTGTTCCTATCATCTGTTCGAACTATAAAATTTGAATCACGTGTGCTTTTCTTGTATCATGTCACACAATGTTAATTTTTTTGACTTACAATTTTTTTCTATGCTAAAAAACACAATTTAATACTACTTAGTATTAAAAATACCAAAAAGACTTTTCTTAGGTTAGCATTAATCACTAAGATAACACAACTGGGAGCTCCTCTCCAGACTGGCATAGAATGTTCTGAAAATGGCATCTGAGGTCAGATTGTCTCTCTTCAAAGTTTGGACTCTTCCTGTCTAATAGTTTCACCTTGGGAAATTAATTTCTCCATGTCATGCATATGTGCAGTGAAGTTGATAATAGTTCCTACTCATGGAGTTTTTTTCTCAAAATTATGTTTATTGAAGTTTGGTTTACATCCTGTGCCTGCTTTTGTGGTTATAGGTTCAAATCGACAGAAAGGTATACTTTCCTTTTTTTCCTGATGTAAATATCATGTCCAACCTGTCCACCACCAAGTTTCCCCACTACATTCCAGTGGGTCCCTTTAAATGTGGAAAGACAGAGCGAACAGAATAATGTTTAGCCTAGTACAAGCTTGCTAGTGGGAGCCATGGTCATTCAGGAGGATCTCAGGTTTCTGTGGGAAATGTTCCCCCACTGTGGCACTGGACTGGAGAGGCAGGTTTGCTATCTACAGAAAAAGTCAATTTGACATAGCATGAGTGAGGATATTACTAACTTCCTTGAGCTGCAGTCATTCAAGGCAAGAAGACTGCCTTTCACCCACCTGCACACAGCTGCCAGCTCCTGGACACCATCTCTGACTCACTTCTGATAGATGCTTCCCCGTGGAAAGAGCGGCCTGTACGCTGCATGCCGGCACCTTCTGTCACACAAAATTTAATCATTTTTATTTGCTTCCACTGCACTTTCTATGTGTTGACATGGTGATTTCAGGACCGGTCTCATCATTTTCCGATCTTACGATGGCCACTGTTTCTACCTCATAAATCCAGAGAGGCAAATTTTTGCTGAACATTACACAGCTGTTGGGCAGCAAAGAACTTCCCTCCCAGAGTTGTCTGTGAAAATACAGTTTTTTTAAAATCATGTTTGCTAGTTTCAGTCCTCATTTAACTGCTCCCATCTATTTCTAGTTCCTGGTCTTTTACCTTGGAGGACTATTTCTTTAGAGGGGGAATGTAGGAGACATAGATTTGGTGAGTTGTACTTGAAAGGATTTTGAAAATATCTAGATGATATTTTCCTGATTTAATCAAGTTGCTTTTTTTTGTTGGTGCTGTTGGTAATTTTTTTTCTCTTACAGTGTTATAGTCACTATCACTCACACGTGAAACTTCACCACATTCCCTTGTGTTCACCTCTCCCCTGTTTTGCTCCCCTCCTCTCTCTCCTTTGCTGGTAGAAGAAATAAAATGACACTTTTCCTAATGCAAACGACCAACAGGCATATGAAAAATGTTCAACCTTTCTAAGCATTAGGGAAATGCAAATCAAAATCACAATGAGATACTACTTCACTCCAGTGAGATGGTCCACACTGAAAAACAAAACAAAAAACCAGAAACAACAAATGCTGGAGAGGAAGTGGAGATAAAGAAACCCTCTTACATTGCTAGTGGGACTGTAACTTGGTTCAGTCACTATGGAAAACTGTGTGGAGGTTCTTCAGAACACTAAAAATGTATCTAATTTATGGTACAGTGACCCCACTCCTGGGAATTTACCCAAAGGGCACAAAAACACTAATTTGAAAGGAAATCTTCATGCCTATGTCAATTACAACAATGTTCACAATATATCCAAGATATGGAAACAACCCAGATGTCCCCAAAAATGGATCAAAAGGCTATATTATATTTACACAATGGACTATTACTTAGCAATTTAAAAGATAGACTCATGTCATTTGCAGCAACATGGATGGAGCAGGAAGGAATTATGCTGGCTGAAATTAGTCAGAAGAAAAAAATAAATACCAAATGATCTCACCCATATGTGGAATATAAAGAAACCAAACAAAAGGTCAAGAAAAAGTGAAAACTAGTGTGTTGATCATAGAATGGAAGTTGCTTTCTTTTCGATAATTTATTGAAGATCCTTCGATCCTTCAAATCAGTGTTCCCAAGAAAAGTCAAATCAAAATATTAATTATTTATATTAAAAAATACAAACTACAAAGTAAAAAAGCTACATCAAAACAGTATCTCTAACTTAGGGAGGAAAAGATGTCAATTCAGAGAATTTCACAGTGGAGGCCACCGCGAACACTTTTTATTGTGTCTGACAGATGCTGCCATTTTTCTGAGATTACTTTTTAAATGTGTGACAACTATGGAAACATTTCTTAGGTGTGTGATTCCCTACTGAGCTTTCTTGTCATAGCTCAATTTTTAAAAACTTAATTACATCATTCATTCTTTTAAAGCATAAAAACCTAGGCTCTGGAGATGTTCTTGTGACTTTGAATAAGTTATTGAAGCTCTCTTTACTAAGGACCCTTCTCTATAAAAAATAGTGTTTTAGCACACCCACCTAGCAGCATTGCTAAAGGAATAAAAGTCATAATCATTAAATTTTTTAAATATTTTTTAGCTATTTAATTAAATTTAAAAAAATTATAGATCTTAACAATGACCTAAGTGTAGTATATATGCATGTTGATCTTTAAGCATGAACACTTGAAATTTATATAATGTTATAATGCAGTGTTAGTTCAATAAAAAATAATAATAAAGAGAAAATACATTTATAATGCTTTATCATATCAGTATTATTTAATTTTAAAACTAATTTTATTTATTCAAACTTTTAATTAAGATTTTTATTGTTGTATATCATGTAATGTCCACATCAAAAATATAGAGGCTATTGATCTTTTTAAACTAAGTGAGAACATCATATAAACCTTACCTAGGTCCAGACAGAATATTTTGTCCCCTGAGAAGCTTCTCTTTGTGGTCCTTCCCAATTATCTTCTTAAAAATACTTCTCTTACTTCTATCCCCATATTACATTTGCCTGTATTTGAACTTCTATGGACAGTCATACAATATATACTTTGTGTGTCTTTGATTAAAAAGCAAAAAGAAATTTTAAATACAAATTTGATCTACCATCATTTTACAGTACTTCAGATAGTACAGCCTCACATCATTGCTCCCACAAGTCTTCTGCATGCCCTCTGGTAACCAACTTAGTCTTCACAGTCTAGGAGTTGTTTACATTGTGTTTTCTTTGTTCAGTTGCATTGGTTATTTATATATGATCAGCCAGTAATTATTTTTCACTGTCTTATTATTTCTCTCATGATACTCTCCTCCAGACCTATCCAGGTTGTCTCAAACAGGAAAATTTTTGCTTTTTTTTTTTTTTTAACAGTTGAGTTGCACACCAAAGAGTATCTAAACAGTTTCTCTCTCTAATCACCCACCGAAGGGTGTATATATTGTCTCTATATCTGGCTATTGTAAATAATGTGCAATGAACATAAGAGTGCATATAGCCTTTCAAATTAGTGTTTTCATATTCTGCCAATAAATAACTAGGAGTGGTATTTTGGATTGTACAGTATTTCCATTTTTAGCTTTTAAAGAAATTCCCATACCATTATCCATAGAGGCTGTACCAATTTACGTCCCATTCAACAGTGAATGAAAGGATTTTTTTTTTAAATCCATACCCTTGCCAACACTTGTTTCCAGTCTTTTTGGTACAGACCATTCTCACAGGTCTGAGGTGATGTCACAGTGTGGTTTTTTACCTACATTTCCCTTTAAAGTGAAGGTAAGCATTTTTTCATGGGACTGTGTACATTTGTGTTTTCTATGGAGAAACAGTTATTCAGGTCTTTTGCCCATTTTTAAAATAAATGCCTTTTTTAGAGCAGTCATTGTAGTCAGTATTTTACAGAGAATGTTTCATTTAACAATTTGACCAGCTATGTATCGTATTCATTAGGTGGTTTTGAAAGCAGGGCACAGAGATATTTCAGTAACATATACTAGACAACTCAGGAAATAAGGGGAAGAGCATATTAACTGAGCATGGTGAGTGATAAACTGTGTACTTGTAACCAGGAAGCTATAGTGACTTCTTACAAGAAATTCTCACTGTGGGTAACAGACTGCCAAGCACCTTGAAGATACCACATAGAGACATTCTCTAGAGAGGTTTCTTTGCTGGGAATCCAGATGTTAGATGTGATGTGGCTTTTCTGATGGCCTTGGAATGTTGGCTGAGTATCAAAAACACCAGACCATCTGCATGACTTTCCAGGAGAGCCTGACACCATCTTGTGATCCTGAGTCCATAGCCCCTGTCCAGGTTACACAATGTGGAAGGATGTGATGCAACTGGTTTACCAGCTATCGGGGTCATTTCTTTAGAGGAGACCTTTGAGATTGTTGCCAGATATCAGTGCCAGTGCTCTGAATGTGAGGGTGTTTCAAGGGAGCTGCTTCAAGAATTTGTCACAGGTCTCCAGAGAAACCAAAGCCTGAAGGTGGGAGTCTGGCCAGGGTAAGCACTAGACAGCAAAACAGGCTTCCCAGGAGCTTCTTATACTTCCCCACCAATGATACTAGGTAGACCCTGTGACAGGCTCTGCAATGAGTACCCTGGGAAATCCTGGGGAACATGGTGATTCCAGCAACGCTACAGAGAAGTCAGCCTGTGGAGAAACTGCCTGTATCAATGGAATAGACTGGTGGACCCTGGGAGGAGAAGGAAGACACCTCCAAACATGCACACAATCACCAACCAATAAAGAATGATTAGGTGTCTGACATCCTAGAAGGCTTAAGTGATGGGTAAAAATTGCATCCTCAATGCTTTCCTCTGCCTCTTCTCTTCTATGCTGCAGCTCTTCTTTCTTCTTCATCCTCTGATATGGAAGTTTTAATGGGGGGAGAAACTCAGTCAGATCATTTGGGAAAAGGTGAAGAGGTAGCAAACTCCCTTCCCCTGTGCTCCATTGTAGGTTGCGAGGTTGCATCAAGTCCTTCAAGGTCCAGTCATTGCAAATAGCATGATTTCATCTTTTTGAATAAATGGGTGTAGTATTGTTTATATATAACATCTTCTTTATTCATTAATTTCATTTTGGATGTAGAGCTATTGTAATTGTCTAAAAGCTGGAGGAGGGTAAGCTGACAGAAGTGAGCTTAGTGCTCTGTTTTAATGTGGAGAGTGTGTGGTCCAGAGAAAAGCAGATGTAGTCAGACAACCCTGGATTAGCCCTTCACTCTGCTAGGTACTCATGAAGTTTCTCAGTCTCTTAGAAGCTTCATTTTCATTTTCCTTTTTTCTGAGTTAGTTAAAAGTAATTTATTTTAATATATATATACATATATATAGACATATATAGATAGAACATCATTGTCTACCCCGAGGTTCTCCTATCAATTTATCACCCGTGAACCACCTTAATATCTTGTGCCCATTGCTCCCCTGATTTTACCCTCCTCCTCCTCTCTTGTTCTATGCTTCAGTTCTGTTGGCAGTTTTAGATTTTTTTTTTGTCAGTTTGCTTGTTTGTTTTTCTTATATTCCTCATATAAGTGAGGCCATCCCATATTTCTCTTTTTCTTTCTGGCTTATTTCTGCTAAACTGATTCCTTCTAGCTCCATCCATGTTGCTATGAATGACATAAGTTTGTTTTCTTTGATTGATGAATAATATTTCTTTGTGTAAATATACCATATATATTTCAACCACTTATCAGTTTTGGGGCATTTGGATTGTTTCTATATCAGAAGCTTCATTTTCTTACTCATAAAGTGGCAAAAATTTTATCTACTTGTACAATTGTTAAGAGATAACAAATGAGAGGCAACATAAAAGTTACTTTGATTATTAGCTAGTAGTAGAAGCTAAGACCATTGCCAACTTTGTAATCAAGTCAGAAAAGCAATTGCTTACTGATTTAAATAAAGTCTCATCACCTGGCTACTATAGAAAAAAATGTCCACATGCCAGGCTTCTAAGCTTATAGAGGTTCAAACAATACAACTAATGATAGTAAAGGTAATATAATTTATCTTGCAGGAAAGCAGGAAAGATAAGATGAAAACTAGCAGGAGACTGAAAAAAACAAAAACAAAAACAATGTATTCCTTCATCCTGATACAGGCATTAACTGATGATTATTTAGAGAATGTTTTCTAAAGTATTTTACTGAAAACACAAGTTCTGTGTTTCCCCAAGTGACAGAGATTCTGTCATTCAAATACTTGGAGAAATTCTGAGTTAAACAGATTTCTTTATCTAACATTGCATACCTGTTTAGATAATAAAATGTGTTACAATTCTCTAGGTAGTGATACCAAAGAGTTTTCCCTCAATTGGATCATAATTACCCTCTCTCCTGACTGGGGTGTGTGTGTGTGTGTGTGTGTGTGTGTGTGCGTACCTTGTAGAATGCATAGAACGCATAGTACCAATACATGTCTACTGCATCGCTTTAGTAATATTCTTGCTGGTGTTGAGGCTGAAATATAATATTCCAGACACAAAAGTGTTTTTTGCATCTCTTGGACTTACAGGAGTCCTAGAGATTTTCCTTTGAACTGCCTACCAGGAGTTTTTAAGAGCATCTTAAAAATTTTTAAAGAAAACTTTCTCATAGCATCAGATTAATACTTTGAAATAGAAAAAATACAAATAATAGGAAAAGAGGAAAAGTGATAGTTGAAATCCATTGCAAATGTGAACTTGAAAAACAGCCTTTCATCTTAGGTTTGAAAGAAGTTTGTTTTGTGTATTATAAAGATTTCCCCTGTGTCTGTTTCAAGTTCATGTTATAAATTATATTCAGGTACTGCTTGTACAATGCTCACAGCTAAAGAGAGGGGCTTTTCATGCTGCATCAGCAGAGATCTGCTGCCTGAAAGCAATCATTTTGAAGAAAGAAGCAAACAGCTGTGGCCATAGAGAACTTCCAGAACATTCTATCCATGGTCACAAGTTGGAAAGTGTCTAAATACACAATCAAGGACCCATGTGAATTCTTCAAATCTGGTTCTACAAAGGAACAAAGAAACATACATTTGGTCAAAACTATTGCTCCCATAACCACACCCAAGTCTTAATTCACATTCTCACGCAAAACCCCAAATGCAAGTGAACATTTCTTGAGAAAGTGAACAATTTCATGGCAGGACCTACTCATGGCTGGCATCCATGTTGATTGAACTACTACCCTGGGCTCTGGCTGAGTCATGGAGCCCAAGGGACCCATTTGTACAAAGGTTTTGGAGCTATAACAGATGGCTGTCTTGTTTTTACGTGGTGATTTGGGGATAACCATCAGTTCTTAGATAAAGTTCTTTCTATAAATCAGTTCTTTATATAAAGATGGATTTAATAAATTCTATAAAGGTTGCAATCAAACAATTAAAAGATCTTTAAAGCTACCCAACTGCTGATGCTATTTTCTTATTTTGTCCTGGCAAACTAACTCTGATCTCAGGCTGAAGCAACCCCATGTACAATGTGGTAAAATCATTCCGGAGTATTGAAGGCAAGCTAAACGAGGAGTTAGAGACTCTTCTTTAGTTTCTTCGTAACTCCTGTCCTCAAAACAGGAATGCCAATTCAAAAACAACTTGTTCTGCTTTTTCTTTGTATTAGTGAGAATCTGTGATTTTTAAAACATTTCAGGCATTCATTATAAATGGGGTACATTTTTCTTTAAAATGCAGTAGGTACTGGGTTGTTCACATGCTTAAAGTAGTTTATGAAGAAAAAATTAGAAGTTTAATATTCATATTCTCACAGTGATAATGACTTAATTTGACCTGAGGCCACAGCCTTGGCCCAGACCTCAGGCATGAAACTATTTTTAAGTATTGCCTCTTTGCAGATGAGATAAACAGAGAGATAAGGTAGCAGTGAGAAACACACTAAGGTTGTCCAACTCATGTGGAATTAGTTAACCACTCTATCTGTGGATTATGTGCTCTTGACCAAATGCTCTGGCCTCCCCACGGTCAAGCATGTACAGTAGGCCAAATCTCTGGGTTTTCATTCAGGTCAGCATAATGAGAAAAAAGAAGCACACCTAAGAGATGTATTTAAAAAATCCTCAATTTCAATTGAATTCTAAAACATAAGCTCTTCAGTTGTGTGGAATCGGGGCAGTCACTACAACTCCATTTTTTCCCTGTGACACAATGAGGAAAGTGGCATTTACTAGGATGCATAAATGCCACTGCATTCGTAAAACATTAAGTTCATTACAGCGAAGTCACTCTGCATGTCATATAATCCACGTGGTTTAGTGACAGCTAATTTTGACAAATTAAATTCCTTTAATTTGGTTTTCTTATAGGTTGGGCAGGGGTAGTCAGTAAAAGCAAAAGTGGAATACTACATTGGTTTCATCACAGCTGTGCTTTGTCTGGCATAACTAACAGTGACAGAAACAGGCAAGTTTGGATTTTGGTATGATCAAGTTGATGAAAAACTACTTATTCAGGCTAACATCATGGGATATTAAACAGACAAATTCTGTTTAATTCTGTGGCCAGAGCAAATTCTGCATAGCTTTTGCAGGTCACCAGGATTTGGGGTTGCTTCTATATCCTGGCTATTGTAAATAGTGCTGCAATAGATATTCGAGTACATGTGTCCTTTTGAATTAGAGCTTTTGTATACTTTGGATAGATTCCTAGAAGTGGAATTGCTGGATTGAATGGTAGTTCAATTTTCAGTAGTCTAAGGGTCTTCTACATAGCTTTCCATAGTGACTGGACCAGTTTACATTCCCACCAGCAATATAAAAATGTTCTTTTCTCTCCACATCCATGCTAGCATTTGTTATTGCCCATTTTTTTATATGTGCCATTCTTATTGGTGCAAGATGATGCTCAGGCACTGCTTCTGAGGGCACAATATCTTTTTATAGCATCTGCACAGTGATTGACTGAAAGTCAAAGGGATGACAGAATACTTTTAGAACATTTGGATCATGTTAGATATTGTTCTAGACTTTTCTCCTGTATCCATGTATGTAGTACTCATAATAAATCCATATGGAAGATGCTACTGTTGTTTACATTTTACAGATATAGTCCAAAAAGCTACAAAGCTGGCCCCAGGTGACAATTCATAAAGGGATGGCCAGAAATGTGGGTGCACACCAGTACATCGTACCTTTTATGAAAAAGCAGCTGTCCTAAAAAGCAGTATCTTTATAATTGTGAAAATGCTCTCTGGTGACAGCTGTACTTAAAAATGATCTTATTCTTTTTATTCCTTTCTTATCCTTTTTGAACTGATAAGATATTTCTCCTCAAATGCTGAAAAGAAGAGGTGAAGACTCTTAGGACAGAGAATATTGGGATTCTAATAAAGTTGTGCATTTTTATTTTTGATTAAACACAATAAATTTGCTCATGAATATGGTTGGGTATGAAATAAAACAAATAAAATAAAACAGAACATCATGTATAATGCTTCATTTTAACTCCTAAATATTAGTGACTACCATAAATTGATAGAAGCCCCACTTAGTAACTTATGTATTAAATTTTAATGGCAGATAACATATGTTAAACTTTTTCTCCATTAAGATTCTGCCTGCATGCTACAACAGTGTAACCAAGACCAATATTTCAATTTTATTCATAAATAATAGCCTTAAATGTTTGACCAACTGTTTAAATTGTACTGAGAGTAGAAAGCAAAACCAGGCAATTATTTGAAACCAGCAATTCTGGGTATAAATGTCATTTTTACTCTACTTCATTTTCAAATGAGTTGGGATATTTTAGAGATAAATGAAATACATTTGTCCAATATGAGTAATGCAGAAAGACTAACAGGTACCGACGTAGTTTTCAAGACCTGAGTCTTTCAGAGATCAAATATAGAAAGTGGACAATCTTCTGCAAACTTAATTGTTTATATCATTTAAAAGAAATAAGAAACAGGTTTTACTAACCCAGTATATATACAGGGAGAAAACTATGAAAGGACTGACATGCCATTATGTGGGATTATAACTGAGAGTGAATAAATAAATGAGAATAAACACTGGATGAAATAAAGATGACGAAGGTGACTACTCTTTCAAGTTATTAGAAATAAATAATCATAAAGTGTAGGAGCACAAAAAAACTTTGGGTAGAGGGAAGTTAGCGACCAGTGAGGTCTAAAATATTGTGCAGAGACAGATGGGATAACTTCTCCTGAGTATTTAATGAGAATCTAGTGAAGCTTGGAATAAAAACACTGCTTTTTCACAATTAAGTTGAAAATATAAATGGAATTTTTATAATTACATTCATATGGAGTTAGAGAACAAAATTTACAAGCTTTTCAGACTATTAACAAGTACTGGTGAAAACTTATTCTTCTTAATGTTAGAAGTTCCGTGGAGGAGATAAGTGTTATTATTCCTAGCTTTTTACAGGGATAACATGTCACATTTCATGGCAAAGCTGAATGACAAACTGAAGCTAAATGATTCCAGAGTCTACATGTTTAATATCTCTGTTGCATCTATTTAAGAACTCTATATCCTTATAGCTCTCACTTTTATATCATTTCATATGTGTGAGAAATAAGATACCTGGAAAGACCTTCAGGAGAAGAGTCATTGAGGCATAGTGATGGAGTTTGGGAAGGATTTTTGGACACATGAAGAATGAGATTCAGAGAGGCAATTATTTTTTTTGTCCTAGAGTCTCATCCAAGTCTTCCCTTAAGTGGCAGTCTTTGAGTTGCCTTAGCACTTGTGTTCTAATACCTAAATGAGGGTAGAAGAAAAGGAAATCTCAACTGCATGTAGCAATTCCATACACCACCCCAGTTTCCCAAAGGAAATTTTTAGTTTCTTTTTAAGATGGAATTATATTGAAGTAGACTTTGTGTAATTGGAATATTCCAATATTGGAGGAAGTTAATGTACATTGTAGTGATAGCAATGTTCCCGTAGAATATTGTATTCTCTACCTTTGTGATTCTATTATGTATTCTCTACCTTTGTGATTATATTATGAGCCACAGATAGAAGCCATTTTTTTCCTATAGAATATTTAATTGTGGATGCTAGAAAGCAGAATGTGCTTTGAATATAGAGTTAAACTTAAAACAAATGGATTCATGCTGGTTCTTTTCTGTTCAAAGTACTTTATATGGCTTTTCTATAGAGATGGATTCTTCTAGATTTTTCTTATGAAAATGAGGTAACTTCCCTTTACTCAGAAGGAATGTAAAGTAGTGATATATGATTACAGGGATAAATTGCTATATGTTCCAAGTCACTAATTCATGTTTTAGAAAACCTTGGAAGAAAAAACAGTGGTTTTACAGTTAGCTAGACTGTAGTTCCAATCCCAGCTGCTTCTCTTAGTAGTATTGTCAAATTTGTCATCCTCATTTTCCTTATAAGTAAATGAAGATGATAAAACTCATCTATCAGACACATAAAAGTGTGAAAATTAAAGTCAATCATGGAGCTAGACCACTTAAAATACAGTAGACAAGTACAAATTAATTATATAGATCTCCTGTGGGATTTCCTAAAAATCTTAGGCTTCCTTATGGGTAAAAAATATTGCAAAAAATTAATTATTAGTAGTGTCAAGTTTGGCAAAGTTCCTTTTGCTTTTGGACTTAAATCTGTCTACTCTGTCTCCTGACATGCTTACATGGATCATCAATGTGCTAATTATCACTGGACAGAAATTAATTTATTTAAGGAAAATATTATACTTCAGGTTTCATTCAAACAGATGTTGATTATAATGCTACTGTATGATTGCAAATCCATCCTAAAACCTTGATTTTCAATTGTTTCTTAAGATCTGGTCAGGAAATATCCCCATGTGTGTGCCACATGAACTGGTAGTGTTATATACCATGTGAACTGGAAGTGCTAATCATCTAATGATTCAGAATCAAGTCTGAGAGTTTGTGACAACATGGATGGATCTAGAATATTGTATGCTAGATGAAATAAGTCAAATGGATAAAGACAAATGCTGTTGTGATGTTACTCATATGTGAAAACAAGAAACAAAACAAAACATACTTTGTATTGTAAAAAAATTACTACAGGGGAAAGGAAAGGGACAGAGTAATGAGGTAAAGTGGGCTCATTATATGATGGTGAACAGAAACTAGAATATCAGTAGAGATCATAAATAGTACATGCCAATGTCAAATTAAATGCTACACACTTAAAATCTATGTACACTTATTAACCTATGTTATGTCAATATGTAAAAAGAAAGCTGGAGACATTTTTTTAAATTAAATTTAGAATATGAGCTCATAGGTTAAAATGAATAAATGTTGACACTTGACAAATTTATCTTGCAAATTTTTCACAAGTACACCTGAATGAGGCAATAGGGACATAAGAGCAA
This sequence comes from Uropsilus gracilis, assembly GCA_004024945.1. Lineage (NCBI taxonomy): Eukaryota > Metazoa > Chordata > Mammalia > Eulipotyphla > Talpidae > Uropsilus > Uropsilus gracilis. The sequence continues at coordinate 284,332 of PVHY01000182.1, forward strand.
GAAGGAATAATTAACCCTTTTCCTGGTGTATTTAAAAATTAGTATTATGATTCTTAAGTACTAAGACGGATATGCATGACCCTGTATACACTTATTTTTCCACTTATATAAACCACCTGGAAAAACTTCCAAAGTACAACTATTAGTAATACATGTTATGTAATTCAAATTTTTCTTTTAAGGGAGATGGTGAATTCTCAGGGCAATTACAAGAATCTGAATAATGGTTGTCCTTTAGAACCTAGCTCTTTAGTGCTTCTGTTCTTTTTGCTTTTATTCATGTCCTTTTACATCTTCATTGGATACATTTATTATAATTGGATATTTCTAATTAAAATGAAGTCCTCAGGAGCTATTACTGCAAGCATAAGGAAAAATTGTCTATTTTCAGATTGATTAACAGCATTTTCAAATGATAGAATGAATATGAACTTTCCAACTATGACAACAGATTATTAATTAATCTTGTGAAAAATTAAAACATTACATTTTAAATCATATGTTTGCTTACATTCACAAATCCAAAATGACATGGAGAAAGTTTTTTAATGTTTTACCAACTAGCTATGATGACATGATACAGAATGACAGCCCAGTTCATGGAAAGGGAAATAGTTTCTGCTACAGGTTTATGATGACTAATCATTGAATTAACCACAAGGATATTAGCTCTCCACTCTAAGTCTCTGTTTCTCAACTTGTGATATAATAATAAAATATTTAGCTCCTCTATCTGAGGTGTAAATTTCCTACTACCTGTAGGAATTAAAATGTGTTAGATGGCCTTCCTTCTCCCCATTTATATTTCTTGCAGACATAGAATTTGCCTTTCTTTATTAACACTGAGTATCAAATTTTTCATTAAGGAAATAAAAATGAGCAAAAAAAAAATGGTTCCGACACATCTAAGAATTACAATGCAGTGTAATATATATCAGTGCACAAATTGCTATATAAAAGATTAATTGTGAAATCAGGCTTCATAAAGGAGTTGATATTTAAGCAGAATTACAACAGATATTCTAAGAAAAGGTAGCAGCATGTCCTAAAGTACAAAATCATAAATTAACATGGCATGTTCTGAGAACTGCTAGCAATATAGAATAAACAGAAGAGATTAAAGAAACTGGGAAGAAGTTTTTCTGTAGATTTTTGGGGGTTCTCTACTTAAAGAATCATATCATCTGCATATGATGATAGCTTCAGTTCATCTTTTCCTATTTGTATCCTTTTTATATCTTTTGCTTGCCTTATAGCCCAGGTTAGAACTTCTAGTACAGTATTAAAAAGTAGTGGAGAGAGTGGGAATCCTTGTCTTGTTCCAGATTCCCCATTTAACATGATGTTTGCTGTAGGTTTGTCATAGATGGCTTTTATTATGTTGAGGTATGTTTCTTTGATATCCAATTTTTCAAGGGCTTTTATCATAAATGGGTGCTGGACTTTGTCAAATGCTTTCTCTGCATTTTGTTTTGTTTTTCTTCTTGTTTTCACATTTTGTTTTTCTTCTTGTTGATGTGGTAGATTATGTTAATTGATTTCAGGATGTTGAACCATCCTTGTGCCCCTGGAATAAATCCCACTTGGTCATGGTGATCAATTCTTTTTATGCATCACTGGATTCAATTTGCTAGCATTTTGTTTACAATTTTTTCATCTGTGTTCATTAGGGAAATTGGTCTACAGTTTTCTCAAACAGTTCGGTAAGGTATCCAGTTACAAAATCAACTCACAGAAGTCAGTAACCTTCTTATATGCAAAAAAAGTCAAGAAAAAGAAGAAGAAATTTAAAAAGCCATCCCATTTACTATCATACCAAAAACAATTAAATACCTGGGAATCAACCTAACAAAACACATGAAAGAACTATACAAAGAAAACTTTAAAATGCTGCTAAAAGAGATAGAAGAAGACATAAAGAAATGAAAAGACATTCCCTGTTCATGTTTTAGAAGAACTAACATCATCAAAATGACCATCCTTCCAAAAGCAATCTACAGATTCAATGCAATCCCTATAAAATTTTCAATGACATAATTAAAAGAGATAGAAAAAGAATTACAAAAGTTCATATTGAATAACAAAAGATCTCAAATATCAAAAAGCCTCCTAGCCAAAAAAAAAAGAGAATGGAGGCCTAACTATTCCAGACTTCAAGTTATACTACCAAGCCATAATAATTAAAACAGTATGGCACTGGTACAACAACAGACACTCAGACCAATGGAACAGAATTGAGTGCCCAGAAATAAAACCACAAATATATAGTCAACTAATCTTTGACAAAGGGGGGAAAAACTTACATTGGAACAAAGATAGCCTTTTCAATAAATTGTGCTGGGAAAATTGGACTAAGACGTGCAAAAAAATGGACCAAGACAACAATCTCACACCATGTACAAAAACCAACCAAAATGTATAAAAGACTTATAAGTCAGACCTGAAATCATAACATTCATAGAAGAACTCTCCATGAATTAGAATTCAAAAATTCCTTTCTGGACACATCTATAGATGGCAAAAAAATGAAGGAAAACAAACAGATAGGACTACATCAAAAAAAAGCTTCTGTACAGCAAAGAGACAACAGAAAAAACTAAAAGAAGCCTATATGAAAAAAATTTTGCCCTCCACAAGAGTGATAAAGGTTTAATAACAAATATTCACAAGGAATTTACACAACTAAACAAAAACAAAACAAGAAGCCCAATTGAAAACTGTAGAGAAGAACTAAAGAGACACTTCTCCAAAGAGGAAATACAAATGGCCAACAGGCACTTGAAAAATTGCTCAACATCATTAGCAATCAAAATGCAAATCAAAACCACAATGAGATAACACCTTACACCAGTAAGAATGGCCCACATCCATAAAACAGGCAACAAGAGCTGGCAGGGATGTGGAGAGAAAGGAACACTCTTACACTGCTGGTGGGAATGTAAACTGGTCTAGCCACTATGGAAATCAGTGTGGAGGACCCTCAAACTAATGAAAATGGAACTACCATTTGACCCAGCAAACACTTTTCTACCCAAAAGAGAATCTACCCAAAGGAGACCTCAATGAAGGTACAAAGGGACAACTGTGCCTAGATGTTTATTGCAGCACTATTAATAATTGCAAGGACATGGAAACAACCCAAATGTCCCAAAACAGATGAATGGATGAAAAAGATGTGGTATATATACACAATGGAATATTACTCATCAATTAAAAATGACAAATTAGTGAATTTACGGTGACATGGATGTACCTAGAAGAAATCATATTAGCAGAAACAAGTCAAAAAGAAAAAGACAGATACCAAGTGGTTTCACTATTATATGGGACATGGAAAAGATAAACAAAAAGCCATGAAGAAAAGTCAAAACAAGCTAACAACCAAACTGAAGTTTGGTACAACTCAGGGGCGGGTGCAGCGTGGGACTGGTCAGGGAGGGTGGGGGGGTGAACCGCAGGATTACAAAGATGTGAAATTTATATATAAATAAATTATGCGATAAAAAATAAACTGGGAAGTGAAACTATTTAGAAAGGCAGGAAAATGATAATGAAAGATCTTATTTAATAACATGGGGATGGGAGTTATACTTAATGTGAAAGAAAATGAAGAATCATTGGAGTACTTTTGGCTGGAGAATGAGTTAGTGGTCTTATCATGACTAGTAATGACATGGGATATGAAATACAAAGTTTTTATCCTATGTGGATAGGAAGTATATAAAACCACTTGGTGTAAACATATTTTTATCATTTTTGTTGTCATTGCTATTATGATTATAATATTTAAATATATATTATTTTTGTTGAGGTAGGTTGGTTTAAATTTTTTATGATTTAGGGGTATAATTCCTTAAGTTGTATGTTACCACAAATCTTACATTAGAGCACCATAGTCCACTGGGTCTCTCTTCATTCTGCCACTCAATTCCCACTCTCCTCCTCTGATATCCTTAATTCTCACTATGCATGTTTTTGTTCCTGTCTACATCACTCAGCATAATTCTTCTGAGATTTATCCAGGCAGCGGTATATGTTCATACTTCTTATACTCTGTTCCTTTTCATTACAGTGTAGTATGCCATGGTTCAAATATACAACAATTTGTTGTTTAGCCACTCACCACCTGGCAGACATTTGGGTTGTTTCATGTTTGAACCTTTATAAACAAAGCTACTATGAATACTCAATTATAAATGTTTGTGTGGTAATGTTTTCCATTTTCTCTTGGGTAAATACATAGGTCAAAATACAGTTATATATTTGAATTTATAAGAAAAAAATACTATACTACTATACTAAACTTTAATACTACTACACTAAACTTTTCTAATATAACCACACTCTTTTTCATTCCTATCATAAGTGATTGCTCCATGTCCTTACCAATATATGGCATTGTTAGCCTTTTAATTGCATACATTTTATTAAAGGTGTGAAGGTATTATGGGAGCTTTTAACCTTAACATGTCTTAATTCATATCTTCTTAGATCTTTTTTGAAGTGTCTAATTGAATCTCTGTGATTATTTTAAAGATTGGATAATCTATTTTCTTTATATATACCTTGCAGATATCTATAACTAATGTGCTTTTTCACTTTCTTGACAGTGTCTTTGAAGCACATTAAAAATATATATGATCATTTTGTCATTTTTTAATATTTCTTTGCATTCCGTCTAAGTTTTTTTTTCTCTAAATTATTAGCCTAGATGACAAAGACTTTCTATTATGTTTTTGTCTGAGAATTCTAGGGTGTGAGCTCTGAAATTTACAAGTATTGTATACTTTGCATTAATTGTTGTAGAAAGTATAAAGTGTCAAGGAACTCTTCCCTCCTTTTTCTAGTTTGTTCTCCCTAGATGTCTATCCACTTTGTTGTTTTCTGCAATCAGATTTGGTTTTATTTTCTCTTTTAATTTTTATGTTTTTTAAAACTGATTTCCAGTCTTATATTTATTTAAAAAAATCCCTTCTTGTACATGATTGGGGTAAATTAATTTCCTGTTTCTTTTTTTTTTCTTATCTTTTTTTTTTTTTTGCTTTCCCCTCCCACTGACACCTCCTCTGTTCACTTAGACCCCTCTCTCCTTGTTGTTTGTTGATCTATGTTAAATCCATGCTCTCTTCCTTTTCTGTGGCATTGTCCTTTTCTTGAGTGGGGGACTGTGTTCCTGGAATACAGTAAGCTTTACTTGTGGGTTTTCAGTCTTTGCATTGGGCAGCCAGTCTGTGCTCAATTGGAGTCTATCAATGTCTTCTCATTGCTGACTGTCTTCTCCGATCCACTCCCTGTGCCATTCAGAAAAGAAGTTTCTCAGTGTGGACAGGCATCTGCTGAAGGCCTTTGCAGATCATTTCCTCTCCCTCAGATTGCAGCTTTGCTGCGAGGCTGATGCTCCAACTCTGTGGTTTTCCTCTCCTGTGCGATGGGGAGGGGCACCCTGCTCTTTTGGATGGCGTATCAGCATTTAGATTTTGACTCACCCATTCATTGTGAGGCCGTAGGTGTGACTCCGTGATAGGTCATCACCATGACCATTTCTCCAATCCAGTATGCAACGGCTTTCTCATATTCCTTCTCTTGCATTCTGCTCAGATGTATGGGCAGGATCTTTTTTTTTTTAATTTTTTATTTAATATAAATTTCACAACATTGTAATCCCAAAGGTTTACCCCTCACCCCCACCCTCCCCTCCATTCTCCCCCTTTCCCTCCTGCTCAAATTTGTGTGCTTCAGTTTGGTGCTTAGGCTTGTTTTGACTTTCCCTCAAGATTTTTGTTTATTTTTTCACTATATCCCATATATGGTCCCTCACCCATTCTATTCATTCCATGCCTGTGTTTGTATTATTTGTTCTTTTCTCATTCCTTCTGAGGATAGAGCAGAGTGCTTACAGGGCCCGAGACTCTAGCCAGGCCCCTGAATTTCCTATTTCATAATGTGGAAATCAATCTTACGTTACTGGTTTTAGAAGATTCCTACTTGATGCAATAAACATTTACAGCTTCAAGTTCAAGCCTGAACACTGCTTCACCAACACTCACAAATTTTGCTATTTTACATTTGAACTTTCATACAACCCAATACATTTTTTTTTAAATTTCACTTATGATTTATTTTTCAACTTATATTTTATTTGGAGTTGTGTTGCCTAGTTTCCAAATAGTTATGCACTTTTCAAGACATCTTTCAGTTATTGATTTCTGATTGAATCCCATCATGTTTGAAGCAATTTAGTTTTATTTCAACATTAGTGAGACTTGTTCTGTAATCTTCAATAAATTCTATTTTGGTGAATATTTTCTTGTACACTCGAATACAATATGTAAGTGGCATTTCTTCAGTGAAATACCTTATAAAAATCAAGTTCAGTTTGTAGTGCTATAGTTTTTCATAAGGGTTTTGATTTCATTCTACTTTTTCTCTGATCACTGAAAAAGAACTGTTGAAATCTCCAGTTAAATGGTAGTGTAGATATTTAAAAAAAATTATCATATTCTTGTGTGTTATCAGTCCTATTAATAAGTCACTAAATACTAAGATTGCAAAATTCTTTGCTTTTATGACTTAACATTGGTTAAATATGCCTCTATAATCTCTCAATATTACTTATTCTTAAATGTGTCTAAAAATAATATAACCATCAACAGTTTTCTTTTTTCAATGTGTTTTCATGGTAAAACTTTCTCTCTATAATTATGCTTTAACTATATGTATCTTCATATTTGAGTCATTATTTGTAGGTAGCATGCAGTTGATTATTGTTTTTTTTAAATCCAGTCTGAAATTTATATCTGTTATTTAGGATGCTTAGATATAATAGTATAATTACTAATAAGGTTTGATTTTAAACTATAGTCTTGTTATTTATCTTCAGTTTATCCTATCTTACATTAGCTCCTTTTTCAAGGGATTTCTGTGGATTAATTGAAGTTTTTGTGTTACCGTGACTTTATATTTAATATTGGCTTATTAATTCTGTATCTTAAAGCTTAAGTGACATTCTCCAGCAGTTATAGCATACTTCTTTTACTTGTCAGATTCTACCTTTAAATAATATTTAGCCATTTCATGTATGGTGTAAGAATCTTAAATGGTATACTTTTCTTACTTCTATCTTGTTCTTTTTGCTATTGTCATACCTTTGACTCCCACATATACTACAAGCTATTGTGATTATAATATGTGATTATTATATTTGCTATAAACCATCAATTACCTTTTGAAAGGATCAGAGAAAGCAAAAACCCTATCTTTTACATTTACTTATATATGTATTATTTTTTATGTTCTTTATTCTTCTGAGAAAAATGGTATCATCTTTTTGAATGCCTGAGGATTTTCTCCAAAATTTCATTCTCTGCAGTTCTGCTAACAATGAATTCTCTTCATTTGATTTGTCTGTGGGAAAAAACCTTTATACCCACTTTAATCTGAAATAAATTCCTTCTGGGTAAAAAAAATCTAGTTTGAAAATTGAGTCAATATTTTGAGAATGTCACTAAATTTTCTTCTCTCTTAGGTAGCTTCTGATATGACATCTGTGGAAAATTCTGGGTAAGTCTTATCTACCTTCTTCTGGATATTGTAATTTATTCTCCTACATATTTTTTAAAATCTTTTTTATTTATTACCACCTAGCTCAGAAGTTTTGTTTTATGTTTATACCCTTTGTGATTTGTTGAATTTTTGGGCTCATAATAAAATATAGATCATAATTCATAACAAATCTATCCAATGTTTGGTTATGTTTTTTTAAAAAAAAATTTGTTCCACCTACCTTTCTTTTTCTGAGACTTCAATTATAAATATTACACTATTTTATATATTCCTATAGATTGCTGCATCTCAATTTGCTTTTCAATTCTTTGTTTTCTTCCTCTGTCTCATTTTGAATAGTTTATATTTTTGGATTCTGTAGTATTTAATCTGTTCTTAATCCTACTCACCATTATTTTTAACTCTAGAAATTCCTCTTGAGGGACCTGGACCCGGGCCTGAGGCTCAGCAACAAAGGGATCCCCAGGTGAGAGGGCGGGACCCAGCGACTGCACGCGGAAAGGTCCCAGCCAGCCCCGAGAACAAGGACAGCGATCCAAGCCCCAGGTGGGGGCGGGGCGCAGTCAGCAGCCCAGCCGCCACAGAGGGACCTGAAGCGCCGGGACCGCTTCGGGGCCCCAGCGCAGAAGAAAACCCAACTGGACTCTGAATAAAAAAGAACAACAACAAAAGACACCTACACTCCTCCTCCATAAAGAACCACAGAAGAAGCCCTACAACATCTACTAAGCATAACTCCTCCTAGAGAAACGCAGAATTGAGGTGTTGTCCAATAAGTCTATATGGCATAATTTATAAGAAGAGAAGACAGTATACCATAACAACCACATATACTAATCACACACCCAAATCTGCCAAAGGAAAGAAAAATATTACTACCTCAGCTACACAGACACAAAGACGGAATCAACTACAAACTACCAAGAGACTCCAATCATCATGCCAGCCAATACTAGAGCCATAGTCACTCAATATGTGGAAGA
>PVHY01000183.1:0-30553 GCA_004024945.1 Uropsilus gracilis
AGAGAGAGAGAGAGAGAGAGAGAGAGAGAGAGAGAGAGAGAGAGAGAGAGAGAGAGAGATGGGAATTGGCCATCTTGTAAATATGTGAGCCATGTGGACATGGCCAGGCTGTGGGGCCTATAGCCTTTGGCTGACCCAGGCTGGAAACATGTGTGCTAAATGCAGTTAAGGAGTTTGCAGATTTAAACTCTGTGTTAGAGTTTGTTTTGCTAAGTTTAACTTGTGTCTGTGAGAGGCCATGCAAAAGACAGGCCTGAAAAAAAGGTAAACTTTGCTGGTTTGATACCATAAAGATTTTACCTGAACGACAAGAAAGGACGGCATGGAGGAGCTGGAGCATACCAAAGGAGCACGCCTAAAGAAAGATGTCTTTAAACATGGAGAGGAACTCTGACTGATTTTGGTCTAGTACGATGAAGTTTTTGCTACCTGAAGACGACAAGGAGAAGGCAGCGTGGAAGACAAGGAGGAGCACCCTAAAGGAGCGCCTCAAAAAAAAAAAAATGCCTTTAATGATGTGGAGAGGAACTCTGACTGGCTGATTTTGGTGAGATGATCAGGACTGAGAGACTGAGGATTTAGGGGAATTTGGGAAAGAACTTTGGACAATACTGAGAAAGGTTTTAGACAATGTTAAAGTAATCGGAGTTTTCTGATAATTTCTATTTTAAGTTTTGTGTTTCTGATAATATTGTCAGTTTCTAGAGAGCAAAGCTGGTTAAAAAGATGACCATTGGTGCTCAAAATGCATTTAGGAATAAAACTGGATGTGTGTGTGCCTAATGTCAAAGTATTTTGTATCTGTAAAAATTTGCTTAAAAAACAGACAGCCAACTGAACACGTTATTATTGTGCTCGAAGTTATGAAATTTTGCTTACCATATTTTCCAAAATGCAGTAAGTCAACTTCAAAGATATTTAACACACCCCAAAAAAGGATAGTCTGAGTGAAAGGTCAGTGCTTTCAAGTGAACATTGTAATTTTTAGAAACTATATAGTCACAGTCAAATTTATATGGCTTGTTAGCTTTAAAACTAAAAAAAAAGTTACAAGTGCCACGCAGTTTTTATGAAATAAGTAATATTACATAAATGATACTTATGTTAGCAATATAACTTCTAAATTATTTAAAAATTCAGGTATAGTTTTTCCTCTTTTCTAAAATGGCTTAACATTTCCAACATTTTTCTAGACTATACCAGACACTGACATATAGTGAGGCTCAACATAAAAAAAAAAATTAAATCTTTATCATGCTTATTCAGATAAGCATAATAATAAATATATGTACATAATAACATAATACCATAACATAATAAATATATGTATAGAGCACAGAGGTTACTTATTTTTTATGTAAGTGCTGTTACTATATGCTATTTAACTTAAGGAGACATTAAGAAAATTTTACTTCCCTTCTGTTACAATAATGTTATAATTAAAATTATTTTGAAAAACAATTTAGCCTATCTTAAGAGGATAAAATATATAGCTATCTAAGAATGATAAAATAAATTATTATGTTCTAAAAGCAATATTAAAATTTTAGTTTAGCAAAATATTATGTGTTATATATGTTCATTTGCTGTTTGCTAACAAAACAGACATATATGAATAAAATGGAAAATGCAAAAATGTAAGCACACATTGTTCTAAATAAAGAACCCAAATGACAGTGATTCCAAATGAAGACCCATTTTTTCTCATATATTTTTCATTAATATTAAATACATTGATAAAGAATGTTTTGTTCTCTAATAAAACAAAAAGATATCCCTAATTTTCTAAGTTAAATTATATATATATACTTTTGATATATATTATATATATATATCAAACTATAGATATATAGTTTTTATCTATGGATGACACAGACAAAATTACACAGAATATCTGAGCATGAACAGAAGAAAACTTTTAAACGACCTGTGATATCTTGGGAATTAGGTCATTTATGAACATTAAAAGTTTTCTCATTACAGTTCAGATAATTAATCAACATCTTCTACTTACAGGAGGGTCTGCATCTTCAGCATAAACAGTTGTGATAGGAGTACCCTTCACAGCATCTGGAGCCACCATGCCTTTGTAGATTCGTTTACTAAACACAGGAGGATAATCATTCATATCCTGCAAAATACAATTAAGTGTTTAGTACTTCAGTTGAAACTGTTTTACGCACAGCTCCATCTCTTCATATTACACAACCCATTTGCTACTGTCAGACTTCCATCCTCTCAATTCTATTACTTTCACTTTAGAACAGCAGTCCAGAAGACAGACAGTGCTAGAGCTGTTTTGTTTTGTTGTTGTTTCATGAAAATCATTTAATGATCCGTTTGCAACTGTGAATTCCACAGACAATTAACAGACTGGTATTATTAGAATATTTCAACTGCAAACTGAAATATTCTTTGATGGTACTTTACAAGTTAAAAATCTAAGGTGAATTAAGGGTATTTTCCATGTAGCACATTGCAACAATGCCACCTATGAGATGTACTTATGGAGAGGAAGTAATATTAATTTACTTAAGGAGTTTTTTAAGCTAAGTTATATGTACATATTTCACTTCATAATTCAGTGATATAAATACTCAATAACAATGAGTAACTCATTCAACAAATACTTATCAATGTTCTCGCAGTTTGTGACCTAGCACGAAGCATTGGGATGATGCGTTGAGTCAAGAAATAGATGTCCCTAATTTCATGTCATTTAGCTGCCATGTAACAGGCACAGCTATGTCATTGATTTTACCTTAAGTACATTAATCTAATTTATTTGGGTAGAATCAAAATAATATATCTATCCCCAAAGATCAAAATGATTCATTTAACCACAATTTTATACTTATAAAGATTTTTTTCTCAAAATCAATATTTATAATGGCTGATTTACTTTACTTACTTTAAATAATCATTATACTCTGCAAGGTTTTTGGCACTTTAGGTCAAGCACATTTGAAGTCAAAACTAAATTTGTTAATTATCTTATTCTCCCGGTCATTCTTTTTTTCATTTGCTATTAGAAACAAAGAAAAGAAGATATTCTACACAGTCTTTGATATTTACTCTGAATTAATAATTTGTCTGTACAATGGATTTGGAAACACACTAATAACTAATTATAAACACCCCCCTCTTTCAAAGAGGTCAGGACAATTCATTTTTATCAAATAGAACTTGCTTTGTGTTCAAAATAGAATTGACTTCTGAGTCATGAATATGAAAAGAATGTGAAGATACCAATAAGAAATTGGAGGTCTTGAATTGTAAACAAAACTGAAAAGAATATTTTCTCTGTTTTGACATCTAATATTCCTTATTTCTTTGACACAGAAGTCTTTATGAATTACAAATACTAGCATCTATACATGTAAATGAACCTAAGAAGCACTGGCTCTCTATAATGAGGATAGGTTAAGGTACTGTATGATCTTGAGTTTCTAGGCAGGGGAATAAATATAAAACCATTCTCATGCTCTTTTCAAGAGTGTCAATTAATTTAATGAGTGGATCATGAAACTAAATGGGTGGAAATCGAACAAGCCTGAATTGCAATGTCTGAAAGTTAGAAAAGTAGTTCAAAATTGGGATTTTCTGTACAATAGTTTCTAAATTCACATAAACTCAAAATGTTCTTATGGAATTTCTTCTTCCTGCTTTCCTCATATCCTAACCATTTAAAACCTCATTTCAGAGTACATTTTGGATAGCTTGATCCTTCAGGGGGAAAACAGTGATCTTCCATATATATCCAAAACATCTGCTTACAATACTTAGTATGGAAGCCTTTCTTACCGGGAAATTATTCACCTAATTCACCTAAATGGATGCAGACAGGACATTTATAATAAATTGACTTGATAATCTAATTAGACACCAATCTAAGTCTGTAAGTAATTGAAGGCTATCAAAAAATTAGCATATACACCTTTAATTTGCTTGCTTTCTTACAGGGAAAATAATGAATGAACAGTTATTCTGACAGTATTGTTTTTTATGGTACATTGTACACATTTTGGGATTACAATCTTTTACTGTGGTTAAAATGTGCAGCCACATTTTCACAGTTCTTGTACAATGCATTTTAGATTTAAAACTTATTGAAATACACTGCCAACAAGAATAATCAATAGTTCATTATATTTATGCTCCAAGGATGACTGAAGAAAAATGTTGATAAAACTGCTCCATTATACAGCAAATTAAGTATATCCTTCACGCTACAGAAACAAGTTGTTACTTTCCACTATTCCACTAGAGGGTAGTATTGGCAAAAAGAAACTCTTTTTCTGTCTTCATATTAACAATTTTATCATTCAGATCAGTAGTAGTTTATTTTCATGTTATTATTTTTGTTGTTGTGTACAAAATTAGCTTTAATGTCTCCAAATAGCATTTACAAGTGCTACCATTGTTCTCAACTTTAGTCCCATCAAACTCTTAAAACATATACTGTGCTGAGAAACTAAAAATTTGTTAACATATATCAGTCAATTAAAACTGCATCTCATAGTACAGTTAATTAGAAGGAAGAAAATCTGACTTTCATTTATTTTCTAAACTGAAATATAAAATATTCATAGACACCATTCATTTCTACACTGGCGTATTGCTGTAGATTTATGGAAATCTTTTATGACTAATTTTTTTCAATAACAAAAAAGAATTTTTTTCTTAATTTTGATCCCCATGTTTTATTTACACTTATTATGGCAACAATTATTTACAACACTGTATATTATTCAGAGGTATAAGTTAACACCTGTTCAGATGTGTGTTACCATACCACATCAAACACCAAGTTACCCATAGTCCTCCACCAGGAAACACAGCATTTTATTAGTGAGAATGGAAATTAGTAAGATTTCTCCATAAGAAGTAAAGAAAGGATGATAACAATTTTGAAATAAATGTAGCCACATTAAACTAAAAAGGTATACTACAAAAGAAATTTGCATCAGAACAAAATGACAGCAACCTACTAAAAAGGAAAATATTTGCACAAGGGGTAAATGCCCCAAATATACTAACTCACAAAATTCAACAACAACAGCAGCAAAAGCTTATTAAAGTAATAGAGAATGGATCTGAAATGACACTTCTTGAAGAAGACATATGGATGGTCAATAGGCACATGAGAAGATGTTCACTGTCATCACACAGTATTAGAGAAATAATGACAATGATTTATCATTTCCTATCTGTGAGAATGGCTATCAACAACAACAAAAGCTTATTAAAGTAATACAGAACAGACCTGAAATTACACTTCTTGAAGAAGACATATAGATGGCCAATGGGCACATGAGAAGATGTTCACTGTCATCACAAAGTATTAGAGAAATAATAACAATGGGTTATCATCTCCCATCTGTGAGAATGGCTATCATCTAAAGAAAATGAAACAATAGGTGTTGAAGAGGATGTGTAAAGAAAGGAATCATAAACAAGACTGGTGGAAATGTTTGTTGGTACAGTCATTATGGAAAGCAGTATACAGAGTCTTCAAAAAATTAAAAATATAAATCCTTGTGATGCAGCTCTCTCATTTCTGCATATTAATCCAATACCAAAAAACAAAACAAAACACTACTCTGAAGAGAAAATGCCCTCCACATTTATTTCAGCACTATTTACCTAAGAGCTCATTGACAGATAACTGGACAAAGATGATATATTCTACACAGAAAAATAGAATACTATCCAGTAATAAAAAAGATGAAATACTGGACCATGAATGGAATGAGAGGATGCTGTGCTTAGCAAAAAAAGCAATGTTGAAAAAGAAATGTTGCAAGAGTTCATACATATGTGCATACATATTACATATATAAACAACACAAACTAAGACAAAAATAAATTTATTGGCTCAAAGGGGAAGGGAGGCTGATAAACTGGGTAAAAGGGGTTAATGGTATGGTGAAAGACAGAACTGGACTTTGATGATTAACTTAATGTAGTTTATACATCTTGATTCCCAATGATGTACACTTAAAGTTTATATAATGTTTCTGCAATTAAAATATATGACTTTCATGGGTGAAAATTGTTCTGGACAAGAGATGCTCCTTGATTTGAAAGTGATAATTAGTTAAACTCTTAATAAATTTTTAAAAATAATGAAAATAAGATGATAACTAGGCTTATCTAAAATTCTCATGAATGCTATGATAGGAGACAAAGATGGTGTACATAAGGGTAGAATGATGCTTCAGTTATTACTGTAGTACTATCTACAGTTAGCACTGCCATGTAGAGCTGTGTTCTGCCCTGCCCTCCGATATCCCTTAATCTTTATGGAGCTGATGGCTGCCTTGACAGTCCATACAGTTGATTTAGCCTCTGTTATCAGTTTTGCTTTCTATTACCTAACACCTCTATTTGTTGTCCCAGTGGCTGTTTTTCATAATATTTGCCTTCTGCTGTTTATTCTCCCTTGATTTTTGTTTTTGTCATCCTTCTCTGGGGGTCCTGCACATCCGGTCATATTCAGCCACACAAATCTTTTACAGTTTGCATGGGACTCTCTTAAATGGAGATTATATTTCTCTCAAACTTTAAAAAATTCAAAACCTATATTGAAATCATTTATATTTGTTTTTATTTTATCTTTAGTTTTGAGTTTGGAGCTATTCTGGGTTCTTGAGGGTAGTATGTCACTGATTTAGATGTAATCAGAGTTACTTTTTGATACAAATACCAGTGATCTCCACAAACACTGAGGAGAAAAACCTCAATGAAACATCAGTAAGTTATAACTAATAATGATCCATCTGTTAGAGCAAGGCTTATGTGCTAAAACCACCTTTTATTCAATTCCCTCTCAGCAGAGAAAAGGATGAAGAGATACTATAAATCATGGAATGTCCAGAGTTTCTGATTTATTTCAATGACTGATTTAAAACCAGTATTTTATCAATGCTATCACCACTGTGGCATGTCAACACCTGTTAGTTGTTCATGGTTTGTGAAACAGCTCCTTGATAGTCATTATAGAGTATGATGAATTGAAGGAGCTTCTGTCTAGAAAAAACTAGCTTAGTTTCTATATTCTTGGGGGATAGGAACATTCCTTTTTTTTGTCTGCAAGAGGAAATTCCTATGAAACATGCAGAAGTTACCTCTATCTTCTAGACTCACTGTATTTCCAATAATTTTGGCATTTACAGAGAGTCTTTTATTTCTCACCCATCCAATTAACTCTGCCTATTTCCATTTTGCACCACCAAACACCTGCAAATGCAAGCAGGGTGAATCCAGTCATTTTATTTCACAGAAGTATCTTTATTCTCTCCTCCATGTCTAAGGCAGTCTTTTAAAAAAATCACAATCAATAAAATGACTTAAGTCGTCCATCCATTCTGGGTAAGTTTTTTATATTTATTTGCATGTTTCTTTCTTTCTTTCTTTCTTTTTTTTTTTTCTGAGATTATGTATTGCTATTTTTGCCCGTGGAACCAGAGGCTCACGTTGCCCACAGACTCAAGCAATCCTCAGCCTCAGCTTCCCAGGTAGCTGGGATTACAGGCCCGACCCCCTATATATTTTAGCTTTTCAGATATTCTGCTTTTAACTTCTGATAGAAAATATGTTTTTTTTTTTATTTCGGTGCATTTTCTTTCTTTTTTTTCTTTATATTTCTGTGTATTTTCTATACTATGCATTGCAACTCATTTTTAAGGACAGGTTTTCTCTAAATTTTATACTTTAAATTGTTTTAATTTTTATGTTTGCATCCAGTAGATGTTTTTGCCTAAGGCAAGATTGATTTACCATACTGCACATGACAGAAATGTAGGAACCTACATTTTCAGAAGTATGTTACTACACTATACTCACCACCAAGACACCCATAGTCCTCCAAGTCTATCTACTCTAAGTTCTTCCACCTTTTCTCCTTAACTTCTCTCTTATTCATTGGTCATCTTATTTTTATAGTCAGACTCCTATTGTATGTTTTTTGTTTCACTTTGCTTGATGCTTTGCTATTTTCAAAAATTCTTATGCACTCAATAAATGTACAATGGTATAGTCATATATGAATATTCTACAAAGTCTTGTTTTTGTTTTGAATATTTGACATTTGCCAATAAAAATGTACTTTTCAGGTGTTTGTGATAAAATTCCACTCTTTCTACTGTGAAAATGTTTTCCTGCTAAATATTGAATTTTCAGATTCTCATCCAAATATAACTGGTTGATTGATGAGATATTAATTAATTGAATTTTATTTTGTTCTTTACAAATATAATTTCTTATATTTCTGAATATTTTCAAAAAAGCAGCTAGTCTGTACTTTAAGTACATAGTAGCAGAAAAATTAGCAAGATTAGGAAAGATTTACATTTTTGAAGAAATGAGAATTGTAATCTATTATTCCCTTTGAAACAAACATGCAAACAAATTAATTTTTTTCCAAGCTATTTATATGGGACCTCCTAATACACAATAGAGTTTAAAAGAAAACTAGTTCATTTGGAGAAATATTCTGAAAATGTTATTATATGACCTTAAAAAGGAAAATAATAATGGCACTATAAATATGCAGAATTAATTAAGTTTTATTTTAAAGATATGATAAATTAAAAATAATTTTGCTCTGATAAAGGGATCTTGAGAAATGAAGTAGCTTGATTTCTCTCAATAAGATAAAACAACTGAAATAAGAAAAAATATAATTACTTTCTGATCCCTGACAAACGAATTAGTTCACAAATGAGCAACTCCTTCCCATGTATTAATGTAGAAACCCTGAGTAACAGCTCAATGCCAAATTTTAAGTGATCAGAGAACATGGAACACATTTTCAATGAATTGTAATCCAGATGGAGAATGAACAACATTTTGCTTTTTCAGGTGATATTTTGAAATCATACATCAATAATTTGTTCTATTAAAAAATTCAAGCAAAGAAATCCAAACCAATTAGATTTTCTCTAGAGTAGAATAGTCAGAATGTATAAGTTTCACAACTTTCCATTTTTAACTACAACCATGATGAAAGAAAGCTAATTTTTTTGATTATCAGTCCTTGATCTGGAGAGAATGGGAGAAGGTCATTAATAGTAAGTATTTTCTTCCATTTTGCCTGGAGTAAATAAATGCCAATTTCTATTCAATTTTATTTTTTAGTGTTTAATTCTACCAAAACCTATGAATAAGTGAAGTTAGAACAGGATAAGATGACCTAAATTTTAAAACTGACACAAAACTATTTTGTTATAGTTAGTTCACTTATATCAGCTTCATCTTAAACTTTTTCAATCTCTTTAAAGTAATGACATATTCATAATCACCACTATGTCTCTATCCATTTTTTCCATTTTGTGTCTCTGTCCTAAGAAATTTATTTACCTCAGGAAGTTGGAAACATCTATTTCAGAGAATTAAAATTTTACTTAGCATTAAGTTTTCTTTTGGAGTAAAAACTTGAACTATGAAACTTTTGTCTTGGATATCCTACTTATCTGTATCTCTTCCTGAGACAATGATTCTCAATACTGTGATCAATGGAGAAGTATCAAAAGAAACCACAAAGTCATGAAAGAGCTAAGGGGAGTCTATTCAAAATTTATACTTTGAAATACTGTTTTACCACAATATTGTGATATGGTACTTAGAAACTTCGAAATATGTTCATGAAAACATTTCAGGAGCATGATGCTATGATGATAATGAAGACTAATTCAATTAATTAAGTAAATGGTTTAATTTAATTACATATCCTGATTCATATTTTATTTTTGTATGTAAATATGTTCTATCAAGTACATATGGCTGATGATATGGCTCATATTGTACCTGGTACTATTGAAACAAAGTTTCCATGTTACAAAATTTATTTTACTCATGGATTTATTGAAGTTTTCTGTAAGCATCTTTGAAAAGTTATTCATAATACTACAGGTGCTTGTCTCATTTTACCCCTTTTTCTTTTCCATCTCTCTCTTCTCTATCACACTATCAAACTCTATGAGTAGCTCTCTTTCTTTATGATTAGTTCTGTCTTCAGTATTCGTTCAAACTTTAGTAAAATACCAAAATAAAAAAAATACATAAAGAGAACAGTTTCAAATTTATATTTTCTTTCCTGGATAACTAAGCAAAAAAAAAAAAAAAAAAAAAAAAAAAAAAAAAAAAAAAAAAAAAAAAAAAAAAAAAAGACATAAATATGAAGGCACTTTAAAATTAAAAGAATGGGAATGGGCCTCTGCCATTCAGTCTAGGTGCAGACTGAGTTTTACTGGCCTAGGAAAAGACAGCTTGGAGGTGACAAGTTCACAAACAACAGTCCAGTGGGACTCAGGCTGAGATGTGCAATGAGTTTTACTGGCCTAGGAAAATCCAGCTCGGTGGAGATGGGGCTCAGGTGAGGGCTCCAGCCAGCACCTGACTACTTCCAGTTGCCAAGGTTACACACCTGGGAGATAGAGTGGTGACATGAGCTTTGCAACTGAATGGGCCCCTGCCATTCAGGCCAGGGCAGACTGAGTTTTACTGGCCCAGGGAAAGACAACTTGGTGGCAATGAGCTCACACTCCAACAGTCCAGAAGCACCGGTACTGCTGCACAGCACCAGCACAGACTAGAGAAACAGGGACACTCACTACCCAAGAGCATCAAGACACCCCAGTCAAAAAGGATTATGAGACAAGCCCTAGATGCCTGGAGCCACTGAAAAATGTTTAAGACCCATCAATCTAAAAGAGGAGATAGAACAAAAAAAAAGAAGAAAGACAATACAATTGAAACCACATCTAGTCACCACATCCACTCTCTGAAAATGAACTTGTCCCCCCAAATAGCCAAGAAACAAGATATAATCACCACAGCAGCAAAAACACAAAGGCAGAGTTAACCACAACTAGATAGGCTTCAAAATGCCATCTAATTCTAGAGCAGTAGTCACTCAATATGCAGAGCAAGTCCAAAAGGAAAAACTGGTAGGAGGAAGAATACAAATACTCAAGCAAGCCCTATGAACAATAACTCACCACCAAAGGATAAACAATCTGCAGAAACCAACATGGATGACATGGAAGAAATGCTTAATATGTTGGGCATAGAATTCAGAATCAACTAACAAAATCACTCAAAGAGGCTAAGGAAGGGGGGGGGAGGGAAAGCAAGAGGTTAGAAGCCTTCAATGAACTAAAAGAACTAGCAGAAAAATAGAGAAAAGAATGCAGCAAAAAGAGCAATATCATTGATGAACAGAAAAATGAAATTGAAGACATAAATAAGAAGCTGAATGAGATACATTTTATAAGAGGAGCAATAGAAGAGCTCAAAAATGCATGGAAGAGCCAGGAAAGCATATTAGAAGAAATAGTAGAATGAATCGGCACACTAAAGGATACAGAAGGAGATAGAATGAAGAAAGAGAAAAACAAAGTAAGAAGACAGAAGGAAAAAGCAGAGGTCTGTCAGATACCCTAAAGAAAACAAATATAAGAGTAATTGGAATCCCATAGAGAAGAGAAAGACATGGGATCTGAAAAAGGCTTTTCAATGAAATAATGGAGGAATATTTCACAAACCTGAAGAAAGAAATGAAAATAGATACACAGGAAGCAAAAAAGGATACCTAACTACTTTAATGAAAGAAGAAACACAGCAAGACACATCATAGTAAAATTTTCAAGAGTCAAAGATAAAGAAAAAATTATGAGAATAACACAAGAGAGGACTCAGATAACCTACAAAGGAAAACCAATTAGTCGAACCTTAGATTTCTCAGAAGAGACACTACAAGCAAGAAGAGAATGGGGTGACATTTTCAAAACATTCCAAGACACAAAGTGCCAAACAAGAATACTCTAAGCAGCAAAATTGCCCTTCCTTTATGAAGGAAATACTAGAACCTTCTCAGACAAGCAAAGCCTCCAGAAATTTGCTACCACCAAATTCACACTCCAAGAACTCCTTCAAGAAGCCCTAAGATCAAAAGCTGCAGAAGAATAAAAAGAATGAATAATAAATAGAAAAGAAAGAAGAAACTAAAACAGAACCTCAAATGACCACCAGGAACCCACTGTTAGTACCTCAAGCATCACTAATTACTCTAAATGTCAATGGGTTAAACCCATCAATCAAAAGACATAGAGTTGTGCAGACTGGATTAAAAGACAGAACCCAACATTCCACTGCCTCCAAGAGACATATCTGATCCCAAAAGTAAGCATAGATTGAAGGTAAAAGGCTGGAAAACAATTCTACAAGCAAATGCCCCCTCCTCCCCCCCCAAAAGGTAGCCATTCTTATAGTATACAAAGCAGATTTCAAAATAAAAAAAAGTAACAAATGATAAAGAAGGTCACTACCTAATGGTTCAAGGGTCAACCAACCAAAAAGACATAACAATTATCAAGATATACTCACCAAATTTGGGTGCACAAAGATTCATAAGACAGCTACTCAGAGAACTGAAAACAAATATAGATGAAAACACATATGTAGTAGGAGACTTCATTACCCCACTCTCAACAAAGGACAGATCAAAAAAAATTAAAGCTACATAAGGGAACAAAAGCCTTAAAAAAAGTCCTAGACAAAATGGACCTAATATATATCTACAGGATGCTACACCCACAAGGAAAAGAATACACCCTCTTCTCAAACACACATGGATCATTCTTTAAATTTGACTACATACTAGGCCACAAGGCAAACATGAATAAATACACAAAGATTGAAATAATACCAACTTTTTATTCAGACCATAAGGGTTTCAAACTAGAAATCAACAATGAAAAGAAAACAAGAAGAAAATCAAGTATTTGGAGATTGAACAGCATGCTACTAAAGGAAGAATGGGAAATTGAAGAAATTAAAGCTTGCTTCAAAACAAATGACAAAGAAGACACAATATTCCCAAATGTCTGGGATGCAGCAAAAACATATCTAAGAGGAAGGTTCATAGCAATACAGGCTGATATCAAAAACCAAGAAACTAACCAAACTACCAACTGGAAAAATTAGAAAAAGAGCAACAACAACAACAACAACAAAAAAAAACCAAAAACAAAAACAAAACTGAGCAGAAGACAAGAAATAACAAAAATAAAGAAGAAATAAACTAGAAACCAAAAAGACTATGAAGAAGATCAACAAAACCAAAAGTTGGTTCTTTGAAAACATAAATAAAACTGATATGTCCCTTGCAAAGCTCACAAAGGAAAGAAGAGAGAAAATTCAAATAAACAGAATCACAAATAAGAGAAGATATTACAACAGTTACAAAATAAATCCAAATGACAATAAGAGTTACTATGAATAACTATACGGAAATAAATACAGCAAAGAATGAGATGGACAGATTCTTAGAAAGATACAACTCTCCAACATTGAACAAAGATGATATAGAGAACTTAAATAAACCAATCACAAGCAGTGAAATTAAAGCAGTCAACAAAACTCTGCCTAAAAACAAGAGTCCAGGACCTGATGGCTTTACAAATGAATTCTACTAGACATTCAAAGATGAAATAACACCTGCACTACTAAAGCTTTCCCAAAAAATTGAGAGAGAAGGAAAACTGCCAACACATTCTATGAAGCAAACATTACACTCATACCAAAACCAAATAAGGACAGCTCCAAGAAAGAAAACTATAGACCAATTTCCCTAATGAACGTGGATGTAAAATTTTTAAACACAATCTTAGCAAATCGAATCCAAGATGCATAAAATGCATTATTCACCATGACCGAATGGGATTTATCAGGGGCACAAGTATGGTTCAACATCCAGAAATTAATTAACATAATACACCACATCAACAAAGAGAAAAACAAAAGTCACACGATAATATCAATAGACGAAGAGAAAGCATTTGACAAAGTACAGCATCCATTCATGATAAAAGCCCTTGAAAAAATTGGGGATTAAAGGAATTTACCTCAACATAATAGAAACCAACTATGACAAACCTATGGCAAACATCATCCTGAATGGGGAAAAACTAAAATCATTCCAATTAAGATCTGGAACCAGGTAAGGATGCCCACTCTTCCCACTGCTCTTTAACATTGTATTGGAAGTTCTAGTTAGGGCAAAAAGGCAAGAGAAAGACAGAAAAGGGATACAAATAGGTAAAGAGTAACTGAAGCTATCATTATATGCTGATGACATGATTCTTTATATAGATAACCCCAAAAAATCCACAGGAAAATTGCTTGAAATAATAAACCATTTCAGTAAGGTAGTTGGACACAAAATCAACACACAGAAGTCAGTAGCTTTCCTATATGCAAAAAGTCAAATAGAAGAAGACAAAATCAGAAAAACCATCCCATTCACCATCACACCAAAAAAATTAAATACCCGTGAATAAACTTAACAAAACACATGAAAGAACTATACAAAGAACATTTCCGAACACTGCTAAAAGACAGAGAAGAAGACAACTAAATGGAAAGACATTCCCTGTTCATGGATTGGAAGAATTAATATCATCAAAATGGCCACCCTATCAAAAGCAATCTATAGATTCAATGCAAGCCCAGTAAAAATACCAATGGCATTTTTAAAAGAGATAGAACAAAAATTACTGAAATTCATATGGAATAACAAAAGACCTCGAATATCAAAAAGCCTCCTGACCAGAAATAAAGAGAATGGAGGTATTACAATTCCAAACTTCAAACTAAACTGCACAGTCATAATAACTAAAACAGCTTGGTACTGGTACAAAAAAGACAATCAGACCACTGGAATAGAATTTAGTGCCCGGAAGTAAAACCACACATGTATAGTCAACTAATTAAGTAAGTAAACTAATCCTTGACAAAGGAGTGAAAAATTTACATTTGAACAAAGATAACCTCTTCAATAAATCATGCTGAGACCCCATTGGACTAAGACATGCAAAAAAATGGACCAAGACAATTCCCTCACATCATGCACAAAAATCAATTCAGAATTGATAAAAAACTTATGTCAGACCTGAAACCATAACAAACAGAGAAAACGTGGGTAAAACCCTCCATGAATTACAATTCAGAAATCCCTTTCTGGAAACATCTACAGATAGCAAAAAAAAAAAAAAAAAAAAAAAAAAAAAAAAAAAAAAAAAAAAAAAAAAAAAAAAAAAAAAAAAAAAAAAAAAAAAAAAAAAAAAAAAAAAAAAAAAAAAAAAAAAAAAAAAAAAAAAAAAAAAAAAAAAAAAAAAGAAGGAAAACATAAACAGATGGGACTACATCAAACTAAAAAGCTTCTATACATCAAAAGAGACAACTGAAAAAAACATTAAGAAGCCCAACTGAATGGGAAAAATTTTTGCCTTCCACAGGAGTGATAAAGGTTTAATAATAAAGATCCACAAATAACTCACACAACTAAACAAAAGCAAAACAAGAAGCCCAATCAAAAATGGGGAGAACTAAAAAGACACTTCTCCAAAGAGGATATACAAATGGCCAACAAGCAAATGAAAACTTGCTCAATGTCAGTAATAGTAAGGGAAATGCAAATCTAAACCACAATTAGATACAGCCTTACACTAGTAAGAATAGTCCACATCTGTAAAACGGGCAACAACAAGTGCTGGCAATGATGTGGAGGGACATTGCTGATGGGTATGTAAACTGGTCCAGCCACTATGGAAAGCTGTGTGGAGGATGGAGGACCCTCAAATTAATGAAAATGGAACTACCATTTGACCCAGCAGTTGCTCTCTGGAATCTACCCAAAAGAGACCTCAACGTGGGTACAAAAGGACACCTGTTCCCAGATGTTCATTGTTGCACCATTTATAATTGCAAGAACTTGGAAGCAACCCAAATGCCCCAAAACAGATGACTGGATGAAAAAAAATGTGGTACATATACACAATGGAATATCACTTATCAATTAAAAATGACAAATTTGATGATTTTGTGATAACATGGATGTACTTAGAAGAAATCATATAGCAGAAACATGTCAAAAAGAAAAAGACAGAAACCAAATGGTTTCAATAATATATGGGATATAGGAAAAAATAAACAAAAGTCAAAATAAACAAAATAGGAAAAAATAAACAAAAGGGGGGAAGGTGGGGGCATGAATCCCTGAGATTACAAAGATGTGAAATTTATATATAAATACATTTTTTAAAATAAAAATAATAAAAATTTAAAAAATGAAATAAATTAAAAAACCCAATTTTGAAGAGAAAAAAATTAAAAGAATGAAAGTTCTACAGAAAATAATATCATTTATGTCAAAATTTTTATAATATCCTTATTTAGTGAAGAAACTCAAAGGTCACTTTACATGTGTAATTGTAACTGAACTTTCTTAATGTGAACTTTCTTAATGTGTGGTATTCACAGGTGTGTTTATTTTTCTATAAGCTTGATTTCTATGATACTCCGCAAGACAAAGATGTTCTATTGTAATAAAAGAATAAGCTGTAATTTCAGAATGCAGCTCAAGTAACCTTTATATACATAGCATTCAAAAACAGATTATACTTTTCTGTATCTTCTTTAAAGTCTAAGCACCTCAAATATTACTAGGAGCATAAAAAGTTAAAGGTGGTATGCTTTTACAGGCAGTCATCTGATATAGTGTATTACAATGAACAAGATAACCAATCACAAATTTAGCATGCAGAACTTAACCTGAATTCCCTCTGATTCCAAAGCTATTTTATTCTATATTACTGGGATCCAAAGTAAACAAAACTAATTAGTTCTGAAGTCACATAATTCTATTTTTAATTTTTTTATATTGAAAAGTTCAGCTAAGTTATTATCCCTGTGTTGCAGATTTTGAATTAAACTGTAGCTAGAGAAATCATGACTTGATTGTGTTAGCACAGAGATAATAGCAGACTCAGCTAAAATTAATGGTAGAACTCTTAGTGATGTTCAAAATGTGTCTTTTTGGTTGAACAATAATTATTTTGTAAATCTTAATAAACACTTAACATTAAAGAAATCTATTTTTGCAATCAGCTATCAATGTGCTATTATGAAATTACTGCTCCCTAATTACAGGTATAGTGTAAGAAACAGAAACAATATGTGAATAGCACAAAGCAGGTCAGCAGAAGTCTTCTGTATTCCTTACCTTTACTATCACTGTGACAGTAGCAATACCAGGTGGCATTGTTCCATAAATATCAAACGCCTCCACGAGAAAAGTGATAGTTGCTTCCTGATCTGGAAATGACTCATAGTCCAAACTCCTTAAAAGGGAAAGTTCTCCTGTAAAGGGATGTAGTGCAAAAAAGTGCCTCACTTCTGGACTTCTTATCCGATAAGACACATTTGCTCCAAGGTCAACATCTTTGGCCTGTAACAAGTTAAGCAGAACAGTGCTTATATCAATTATATGAGCATAATAGAGTACCCCCAAACCGATGGGTTCATGTGTTATACTCAGGGTAGCACAAACTTCAAGATGGCAAAAAGAAAAGATCCAGAATAAAGTACTTTTGTACTATTTTTTAAACATAGGTTTATATCTATGCTTTATGCCAATTTTCTGACTAAAATTTTTTTTCACTTTTATTTTAGTTTGATATGTGAACATGGTATAAAGGACAAATGCATTTTCCAGTCTTTCAAATCCTCACTTTCCCCTTATTTCAAGATTTGGAGCAGGTATGTTTCATAATTATTTTTTTCTCTTTACTTGAATAACACTTTCCTTTCAGTACACAATTTTGAAAGCAACTTTCTCAGCAAACATTCTCACTGGCAAGAAATCTGCCTTGTTTCTATTTGCATTTCAAAGTCTAGCATAGGACTTGACTACAATTCTACCTAATGAATTAGTAAATGAAAGAACAAATGATGACCAGGAGAAAAATCTAGAAATAATGGCCAACATTTACTTATCTTAAATATCTTCTTTATTATTTAAAAAATAATTGAAGTAATATTTGAAGTAATATTAATAATTAATTACCGTTCCCCCACTCCTCCTCCTTCAATGTTTCACTTCTGTAGTCAGCCATCAAGATATCAATAGTTTTAAAGCTGATTTTATTGTTATCTTAGTTTAATTCTATAGTCCACATAGTAGTTATATACTCTACTACATTTTTCTCCTTTTGTATTATTTCACTTAGCGTTAAGCATTTATACTCCATCATGTTTCCATACATGCCATGATACATTAGTTTATATTTAGGTTTAGATATATTAATATTTATTGCCAGTTGAAAGCATACAGGTTCTTGAAAACCCTGTCAACAAAATTCAAGTTGGGAATTGCAGGTGGACAAGGGGCAATAATTTATTTTTTAAAAACATACTTCATGGACCATCTGTATGAAAATCAAAGGGATATTTGTTCTTAATGCATATTTCTGGGCAAACTAGGCTACTGTGTAAGAAAGTTCAGAATTACTCATGGATTATAGTTATAAAGTAAGTGACTTGTATATAGAAATAACTATTAAGAAGGGGAATTACACCTTAATAAAGGTGACAGCTATATAATGAAGGAATAAAGAAAGTGAGCAATTTTTATTTCTGTGAAATATAGGGAAATATATACATATATCTGCATGCACATATTTTCATATATGCATAATGTATACATCTTTATACATGTATATTTACATATATAAATATTTTATACTTCTGTGAGCATAGACAAATTTTATAAGCACACAAATATTATTGAGTACTCTGGATGTACAAGACCAGAGTCCATTATTAATATATTTTGAGAATGAGAAACTGTTATATTGCCTATTGTGATAATAAACAGCATTTTTAAGCTAAAAATCTATTAAATACTGCTATTTAATTTCTTACAAACACATATTCTAATTCATTAGTTTTCTGCATATCCCTCGAGTATGGTTGTCTGGTGACATCCAATATATAGTATTTAAGAGATTGATATTAAAATGTTACTTGCTTATCTGAAATTAAAATTTATCTGAATGTATGTTTTATTTGATAAGTCTGTTAAAACATATTAATGGCAAATTCTATAATATAGATTCCATTACATGATTGCTTCTTCCACGCACCTCTACTTGAAGGAAGGTTGTCCCAGCAGGCAGATTCTCTTCAACAACAACAGTATATGTTGAATTGGTGAACACAGGACTATTATCATCAATATCCAAAACCTTGATGGCAAGAGTTAGAGTTGAATGACGAGGATGTACTGCTCCATCAGTTGCCACAACAACAAGTTCATAGTAATCCCGGACTTCTCTGTTAAGTTTCACTGCTGTGTAAATGCTCCCATTGGATGTGATACGAAATAGGTTATTGAAGTTACCCAAACTGTAGTGCACTTGGCCATTTATTCCAGCATCAGGATCTGTTGCCTAAATGAAGTCAAAAGCAAAGGAATTCACTAGTATATTTCATTTAAGTTAGAAAGCAGTAATGAATAAGTTTTAATATATTTCTAATCAAATAGCTTTTTCTCGAAGAAGAAAATTTAAAAGATAATGACATTGTAATTAAAAAATTAAAACATGGAAAGCAATATAATTTAATGAATATTTTTATTGAAAATGAATACAACATAAATATCACTGGCATTATATCATTAGCAATCATGGTATTATATGATAATTAATTTCAAAAATACTGATTTTTTTCTTGTAACATCATTTTCTTAATATATTTCAATATCTAGAATATGAGAATATTTTAATTAATTTAATATAATATACTAGGTGATAATATAAGTCTATCTTGCTTTCCATTCAAATGTTTTGTACATTTTTATAATTATATATGCTTGAGCATGATATTACCTCATTTCATCTCTGCAATATTCTTATGAGAAATATCATTAGTACCATTTCCTAAATGAGAAAATTGTGACTGTAATTTAATAATATTGCTTAGAGAAGAAATCGGTGTATTAGGGACCTGGTTCTTAGGACATTACTTCTCATATAAAACTATGTGATATATATATATATGTGAAATTTATAAATATTAGAATAATATATACATAAAACTGAGATTTGAAGCCAAATATAATTCAAAACTCAGTGATTCAAAAATACAATGATAGCTACAAAGCAACAGCAATGATTGTACTTCATGAACAGAATACAAATCTCTAAGATCTCTAAGTGATAACTGTGAGTTGATTCTATAGTAAGTACATTTTAATTTTTTCATGTAAAATCATTTGATTTAATGAGTAAATCTTAAAAGAATACTTTTCTAAACTAATATTATGAAAATCTTATATAAAATTATCAATTGGTATATACATTATGACCTTTTATGAAATTCTATAAATTTAATTTAAATAGCGCTGCAATTTTGTTCTTTAAAGAAACTTAAATAAGTCTTCTGAAGTCTTAAATATTATATGGTTATGCCCCAAACTGCTGCCACAGGAGGGAAGGAAAATAAGACACTGCATGCATTATTAGGTAGTAGCATCATACTCACTTATGTCCAGATAGTCTAATATAACATGTTTTAATATAACATGTGGAAAGCTTCAGGTACACTGGTGAAACATTCAGAGTTGGACTGCTGAGTGCTTGAGTCATGTTTGTTTGCAACAATAAAGTCCAAGATGTGAAAGTCATGCTTGTAACTGTGCTTTTCTGTATATCAGAGTGCCTGACATACTAGCAAGATTTATCCCTCTGGCGCATTAAAACATAAATGTCCCATGGGAGATCATTATGCCTTAAAATGACCTCCAAGAAAGGGAACAAATTTGGAAGTACTGCAGGATGCCTGACTGGGAAAAAAATATACTGCAAATTAGTTGAAGACTCGCCATGAACATTTTCTTCTATTTTAATATTTTGCTTAAATTTTCCTCATATTATTTATAGATTTGTCAAGCTGGTCATCTTTGGGGAAAAAAATAACATGGACAAATCATTTTTTATTATTATTTTTGGTCTGAAATTATGGATGAATTAAATAGAAAGATACAACTCAACAGTATAAAAAGGCCTTATTTCATAGACCCAACACTCTTAAAAATTTCAGTGATTTTCTATGGGAATTTTTGAGATCACAAGGTCATTTATGGCATCCATATCAAACATGCAGTCAATAATTTAGTGTAACCAATAATTTTTGCTCCAGCTATACTTTTTGTTAACCTAAAGTAAGATTTATTATGATAGAGTGATTCAATATGACTAATGTGGCCATATGTACATATATATATATATATGTATACAAATATATGTGTATATGTGCATATTCCCAAATAACAATGCCATTTAAGGTAAGATGTGGGACACATTTAGAGGACAATTACTCCATTTATGCATGAGGGGGTGAAATTGTACATGTGCTGCTCCATTTATGTTCACTTATTTGATATATCCACTAGAAAACAACATGTATCAGTAGTGTTCTTTTGTTACTATAGAAGATTACCACAAATTTAGCAGCTGACTTTTTTTTTTGAGACTAGGTCTCACTATTTTTACCTGTGGAACTGCAGGCTCACATTGCCCGGGGTACCACAGACTAAAGCTATCCCCAGCCTCAGATTCCCAGGTAGCTGAGATTACAGGCATGCACCACCACACCCAGCTATTATTTTGGGGGACTAGATCTCGCTACATGCCCCTGACAGGACTTGAACCACGATCCCTGGCCTTGGCTGTGGCTTCCTAGGCCACCACCTACAGGAATGCGCCACCATGCCCGGCTATATCTTTATTATTTTATGACTGTCTAGATCAGAATTTAATTTCTGGAGGCTACAGGGGAAGATCTATTCCTTCCTCATCTGGGTTACTGACACTTTATAGCTTATTGACACTGTGAGATTTAGATTCCCATTTCTTTATTAGCTGTCATGTGAAAACCACTCCCAACTCCTAAGGACTACCCATGTTTCTTTACCTGTTGTATAATTCTTGTCTTCAAGATCAGCAATCACAAATTGAGTCTTTTTCATACTGTCTGAATCTCTCCTTATTTTCATCTATCTTACCCCTCTGACCCATTCTTTTCCTACTTCTACTTTGAAGGATTCCGATGACTATATTTTGTTCACTTGAACAATGCAGTATATTCTTCCCATGTCAAAACTCTTGGTTTTAACTGTATCAACAAAGTTCATTTGTAATTTAAGGTAACATATGGGAACAACATATTGGGGTAACATGTCATTTAAGATATTCACATGTGGGGAACACTTGGAGGACCATTATTCTATTTTTATACCACCAGAAGGTTTAAAAATTCCCTAATTTGGAGTAACACATGTCATTTAAGATATCCACATGTGGGGAACTCTTGGAGGACCATTATTTTAGTTTTATACCACCTGCAGTCTAAAAAATTCCCTAATTGAAATCTTGATTATGTCTATGTCTAACTTTTTAAAATTTTCAGTCTTACCTATTGCAGCATAAAATATAGCTCAACTATAAACCCAATAGATTAGACAAATAATGAAAAACATATTTCTGACATCTTTCTTTTATTCACTTAATTATTCATTCATCTTATACCTCAGGAAAGGCATATTTAATTCTGTGTATGAGACTTAGCTACAAGTTATGAAATACAATGGTATATTAGACAACAAGGTTTAAGATAACATGTTATTTACAGAAAAAATCCCTATATTATTGACAATATTTTGCTTTATCCTAATATCTCAACCCAATATCTCAGAATGAGCTGCTATCAATTATGGTTTTAGGTTACAAACCCTATCTTGTTTCCACTCCGTTACTTCTCTTCAAAGATACCTCTTATGCAAGAGAACATCGTAGAATCATTTCTCTGCTTAACACAATCAAAAATTTTGACTGCCCTTGGGTAATATTGAAAGCTTTAATAGACATCTAAGAGGTCCTCTAGCAAACATCTCTTTCACTGTATCAGAATTTCGAAACAAGTCCTAACTTCAAGCTTTTCCAAATGCTCTATATCTTACTGCTATAGTTCACAAGATCATTCTGCCATCAGTTACCACCCACTCATTTTTCAGGTGTTGATGTAAATATTACTTCTTCTAAGCAATCTTCTTTCACTCCTGAGGTATAAATTAGACTGTGTTATTACATATGCCTTTAATCTGCACCACTTTTAATAATGTTTAATTATATGTTAATTGGTGTGGTTATTTGACAACAATGTCGTCCTCCCCACCCCCAATATAAATCTAAGAGTATATCTGGGTTTATTATTTCCAATGAATGACAATAGTTAGCATAGTAGGTATGCATTAAACATGTAAATGCAAAAAGAATTGAATATGTATATATAAATTAATATACTTGCGCTAATATTAGATATTGCTTAATGATTTTTTTATTCATTATGCTATATTTCTAGGTCTCAGACATTTCAATATAAAAAAGAGATGAAATAGACCAGTGATTTTTAACCGTTTTCCCATCACTATGCATGTTAGGGATGAAATTTACAAATATAGCACAGATCCTCAATTACAACATAATTGTCTTATAGTAATACCATTTATATGTCACTGAATTTCATGGAAAACATACAATAACTTAACTAAATAGACACTAATATAGATATAATAGGCAATATTATAACCATGGAAGTGTAGGGCCTACATAGGTAACAAATGACTTTGAAAAGACGATGCATTTTCAGACTAATGAAATAGAGGCTTATTTAAAAAAATCTGCTATAACAAGAGACTGAGATAGGAAAACAATGTCCTTTTCAGGACCAACTTTTTGTATAAACCATTTTTTCCTTGGGGATCTTCCCAATGTACATTAGCTTAGAAAAGTGCTGCATTGCATGATCTTTTTTCACTTCAGGTGATTGAATAAACACTTCCTCCCTGATGTTTCATCTTGCCAAATACAGCTTTTCTGACTTTGCTTTCTCTTTCACTAGTGGGTGGTCAATTTGGTAGAAGGAACCGGATAAATACAAAGTCAAATAAGATCACACTGTTTATAAGGATCTCCTATGGCTTACTTTTTAGTTATACAATCTCTTCTTCAATAGGTCATATTTATAATTAATTTTGTCCACCAGGGAAGATCTGAATGGGTGAGTGTGAAACAGTACCAACCAAATGATTTGCCTCTAAAATGAACCTCATTTCCTCTAATATCTGTTTCAGTCATCTATTAGAATAGTGTTTAACTCTGAATTGGTTTTAAGCTTGGACAAGGGATGTCTGATGTTAGTAATGGATATCCTCAAATTCTTGGGGTGTTTAGAGCACAGTTTACAATCAAATATAAACATAGATTTGATGTTATTGCTGTTGTTATTATTTAGCAGAATACTCATTAATATATTGAGTTTATTGACTACATCTATAATTTACTAAGTAATGCCAGGATCAAGTCCTACTTTAATACCATTAACGACCATCATATTTCTTGATACCAAATTTTACTGCATAGTTTGGTTCCAATTACACATATCTTGAAAATGATTCTTTTAAATTTATAGAACCAACAGTGCCTATACGCAAGCATGTCTATAATTACCTCTCGATTTCAGGGATCTACAGCAAAATAATAAATGGTATAAAAAAGATAATTAGAAATATATATGCCTTCAGTAGAGCCAATATGAATTTTTTTAAATGGCTTAAATGTCTAGGGGATAAAAGGACACGTGAAAGAATTAAATATTAGATTCAAGGCATGACATTTATTAACCCCAGGCTAATATTCCACATGATATTAGTTGATGTCCCTTAAAATGCTAGTACAACTTCCAAAAGGGGAAAAATAAATGAGGGCAGGTAGAAGGAGAAGGGACTATCTTTAAAAAAAGTTACTAAGCAGTTTGGATTAAAGAAAATTTGAAACGTTGCATTTCTTCAGAACTTCTCAAGTACCATTAATATTTTAATGAGCGAGATGAAGTTTTCAAGACACTATTGTATGTACAAGATTTAGAAATTCTGAGTAAAGAAAAATATCCTCCGCTCAATGTGTTGATTAAACCAAAAAAAAAGTCTAAATTCTGAAGCATAATTTAATTCTTACCTATCTTTTGACTTACTGTTACTATCAATATCCTTTATAAAATCACTGCTTAAGTCTAATCACTTTTCTATATTTTCCTAGGACTCAGCTTTAACTTTTGACATTTTCTTCAAGATTGCCATGATCATTTCTTATTTACCTTTGCAGTTACCTTTGAAGTTCCAGTTATTCATTCATTTACCAAGTCACCCCCTCTTCTGGGAACAGTACTGGCATTTACAGATCATTAAGTGAGTCAGAATTTTCCCCTTGACAGATGTTTACATCACTAATTACATTTCATACCCTTCTTCCACAACTATAAATCCTTTTAGAATAAGAAAAGTTGTTTGACTTTTGTGTGTATTAATAATTTTAAATAACAGCAATATTTATTTTACATTTGGTTAATTTGAGAGAAAATATCCAAATACATCTTTTACGTGGGAACTGAAAACAAAAGTTAGATAGCGAATGACTCATAAACAAACTTATATTAAGTTTAAGTACTAAAATCATATAATATGATCAAACTTAAGTATATACAAACAGATACACACCCACATTTTGAACCTGATAAACAACTTTAACCACTGGATATTGAGTTCCATGAAGAGGTTTTTGTTTTATGTTTGTGGAGTAAAGTAATGTAGTATTCTACATAAAAATGCTCTCAAATTAAGGTAACTTGGACACATATTGAAGAGAGGTGAATGTTTGTAAAATACACACCACTTTTTTTCCTTTCTAATGTCTTAATTGACACAAAATTAAGACCATGTAAGTTAAGTGACATGAGCTGGATAAATAAAGTAGTTTCACTTGTTTATTATTATAAATGAGCATGTATATGTTAGACAAAATAACTAAACATAAAAACCCTTATTATCAGCAGTACTGTCAAGATGTTTGCACTGATGTTTAATATCTACTCATGGAGCTCAGTGTGTGATGCTATAATGAAACCATTTATCTTCCTAAAAATCAATTAAAAGTTAATTAAAATTGTTAATAAGAAAAATCACACATCTCCTTTCCTTGTACAACATCAAAGTGATAAATAATAAAAGCTACAACTTTATAATATCTGTCTATGGTTAACATTTTATAATATACACCTTACTATGGGGTCTGATTTGTGACTATTTATTAATGAATTATATTCCTACAAAATTAGCTGATAGTTTATAGTCAAATAAAAACCACTTGGGTGGCTAGGGGAGCAACTTTGAATGTTTGCTAGAAAAACTTCCGGAAAGCTTTAATAACTAAATTCAAGGTTAAAGTATAATTGAGACAATCAAATAGTTACTTGGGAAAAATTCCCAGATGATTTGTAATTGCACATACTGAAAAATATTTAATATTTGTTGAACCATTAATTTATAATATACCACTTGAAAAGGATGCATAATAATATATTTTCATACATATTTGTTAAACTTTCCACCCTACTATCATTTGGAATGTTCTAAAATACATTATTTCTTTAAAAAAATGGAAGCTCATTATTGGAACTCCTATGGAAAGGTTTACCAATTAAATAGATATCTAAAAGCATACTTGTGTGGGTGGAACTTATTTGGATAAAACCTCTGATTCATGTACCCCTTCCACTGAGCAATTTCTAGGTGAATTACTTGTGCAGTTTTTATATCACTTGCTCAGTGATTAATTATAATTTAAAATATATATTGTGTTTATGTCTATTTAATATAAGTTGCCTAGAACTAAAATCATTTGCTTATTCTCACAAATTCTAGGTGAACACAAAGAACTCAGGGGATGAAAAGAAAATAGCTATTAGAAAGGTGTGAACTACCATGTAGCATCTAATTAACTCAGTGTGAAGCTGAGAGAGGCTTAGCTCAACTTTTTGTTTGTTCTCCACAACAATCTGAGTGGCTGTATACTGCTTTTTCTTCTTGAAATAAAAACCATAGTAGTTGAGCACAGAGTTCTGAGGGAGAAGCTGTTCCCTGAATTTTTAATAACATTGTTAGTGAAAATATAACTTTTTCAATCGGCTCAAATGAAAAAAAAAAATAGTTGCCCTTTATTTAAAGAAGCTATTTCAAGATGGTGATAATCAGTGTAAAAAGTGTAAAAGGATAGAAGCGATTAGTGACTCAAGATGGTAGTAAATGCTTTCACTCAACAAAATGGCACATTGTAGAGCAATGACAAGTAACTTATTGGCTTGAAGGTAACAATTGTTTTTGATTTAAAATCACTAAAAATTGTTGCCAGATTGAGTAACTTTTCACCAACTACTAGAATTAAAATGTCTAATCCCCATGAAAATACATATTTAAACAAGTGATATTTTTAAAAGACTTTAAAACCTTGGTCATGGAATGAGGCAAAATGGCAACAGAGTGAAGGTACCAGGTACCAGCTCTCCTTCTCTTTTCACTCTCAGCTAAATCATAACAAAATAAAACCAATCATGTCTGAAGTTGAAATGCTGAACTGCAGTTCTGTGAGAAACATCCACAGAAAGATGGCCCAGCTGAGCTGTCAGCATGGCTACTCATCACCACCAGCTACCAGTTTAAGAGGCTGGTTGCCAAGCATCTCAGAAGTGAAAGCATACCATTCTTGGCATTAATTCGAGTCAACAAGGCCAAGCCCCAGCCTTCGGTCCCATGGACCTGGCCTCCGGACACCAGTCATAGGAAACCAGCAGCTCCCAGCTGCCAGACACCAGTTGCAGGAGTCCAGCTGTCAGCCATGGTAACTGACAACGAGGCCTGGCTACCACTGGTTGTGGCTCTTGGAATAAGTCAAATAGAGAGACACAGGTCTGAGACATAGTCCTGTGGATAGTAATGAGACTGATTATTCTTCATACAGCAGATATTATATTAGTGCTGACATTAACAGATTTGAAACTGAAAAGATTCATGCTTATTAAAGAGGTAGATAGAAAATACAGTGGGTAGTGATCTGGAATAGAGGCAATCGGGACAGCATTGCTAGCCCGGCTAGGACATCTGGCAAAGGAAGATGATGTGTATGAAGAAGCACATACTTTAAAAAAGGGTAAAGTATTTCAGTGAATTTGAGATCCCCAAGGACATAAAAGGAGAGCAGGCATTGTGTTCTGCATTCCGTTTCCTATCTTTCAGGATTGGTGCTATGAGGGTCATGTTGAGAACACAGGGAATTCTGAGTTTCTTACTCTGACCCAAATATCAGAAGCATTTGAGATTGCCACAAATATGAGCCAGTATCACTCAAACTTTCCCATACTAATGTTTGGATCCTTCTAATAGCCTCACCAACCTGCTGACTCAGTAAGTACAAAACAGTCTACACACATACAAAAAAAAAAAAAAATGGTAAAAATAAAGAAATAAATACATACATAGAACCAATTGTGAGAAAAGTAAATTATTTAACATTTTTAATCTACTGCCAAAATTACGAAAACTAGTAATATATTGTGATCTCATGTGCAAAATGATCAAAGATACACACATAGAGAACATATGAAAACACAGAATCTCAAGAAAATATGACTACAAGGTGAGAGACAACTCTCCTAAATCCAAAAACAAAATGATAGAAAACTTTGTCTTCCTTTCAGAGAGTTAAAAAAGTTACAATAGAGAAACTCAAAGAGAAAGAAAAAAAATTAGAAAGGAAAGTCAAAGTATTCTAAGAGATTTCAGAAAGGTAAGCCAAAGAGATATGAGAAATCTCAGAAAGGCAGCTGAAATAAGGAAAGCTCAAAAGCAGCTAATCAAAAAGATCTAAGAAACATTCAATAAAACAAGCTATTGATCCCAGGAATAAAATCAATGAACAAGAAATAGAAAATGAAACAAGAAATAAGAAACTACAGCAATTCAGACAGTAAATAATATAATAAATGAGAAAAAAGAGCTGAAGAAAAAGTTACAGATTATATCAGTTGGGAGACTGAATAAATGATTTCAAAGAGACGAATGCTTTCAGGACCCAAACTGAGTAACAGAGAGATATGATATGTCGTGGGCAACGAGAGCCTGTGGTCCCACGGGCAAAAATAGCGAGACCTAGTCTAAAAAAAAAGAGAGAGAGAGATATGATATAAAACAAACAAACAAAAAACCATTTAAGATCAACATAAGAATAATGGGGGGGGGCAGAGGTGAAAAAAGTAAATTAGAAATAAAAAAATCCACAGAAATAATTCTAATATGTGGAAACTAAGCAACACATTACTGAATGTTTATCTGTTATGTAGTAAATCAAAGCACATACACACACAAATCTGGAGACAAATTAAAACAAAGCCATGAACTATCAGAACCATTAATAATAGCAAAAACAATTCTAAGAGAGAAGCAGGTAGCAAAATAAAAAATCAAGGCAAAGTTCAAATGAATAATTTAACATTATACCTTAAAGAAATAGAAGAAGAGAAAATTAAGCCATATGTAGAAGGGAGGAATTAATGACAATTAGAGTGGAAATACATGAAATAGAAACAGTCTAAAGTTCAACAGAATCAAACACTGGTGTTTTGACAAAATAGACAAGTTTCTAACTAGACTCACTAAGGAAAATAGTGGAAAAGCTTTAATAATTAGAGTCATAACTAAAGGAGTAAAAGCAGCAACAGAATTTTAGAATAGAGAACTAGAGGAGACTATTATAAACATCTTTATGTGAACAAACTGGAAAATCTAGAAGAAATGGACAAATTCGTCAGCGGCACATGGAACATTTCAAAACTAGACCAGGAAAAAAGAGAAGACTTGACAGACAATGACAAGTGAAGCAATGGAGAGAATAATCAAAAATTACCCCCCCTCAAAAAAAGACAAAAATATACAACTAGTGTTCTCAATGAATTCTACCAAACATACTAAGAGGAATCAATGCCTCTCCTTCTGAAAATCTTCCAAAAAACTGATTAAGAGTGAATATTCCAAAACACACATTATGAGGTAAATGTTATATTCTGTTACCAAAAGCAGACAGGGATATCACTAGAAAAGAAAAGTGCAGACCAATCTCCCAAAGAAACAAAGCTGCAACAATCCTCAACAAAAATATTAAACCAAGCCTAGTAATAGATTAAAAAGACCATACTATGTGGACAAGTATGATTTATACTTGGGGTTCATGAATGGTTCAGCAAACAAAAATCAATGTAATTCACTGTATGCACAAATGGAAAGATTAAAATCATATGATCACATCAACTGAAGCAGAGAAGCCTTTTGACAAGATCAGTACCCATTTATGATAAAAATTCTTACTAAAATAAGATTGGAAGAAATATATCTCAAAGTTCTAAAGATCATGCACCATCATACTCAACAGTGAAAAACAAAAATATACTTCTTAATTTTAGGTACATTTCAATGATGTTCAATCTCACCACTACTGTTCCACATATTACTTGAGGTTCTATTAGAATAATTAGCATGAGAAACATGTAAAAAAATCCAGATTATAAAAAAATATGTTATCAGAATTTGAAAATGGAATTATTACACATATTGAAAAATCCTAAAGACTAAATAAATCAAATAACAGAGTGACAGGCTACAAGATCAATAAACATATCATGTTATTGCATGCAAATAATGAACTAGAACTAGAAGCAAAGAAATAAAGAAAAAATCCACTTACAGTGGCATCAAAAAAGTATTAAA
>PVHY01000183.1:30653-141073 GCA_004024945.1 Uropsilus gracilis
TTTTTTTTAATTTAATTTTTAAAAATTTTCCATATATGGATGTATTTATATTTATATTACATTATTGTGTACCCCAGGGCTTTCACACTTCCCTAACACTGCTAACCATCTTACTGTTTTGTGCCCTTTGCCTCCCCCGCCTTCTTTCCCCTCCTCTCTCGCTCCATTGCTCAGTCCCATTGGATGTTTCTAATTTTTCTTATTCATTTGTTTTTCCCTATATCCATCATATAAGTGAGACCATCCTGTATTTCTTTTTCTTTTAGGCTTATTTCTGCTAATATGAGTCTTTCTGGTTCCATTCATGTTGCTGCGAATGACATATGCTTGTTCTCCTTGATTGATGATAGTATTCCATTGTGTACATATACACATTTTTTCAGCCAATCATCAGTTTGGGGGCATTTGGTTTGCTTCCAAATCTTGGCAATTGTAAACAGAGCTGCAATAAACATGTGCGTATAGGTGTCCTTTTGAATTAGTGTTTTCATATTCTCTGGGTAAATTCTCAGTAGTGGGATTGCTGGGTCGAATGGTAATTCCACTTTCAAATGTTTTATGTTTCCTCTTTTTCTTTGCATTTGATAATTCTATCCTGTGGGTTTGATATATAGTATACCTTTATGTATGATAGCAAAAAGACACATATTAAATTTATATTGTTTCCTCATTTATTTTTACTTCTCTACTGTCTTCAATCTCATGTTTTGTTTTGCTTTTTCTAGGCACAAACCTGTTTTATGTCTGAAATCTAAGTGCATTTTGCCAATATGACTATATCATGCATGAATAAAAATTCAGTCATGAACTTCACCCTCTACTTCTCAACCTTGTTATTCCTTAGTCCACAAGTCACCCCTTTTAGAAGAACTTATGTTTATAAAGCACACTGCATATTCTCAAAGGAACATACTTATTTCTTTTTCCCTAACCTCATTAAATGGAGTTTTTTAAGAGCAGGCCAGTTTGTTCATATCTGTACCTGACCATTTTTCACAATGATAGATAACAGGTACTAGTGTATATTTCCTGCATAAATTTGATCAGAAACTATTTCCATTATGCAATGACATACTATTCCTTTTTTAAAAAAAGTTTTATTCAATTGCCACTAATTACATAACTGTCTAGTTTTGGGATCACAACTTAATATACCTGTACTTCAATATGTCTTACCCTCTTCTAAAGTTCCAGTTCCAAGACCCTGTAGCTTTTCATCACTTTTCATCTCTATCCTCCCATTCAATCCCTTTTGCAACCAGTATATAACTCATAGATCTAAGAATTACCCTCTTATTTTACTGGTTTACTCTATTTTTGTTGTTTATAGTCTACAAATGAATGAGAACAGCTAATAAGTTTTATTTTCTGACTAATTTCATTTAGTATTATTATCAACTCAACTTTAGTTCATTCTGTCCCCAAAAGGGACTACTTTACCTTCTTTAATATCTAAGTAGTATTTTATTGAGTATTTATTGCACAGTTTTCTTATTCAGTTATCTGAAGAGGACAGTTAGGTTGGTGTCATGTCTTTTCTATTGTGAATAAAGGTACTGACCCTATATAGGAATACATGGATACTTGCCTTTTAGTATTTTCAGTTTCTTTGGGTTATTACCAGCAATGGTACTGTCTGAGGATAGGGTATTTACAATTTAATTTTTTAAAAAATATTCAAATATTTCTCCATAAAGACTGTATCAAATAATTCCAACTAATTACATGAAAACACATTATTTATAGTCTCCTCCTCTAAAAAAATTTTTATTAGAAAATATCCAACAAATATTTCACCTAATTGATCACTATATGAATTGTTTACTTCTGAATTTTGTCCTCATGTCACTGTACTATTAACTTCTTTTATTTAAGTCAGTTAGAATACTTTAAGAAATCGATTTCTTTATTGAAAATAAGTGTGATACAAATATCTATTTTTATGACATCAAACATAGTAGCTTTATTTTTTGACACTCCAGTTTTGCTCATTTATTTTACATTATAAGCCCTAATGAAGCTTTATAAATATTTTTCTTTTTTAAAAAATGTTTATTGTATAATTTTTGTTTATATTTCCTTTTTTTTTTTTCTTGGCTTTTGGTTGTTCCTCCCCCTTCCCTTTCCCTTGTCCCCCTGCTCTGGTCACTTCATCTCTTCTTTCACTTCCAGTTATTGGTTAATTTTTCCTCCATTGGATACTTCTATCCTAGAGCAAAGTTGCCAGGTGTGGACATGTTTTCCTGGGATACAATGGCTTATGCTTAGTTTTCAGGTATATCTTTGTTGCAGGTAGCCAATTCATCTATGTTTGTCCTTTGAGTGCCTCCTCCTTATTACTGGTCATCTGCTCCAACCCAGCTTCTGTTGTATTTTGCTTTCTTTGCTTTATAGCTCAGTCTCTGACGTTGGGAACGCTTCTCTCAGCTGATGCTTGTGTGTAAAGATACTGATCAGGATAGGCACTGTAGGATGGTTGGTCTGGTTTGTTGTGGGGCTGCTGTCTATCTCTGTGACTTCCCTTACCCTGTGAAATGGGAGGGTGCTTAGTTTGCACTGAAGGCATCTCTGAATTGGGTCTTCCATTCAGTGACTGTTATTTATAGTTGGTCTCACAGGCCTGTGTCCCCTGGGTCTGAAATGTTCATTTGTTCTGGGCTTTACTTCTCTTCTCACCTCCAATTTCATGTGTATCTGCTGCTGAATTAATGATTTAGTAGTGTTTGATGAGGATTGACAGGATTTGGAGAAGACCATAGGGGATGACCCCTCCTGGCCTGCTTGCTTCCACTAAGCCCACCACTGCCTAAAACACTACCCCACTCCTGTGTTGGTTTGTATGTCAGCAGGAGGCCAGGATCCTGGTGCCCAGCTCCATGGCAAAGCCAGGCAGAAGTGTGAGTAAAGCCCATGGTCCCAGATCACTTCATGTCAGTGACATGGGAAGGACCTCGGCAGTCCCTCACCATGTTTGGATGCAGGGGGATCCCTCTGTACCTCCTATACCTGAAACTCAAAAAGACTGAGGCAGAGCGGGGGGGCAGCATCTAGATGCCTGGCTCCATGGTGAATCTGGTTGGCTACAGATTTTTCTTCACATTTGCATTTCCTGAGATGTAAGTAGTTTGCTTGTTTTACAATTAGGCAAGGTAACATTTTATGTCTTTAAGTTTTTTTTTTTTCTTCCATTTTGGAGTAATATGCCCCTATTGAAAATGAATGTTCTAGTCAAAAGAGAGACATTTTTAACTTTTTAATTTACCATCAGTGAATATTTTAAGATAAGGATGGTGGCTTACAACAATGTATGTACTTTAGGGGAACAGGCTCAGACATCTTCAGGTGTTTATTACCACACCAGATCCACCACCAAATTATCCATAATTATCCACCCCTGTCCATTAAAGTCTCTTGGGACTGGAGTCAATATTCATTATTTTTTTTTAAGTAAGGAAAATTTCATCACCATGAATTGCATTTTTATGTGGCAACTTACATTGGCCCATGCAATTCTTTTATATTTATGTATATTCTTTTATATTTATACTTGACCTTATCTGTCAAGTTCAGATCCAAACCATTGCTTTTTGAAAAGTATTTTAATCTCTCTATACTTTTTAAAGGTATAATATTTTGTTTGTTAGCTATATCTGTGATCTTCATTATTTTCAAGTTTTAATCAATTTTTCTAGGATTCTTTTTATTAAAGATAAACATGACCATGGGTGTCCTTAAAGAGCCAAATATATCTTATATACTGTATATTTTAATTTTAACTGTTACTTAGCTTTTTTTTTTTCCTATACCATGTACTACCTCAAATAATTTGTATTGATGCTGAAAGTCATAACTGAAAATTAGGGGGAAAATGTGACATTTATGCCTATGAAATTCTCTATTATTACATTTCCTAGAGAATATTAAGGTATTTAAATATCAGATGCAAATCTATAGCAAAAAATAAAAAGTGCATTTGATCATTAATATACATTTATGGATAGAAAAGTTCTTGATGACAAAATACCATGAGTGATGTGTTTTGCTCGATACAAAACACTCATTATTTCCCAAAAATAATCTTAAAACTAAGAGGAATTTTACCATTTTATGCACATTGTCACAATCTTATCAAACTCATCTACTTTGATAAAAATACTGGAAGAGAGCAGGATACAGATTTTGATACTTGATTTCCTCAACAGCAGACCAAAACAAAGCAATTTTATTTTAATTTTTAACTCAGGTAATATTAAGGTATTACCACCATAGAGCACTTATCATTGTGTTTCCTTCCTTCTTTGTTCTTAATCTTTCCCTTTGGCCCTCCTCCCTCAATGATTCAGTTCTGTAATCAATTCTCAAAGATTAGTTTTTCAACTTGTCTTTTTCTGACTATTTAGTTACTTTATGGTCTACATATTAGGGAGACCATTCAGTAGCTAACTTTATCCTTCTGACTTATTTCACTTAGCATTATACTTTGAAGTTCTATCCATGTTGCTGCAAAATAACTTTTGAAAAATTGTTGTTAAGTAGTAGTTCATTATTTCTAACTATTATTTCTTGTTGATCCACTCATCTTTTCTAGGGCATTTATATTGTTTACATATCTTGGCTATTGTAAATAGTGCTGTTATGAATATAGGGATGCAGGTTTTCTTTTGAATTAGTGCATTTGAAGTTTTTGGATAGATACCTAGGAGAGTAATTACTTGGTTTTAAGGCAGATCCAGTCTTAAACTTTTAAGAATCCTTTACAGAGCTTTCCATAGGGGCTGGACCAATGCAAAAACAAAAAACAAAAAACACAGGGGTGCATATTTCCTTTCAAATTAGTGTGAAATCTAGCAAGTTTCTTAAATGTTCAGTCTCCCTACCTGAGATGTCACCAAATTTAGAAATGTATTCATTCTTCTGTCTGAGGCCACTGAAAATGACATTTT
Source organism: Uropsilus gracilis (assembly GCA_004024945.1). Classification (NCBI taxonomy): domain Eukaryota; kingdom Metazoa; phylum Chordata; class Mammalia; order Eulipotyphla; family Talpidae; genus Uropsilus; species Uropsilus gracilis. The sequence goes on from PVHY01000183.1 coordinate 35,597, forward strand.
CTATGTTTAGCTTAACACATTCATTTTAACAATAGAAAGAGTACTAATTGGAAAGACTACTTATATTTACTTATATATACACCTAGACTGCATTCATAGACAGAATAGGTTGAACCCACAGAATGTGGACCTGTCTCTTGAATGCAAATTTTAGATTCAAATTCTGCTGTACTTTTCTTTTTCCAATTGCTTTCCTCTCAGTGTACTTTCATTGCATATTGTACCACTTATTGTATACTTAGCAAGTAATATTTAATATGGTTATCAAGAAATAGGGATTTGTCATGGTGCTGTCTTAATTGTGGTTTAAAATGGTATTGCTTTTTACTAGAAATGAAGACTTTTTAAAGTTACAATCAATATTTTTATTTTCTAGTTAAATGAGAAAATGAAATCAACAGGAAACTAAAAAAATGGAGAACTTTTCATCATATATTAATACTTAGCATATTCTTATTAGGTAGAACATTTTAGTATCAATTGGTCAAGTGGAAATTTTCCTAGAAAATAATGGAATTTAGTCTATGAAATCATATTGATGGTTAGGAAAGTCAAATGGATACAATTTAGTGATATAAGAGAACTGGATTCTGAAATAAGAAAATATATAGATAAAAATTTTAAGTTAAAATACTGAGTATCATTCTAAGAAACTAAAACTCTAATCTATCTACTAAGTATCTTTGCATATAATAAAGGTAATTGATTTATTTAAAAAATTAATGTCCAGAGAATTTAAGTGGACATTGATGCTAAAGTCCAACATGATAAATTTGAGTCACTTCGATTTGAATTGCCCAGGGAGGCATTACTCCTGCTTGCTTTCACAAAGACTGATTACTTTTGACAAATATCTGTCTGTGAAGATTTGGAAAAGTATGATGCTGAGAAGTCATAAAATGATTAGAGAGACTGTAAGCTCAGAAATACTCCTCATAAAAATATTCAAGCAGAAGGAATAAGAGAATAGAAAAAGGAATTGCATTCAAAGTCAATCTGCATCATGTATTATGATTCACATAGGAATATTTCCAGACCTAGGTTTCAGAATCCCAATGAACTTATCTTTGTGTTTTATGATAAAACAATACAGAAAAAAGCAAGCCAAATAAATATGCCTAAATCTATTTTATAGTCTAAATTCAGGTTAAAACAAATACACACAATAACATATGTGACTATTCCCTCTTTAATACTTATTAACTTAAAACAGACCCTGTAATGTAAGAATTTTGTCTCCCTACAAAGAAGACAAATTAGCCAAAGGTTAGTTGCAAGTGTTTCATAATCCAAGTTATACCTTTGATATCAATTCACATGAAAAGCAGAGTTGGAATTTTTTTTTAAATTAGAAATCTAATTACATAGGGTAACCAACAATTTTCACTAAAACAAAAGTAATTCTAAAATCAGGATTACAAGTTGGAATTACTCTGTATTGGGTATACATGTCAAGGAATTTTCTCTCAGGAATCAGGCAGAATGTGGGATACTATGAAAGTTGTGACCTTGGTAAAGGCAATTCTTTGAGGCTGTGGGAATCCATGAAGCTGCTTATAGCAGAAGGATATTGCCTATACAATCCCAGAAAGTAGAACATCATGTCTTACTATTGAAGGAGGATCTGGGTGGTACATCTCAGTCTCCATCACAAGTTTGCATTATCTTTGTACCTAATGGTGTTTATTTATTTAATGTTTGGCACTTTACAAATCTGAGAGGTCCATGAAAGTTGAGACTGTTTCAAAACTGTCCAGTGCTCATAATAAGGCTTTATAAAATTTACTTAAAGAATGGATGAATTAAAAATAAAAAGGATCACAAACATACAACTAAAAGTAAAAAAAAAATTTATATTACTAGAAAAATATGTTGACAATGCTACCAATCTCTCCTTTATAACTTGAGAATCAAAATTTAAGAAAGGAGGGAGAGGAGCTATTATTTAGTCTACAATAAGAAACAAATATTTTCTTTGTTTCAGTTGAGGAGCAATACTTTGATCATGCTATTATTGCAGCCCCTAGAGTTCTGTTTTAACATAACAGAGGCAAACAGCTTAAGCGTTGACCTGAACTTTGTACCTTATATATAGGAAAATTTTAGACTTATCATAATTCATTGTTTAGAATTAACACATTTTGAAAAGGCAACACTTAATCTAATAGATGAGGATTGAGCTGAAAGTTTTAAATTTTTTTTTGCTCTTTATATCAGAACTGTTAATCATTTAGTTTTCTAGCATATTGAACATGTAGAATTTGCCAGGTGCTATGCTTGGTTCTATATAAATGAAGGTATAAGACATTCCCTATTATTGGCTACTTAATTGATCTCAAAGGTGCCCAAATTACTTATCTAATAATAAAATTAGAATGTTAATAATTATACCATCTTTGCTACATATAATTACTAAACTGATTCTGTTCTGCATATAAAGTTGGATGTTGAGTGTAGATGCTAAAAACAAGCAACATGTTACACATAATTATGTATATATTCATATATGTGTATTAACTGACATTTGTTCAGTGTCTACTAGTTTACAAAGCTGTTTTTATGTTCATTTTCTCATTTAATGACCACATAGAAACTGTAAGGAAATTATGATCACTTTTATTTTACCTTTAAGAAAACTGTCATAAATTTAAAGAAAGTAACAAATTTTCCAGCTAGTAACAGCATTAAAACTTAAATCCAGATTTTCCTTTATAAAATGTCTGTCTTTCCTATTATACTAACTTTCTTCTTCAAATCTTCACTTTACCTCTCCCTTCAATTTACACATATATGCCAATTTATGATAAGTTATATAATAAGAAATTTATTATACTGTACCATACATGACAAATTATTTTAAAAATTAATTTATTTTCTTACATCACATATAATTTTCAGACAGTAGTTGACTTCTCCTCTCACAAGTAGTTCCCATAGTTTCCTCACTATGATAACACCCATGATCATACATGCCTTAATTGCTATCATTCATGCCAATATGCTTGGATTATCTAAAATTAGGTTAATTAAAAACTGATAAAAACTTAAAGAAATAATTATAAACTTTGTTCAACTGAAATGTTTAACATAGTTTCATATATAATTATATATCAAAATACTATTTATTTTTTGTATTATTTATTTTCTGTAAATCAATTATAAGGGTGGTTTATTTTAGAATAAATAGTGGGCTGCCTTCAGTACTATACGGTTCAGAGAGATAAATGAAAAAAATGTGACTGTTAGACTAAAATTCAAATTTCGAACTGGATTTTGATTGCGATATGAAATTGTCAGAATCCACATATGCTTCAGAGATTTGTCCAATTACAGTCAAACTTTCTAAGAGCTCTGTGTGTGTTAGCACATGAGGATTTGGATCCTATGACTTGCTTTAAAATATAACCAAAATTCTATTCTCATAAGTAACTTCTAAATAGAGCTTTTGGAATTTCATATAAATCAAAACAGACAATAAATCCATTTAAAGAAGAATGGAAAGTAGGGGAAAAAACTTTAGGCTTAATATTGTTTGAAATTACAAAATCTATTCCTGAGTAGATACAAAAAAGAAACAGTGAAGCATTAAAAGACATAGGAGTCCATTTTGCCCTTCAGGAAAGCACATCTAAAACAAAGAATAATGTCCCAATGGACCATCCTTCCGTTTGTTTATGTAAATATAAAATTAACATTTATAAATCAAGAAAAAGTAAATTAAAATAACTCATATTTAAGGATATTACTTTCATTTAATGCTGAAAGATAAACCATTAGTTTGTACTTTTCTGTGACTCTATAGCAATTTGTACATGCCAATCTCAGCATTCTTGTGTTATATAGTATGTAATTACATGTATACGTTTACAATCTGATGTAAATTATAAAACAGGAGAGAATGTAATTTATTAACCTTATGTTTTAGTAAAAAAAACTATTTTGTGAACAGTATTATTTTCACATTCCTATTAGAAAGTATATAACAATACATACAAATGCAAATAATTATGTTTCTGTTTGATTTATCTCGAGATGACGTGTTTTCATTCATTCATTCATTTATTTCGCATTTTCAATGTTAAGATCAATTCAAGTTAGGGAATATAATGAATGGCAAGAACAAAGTCTTTTTTGATGTAATTTCATAGTAGATATCAAACAATAATTGCCTTTTAAATTATTGGAATCATAACCTGCAGTAAGAGTGCAAATATATATTACACAATTTGGGCGTATATTAGGGTTTTAAATGTGTTCTCCTAGAAATTACATTCTAAATCGAAACATGTATTTAAAAAAAAGACACATAAAAGTGATCTATAATTTTCATGAATATTATGAAAGAAAATCCTACATAAAATGAAGTAATGTTAGCATGTAAACAGAGACAATTAATCCTGTGGAACCAAGAAAATAAATTACATAACGCTCATATTTATCACTTCTAAACTGCTCCTCAAATGAGGTTACAAAGCTTTAGAATCCCTCTGGTGACTTTCACATTGTTTATACTAAGTACAAGTCATAACAAAATAAAAGTATTTTTTCTCAATTAAAAAAATTGCACTGTATAAAGCATGTGTTGATTTCAGAACATTATTTGAGATATCTCATTAAATATTCACAGTTAGACAGAAAAAATATTTTTCTATATAATGGCATGATGATTTAGATTTGAAGCTGACTGAAGAACTCTATCCAAATTTTAAATGCCAGCCAAGCTGGACAAGATTCCAATGGGAGACAGCAACCTACTTTAAGTAATTAGTTATTGATGCAAAATTCCTAGTCATTTTTATAACCATATAAAGGCATCCCTTTGAAATGTATGGACTATAATGAGCTTAGAAAGACGGTTCATGCCATGAAAACTAAAAGATACTAGCTCCTGTTGGTTGTATAGATATTTTCTGTCATTGTGTGGTTATTTTTGTTTAGAATCTTTTGTTCCGCATAAGCTTTTGTTTGTTTGTTTTGTTTGCTATTTTTCTTGTTTTTTGACTACCTCCTCAATTATTTACTCTGTATCTTGCTATTAAAAGTTCTAAAGTTCAAGAGAAAAGTATTTAATATGTGTACTTTTTAGAGCTCTGTTGAAAGTAAAGTAATTCATAAATAATCAATTTGGAAGTAATTTTATTTTATTGTTTCATGTTTTTAACTGATCTACAATTAAATATAAAATGTTTGGATGTTGGTAAATGCCTCTGAATGTATATTTAGTAACCCCATGATTCTGTTTGTTTTACTTCATTTCACAATTTTCTCACTGCTTATTATGTTCATCTTATAGCCCATTGAATGCTAACTATTAAACTAAATAAGGAAGTTCACAGAAAGAAAAATCAATGCTACCTTAATGCACAATGTTAGTTATAAAATTAGTAGCTAGCTAGTAAACAATCACAAAAATTGGGCTTCTAAAGAAAAAGAATACATTCAGCTGCATGAAACTTAGTGCTAAAATATGACATTTTTTCTTCTAATATCCTGAGATAAACTAGTTGGTTATTTTGAATTTCCTGAAAAGTTTGAATTATTGTGGAACAGATTTTATTAATAAGCTAAACAATGTTAACACCTAATAAAATTTTAAGTACTTATCAGCAATATTCAAAAGTGGTTTTTCTAAGGTTTTTTGTATTTTCATATTAACTTTCAACCAGAACTCATATAACAACAAAAAGAAAATTTAATAATAGTCAAAAATGAGTAAAAGGTTTAAATAGATACTTAACTAATGAAGACATAAAACTGGCTAATAAACACATGAAAAAATTAATACTCACAGGAAATGCAATGACACAATGAGATAACACCTCACACCTGTAAGAATAGCACTTATCAAAAAGAGCAGAAATAACAAATGCTGGTGAAGATGTGGAGAACAAGGAATGTTTGTATACCATAGTGAGAGTATAGATTGATATAACCCCTATAGAAAACAGGCTTCTCAAAATATTAAACATGGAACTACCATATAATACAGGAAGACACTTCTAGCTATCTATTTGAAATATGCCAAAAACAGAACAAAATAAATCACTAATTTAGAGTGATATATGCACAGCTGTGTTCACTATAACTCTCATTACAACAGTCAAGCTATGGAAGCAACTAAGTGACCAAGGACAGATGATATGCATAGGAACAGAAGAAAAAAAATCATTCACATATTTGGAATTACACACACATATGTAGGGTATGTCTATATATGCATGCAGACACACACACATATATGTACATATACACATATGTATGCGTACATATACACACCCTGTATATGTATATATACATATATTCATATATGTGTATATATACACACATACCCTATATATGTATATGCATACACACACACACACACACATATATATATATATATATATATATATATACATACATATATAAATGAAACAATACACATGGAAGAATTGGAGGGAGTTATGCTAAGTGAAATAAATCAAAAGTAGAAAGAAGACAAGTACTGAATTTCTTCACTCATATATGGACTATAAAAAAAGAGACACATAAAAAACAAAACTAAAACCAATCATAAAAAGCTGGCTATAAAACTGAGGTTACCAGAAGGAGAATGTGAGGTTAGGAAACAAAGCTGTGAGTAGACACATTGGACTGTGGTGGAGGATCATGGGCCATGGTGGTGGTTATATAGTGACATACTTCTGAAGAAATAGGATCATGTATTTGAATCATACATAGTATTATCAACCAGTGCTCCATTAAAGATTATAAAAACAACAATTTAAAAAAACCAAGGTGAGTTACATATTGATAGGGAAATCCTTTTAAAGCATGTGTACAATTCAAACAATAATGTTATATAAGTCAAATATATTACTTATATACATTAATAAAACTGAAAAATGATGAATTATAAAAAAAACTGTCTAGCTTGCTTTAAAAAATCACAAAACTAAATTATACTCTTATCTGTATTGGTCAATTTCTTCATTATAACCCTTACAACATTTAAAAAATATACTCATATATTTTGTGGTAATTCATATATTTTGATTTTATTGATAAATAAATATTTACATTTCTCAAAATGGCAATATAAAGTCAGAAAGTCCATACTAAAAAAATCAGATATACTTTTCTTTTAAAAATAAAATTCTGAAATATTGGTAACAATAACATCTATAAGGAATACCTGATTTTGCTGTGAGTTTAATCATTACACTGACATAACTCAGGTTAAAAAAAATAGTGGTTTTAGAATACAATTGCAATAAATTGTATTAACAGGATTAGACATAATTTAGATATCCAACAGAACAGCATACTCTGGAGATCTATTAGAAGCTTTTTACTGGGTACTAGAAAAGTGACTGATTTCTTCTTTTTGATTTAAATGAAAGGATGGTGAGCCTTTAAATGAACATCTTATTCTAACATAATGTTGTGCCATAAAGCTCTCATTGTCTAATATCTGAAAATTAAAAAAGCTCTAAAGAAATACTTTGAATGTTGTTTCTTACCTTTAAAACTGTATGTTTTCATACTAGTTTATTTGCTGTTTTTATATTATTCCAAACATAACACCGAGGAAAGGGTTGTTCAGGAATAATGGTATGACTGAATAAAACTTATATGATTTTTTCTGCATAAACAATAGCTATAATCGAAAACATCTGATAATATATATTAAGTATGCTACTGTGAACATATTTATTAAAAAATTAACTTAATTTTCTCATTAGTTGCTAGGGTACATCATGTTTGCTAGGTTTTCGTAATAAGATTTTTAACTTTTATGACAGAATTTTGTTTCTGCAAAAGTGTTAGTGAAATAGAAGTAGTACCACAGAAACTGAAAATAACTGTAAATATAAATTACACTTAAACCAAACATAATATTTAAATATTTCATTTGGTTCAAAGGCAGGATTTAAAAGATTTTTTTAACACTCTGAACCATTTTTTTAAATTTACTTCTACTTCTCAATTGAATAGAATGTAATGTGAAAGTATTCAACAAAACCAAAGCAGTGTAGCAGAGAAATATAATTGGTTTGGAATTTGGGACACCCATGTTCAAGTGGTAGTTAGATCAATCAACAAATGTGTGAAAACAGGCAAGTCAGCAAACTTTTCTATTCCCCTGTTATTTTTATATATAAAATTGGTATAAAAATAAATGAGAAAGAAAATGAGAGATTGGAGTAGCAGAACTAAATCCGAGGTAGTGCCCATATCTATACCCACTAAGACTAGTTGAGATCAACCCAACCCCTTACTGAACCCCCTACTTACCTGTACATCTGAAAAGTGAGAAAAAAAAGGTGTTATGTACCACCAAGATGTTGGTGTTGCTTGGTACAGAGCATTATTGTAGCAAGTTTTATTACTGAAGGTATTAAATTTTATATATACAATTTCAGAATATTAAACAATATATAAACATAAAATCAGAGGTAGAATTGACCCATGAAATGGAACCAGACACCAAGGTTCCATTCAATTCATTTATGTATCAATAAACATGATGACCTCAACTGACATTTACAAATATACTTACACATACCTGGTACCTATGGCAAATAAACAATTATGGGTAAATATAGATGAAGAATGTTTGCTTTGGAAAATGGACAAGAAATGTTCAGAAAAAAAAATCAATGAACAAAAGTGAGTCTGGGAAGCAAGAGTTTAATAATGAGATTTTTTAATTTGATCAGTTTATGGTGAAATGGATACATGGATCATTTTTATTACCACATGAGTTCTGAGGATTACCTGAAAATCTCATATGAGATGAACTGGGATGGTATATATAAAGGGAAAAGGAAAGACAGTGGCTAATGTCATGTGTCTGTGATTTGAGATTTATAGGTTAACAGTAATTTATTTAGAATGATGGGATTGATTAGCTGTTCAGTCTAATAGAAATTTTGAATTTATTAAGCTCAGAAACATCAACAGAAACTACAAATATGAGGTTAAAGCAGAGACTTCAATAAAAGCATTATATATGTATATATATGCATATATATAGTTACAACTGAAGACTGTACTCAATATCAGTGTGGTCATAAAAAAAATGCATTTTCTGACTTGACACTTCTGCACCAACATGATATTGTGAATAGGGAAGGAGAATAAGCAGTTCATCTAGTTGTAAGTACTTCAAAACCTCAAATATCCTAATTCTCTTGATCTTCCAAGTGAGATTCACATACTCTTTTTACTAGAAGAATTCAAATCCCCTTGCTTAGAGACTCTACTTAAAGTCAACACCTCACAACATGATATGTGTTCTCGATATCTTCAATTACCCACTTCCAATCCTTGAAAACATTATATGACTATGGTCAAGTTTCAACATAAGCCTATTGATCCCATTATGGTAAGAAAATGACATGTTTAAAAACAAGATATGTTTGAAAACTACTGGCAGGATATTACCCATTTATTCCACTTCTAGGAATCTACTCAAAGGTGACCAAAACACTAATTCTAAAGAAACCTGAAACACTTTATTTACTGCAACACTATTTACAACAGCTGAGCTATGGAAATAAACTAAGCACCCTAAACGAGAAGAGTGGATCTAGGAGATAAGGCATGCTCTCTTATACTGCTGGTAGGATTGTAAAACAGTCCAGCCACTATTGAAAAGTGTATGGAGGTTGCTCAGAATATTAAAAAATGGATCTACCAAATTCATGCCTGGAATCTTCTGAAAGGACACAACAACACTAATTTGAAAGGAAACAGGAAACTGTGTTAACTGCAGAACTATTTACAATAACCAAGATATGGACACAACCCAAAGTCCCAAAATAAATACATGAATGAAAAAGTTGTGGCATATTTAAGCATGGAATATTATTCAATGATCAGAAAAGACACATTCATGCCATTTGAAGCAATATGGATGGAACTAGAAAGGAGTATGCTAGCTGGAATTAGTAAGAATGAAAAAAAAAAAACACATGGTTTCATTTATTTGTGCAATACAGAGAAAAATTCAAGAAAATAAGAAATTACCACCTTTATTAATTGTATGTGGAAGAAAATGAATGCGACTAGGAACAAACATAAAAGGAGCTTTTCTGGTGATATGTTGTAAACCCAGGTTTACTTATATCTATGTTTACTTTCTAATAATTCATCACATTCCACATTTATGATTATATCTCTTTCGATATATATTTTTTCTTAATGTGTTTTTTAAAAACAAGATTTGTTTTTAATTAAAGGCTTCAGAAACAGTTGGAACTCTTCCTGTAAAACTAAAAGTTGAATGTTACATTTCTTCCTGCTAGGCAGTAAAGTCAGTATAAGTAATTGTAGTTAGCTATAACATTTGTAGAGAAAGATAACAGAATCCAAGTAAAGAGAACAGGCCATGAATTCTCATCAGTCTATAAAACAGGAGTACAATTTGTATAAAGTTGGAACTCATAAATAAATAATGCAGCATTAAAAAGCACAACTTGGTAAATGGGACAGGGATTTGTGAAGCAAAAAATAGTTGGTATTTTTTCTTAGACAAATAATAAAATATTTAAATGGAGAATACATTTTTTAAATGGGTGAATGGAGAGCATAATTCCAAATACAGGAAGAAATAGTCTGGTAGCATTTTTGTTAGCTTACCTACATGTAATCTTGTTGTGTGGGGATATCCTTCATTGTATTGTTTCCTATCTCTAGTCTCTTAGGTGATAAATTTTGTTTTATACCATCATTTCAAAGTGTTCTTTAGATTATTTCAGCTTTTGAATCGTATCTATCTGTATTGGTTTACATATTGGAATTCTAAAGTATACAGGAATGCAATATCAAACTCTATCAAGATAACTTATTTACTTATGGGTATGCATGTGAATAAGCTAATTATGCATGTTGCTATGTTTATATTTGTTATGTATTTTTCTATAATATTTATGATTCCTTGGTATAAAAGGTTAATATTAGATTTTTTTATATTAGGTCTTGTTTAGTTTTGCATTGTCAAAGAATCAAATATTGGGTTGATTTCTGAGTTTTCTAAAATCAAAATGAAAAAATCTCTAAGCTTAGAAAAAAATTATAAATATATAGCATTAATTTATTCTAGAAAGTAATATCAAAAGTATAGAAAATCACACAGAGCCATGAATACAGGACATTTAACAAGTTAGAAATATTTAAATGTCTGACTAGCATTTTTAAGATTATTTTTCTAAATAAACAAAGGAGACAAATAGGGTATGCGCAGAGCCAAAGACATAGGAACTAGGAGAAAATATATTAGTAATTATAAGCAGGTTAATATTACTGGAAGTTGTTAAAGTAATAGTAGGAGGTGTGCTTTCCTTTTTATCTCACTGAAGAATATCCCCTTCAAAGCATATTATAGCAGACATCATTGTAGCAATTACATTGAGAATAATTTGGATATGTCAGGTAAGACTTGTGCCAAAATAATCAAGATGTTGTAGCAGTAGTTCAGATGAGAAATGTGAATCTGAGTATAGTTGCTAGGGAAAAAAATTAAGAACAATTTGGAACATGTAAAATTACCCAGATTGGTGACTAACTGGATATGAAGAGGAAGACTGATAGAGTTGTTTCCAAACATTTGATTTACAGAATGATAGCCAAGATGAAGATTTCAAGTAAAGAAGATGTTATGTCCATAGGACATTTGTGTGGGTTTGTTTTATAAATATCTATTTTAGACTGTAGCTTAAAGAATCAGAAAAGACTAAGATATATCTGTGAGAGACATAAACATTCAAGGGTAACTAAAGGTGTAAGTTAAAATGTGGGGTTTAATGTGCATGGAATTTCACAGAAGGTATTTGTAGAATTAGAACAATGGAAAAATAATTCCAAAGTACAGTTTACTTCCGAGGTAGCAGATATTAGCTTTATATTGAAAACATGATTATATTCAAGTGTGTGTGTGTGTGTACACACAAATTCACTCAACAATCTATGCACATTAATTATATGTAATATTTTTGTATGTAAACTATATCTCAATAAAGCTAGAAAAAAGGAATAATATATTAAGGAATTTTTAAAGAGCAAACAGATAAACAAGCAAAATCATAAGTTTAACCACAAAAAACAAGAACAGCAGGTAGAATCACAGCAGTGAGCAAGAAATCCATTCCAAAAAGGGCCAATGAACTTGTTCAGACAAAGATGACATTTAGCAATCAAAAGGTCATGAGGCTGGAAGCCAATATCATTTATTGTATATATGAAATTATATAACTACAACTATTCATACATATACAAATTCATGAATGTGTGGATTATTTATTGTAATAGCTGTTAGAAGACTAAAAACTGCTGAATGAGTAGACCCCAAGAAGATGTAAAAATGTATGCATAAATTTTTTAACCCATTTATGAACTATTCATTGAATATCTGAAAGATCACCAAACTTCACAGAAAACAATACACAAACAACAGATACATATTGACTCCGGATTTTTTTTTTTACATAGCAGCATTAAAATGAATGTAACCAATGCTTTAAATTGTGTGGGGCTTTTTTCCTTACTCGACTACCATGTTTACATTATATAGCTTGACAAAGAGAACCCATAAAATTTCTCACTTGTGGCCCACTTAAAAAAGAAATATTATAGGCACTGTTGAATGTCATGCTGAGCTACAAAAGACAAATAAAATATCATAAAGTTCCTCACCTTCATTTCATTTTTAGAACCCCACATAGGTAGATGACAACTACATTAATCAGAAACAGATCACTAAGGTTCAAATTTATTTTGTTTAATATTAAATTGTATAGTTGAAAAAAATCATTTTATTTTTTAAAATAACATTATTGCTTCCCTTCTAGACACTGCTGTTTACTAATGATTTTAAAACTGCTTTAAATGTTTAAAATTGAATCTCTATGACTTCATCACAACAATGATTTAGCATGCCAATCTCAAATTGCAAAATGCATTTGTATTTCAAGCTAAGTGGAAATCCAACTCTTTTGTTTTAGAAAGGAAAGAACATTTTTGTTGACTCGGTTCTGTTTTTACTACTTAGCTAGAAAAAGTCACTTTAAGATATCTTAAGTTGTTAGCTGAAATCATGCTGGGAAACACTTACTGAAACTTGTTTACATTAAACAGGTAATGCTGTTTCTAAATACACTCTGCATGATGTACTTCTGCATGGGATCACACCTAGAGCTACCCTGAAAATCAGAGATGAGGAATTTAAGGGACTGGCACTGAAGAAATTCCTTAGTGAGCTGTTGTCATGAAGGTTAGTCATCTTTGACACTCACCACTCACCCAAGATATCCACACACAGTGATGCAATGAAGTACCTACTTCAGTAATTATGCTAAAACACGAAATCATTTCATTCTATTCATTAAATTCTGTTAAACAAAGGCAAACCATATGAGACTCTCTAATCCCATGTTTACTGAAATATATCTACCTTTACTTTTTAGCTCCCAACCTAGATTCAAAATCGAATCCATCAGACATTAGTTGAGAAAAAAATGAAAATATCACAGTTTTAGACTAAAAATTACCATTTCCCACTGAAGGAAGACCCAAGGTTTAGAAAGGGACCAAATTCACTCACCTGACTCTTAAACATTAGAATGAATTATTTCATACAAGTTCTTCAGGATTTTAAATAAATAGGCTCTAGATAGCACATCAAAGCAGTTTACCAAATTTCCTTAAAATTTCCTTAAAATTATGTATTTTAGCAACATTACTAGAATAACAGCAGTATTAATCTCAACTATTTACCTTATTTAACAATAGCAAGTATATAATGCTTTATAGTATATATACATATGAATATATATATATACTATATATACATATGAATATATATATATATACATATGAATATATATATACATATGAATATATATGTATATATATATATATATATATACATATACTTTTTCCTCTTCTTCACACTCTATCACACATACAGACTAGCATAAGTCAGAATAATTTTTAGGACTTCCTAAAACACAGGTTTGATTCCTAACTCAGGGTTTCTGATTCTGTAACAGTAGGATAAGATCTGGGGATTTACATTTCTAAATAACATTCAGTGTTTGAAACCTGTTACTTCAATAAAAAAATAATACAATTCAAAAAATCCCATTGGTTCTGATGTTGATATTATTTGTTGCAGATGTGAACTACTTGCATGTTCTTACTGAATTAAATATGAACAAATCACAAGAAAGTATGATCACAGAATTATCTCCTGTAACATAGTGGTTAAGACCATATATCTGAGAGTCATTCAAATATGCGTTATGAGGAGCACTTAGTCTATGGCATATACAAAGAGTTAAAAATGTATTTATGCCTGAGTATAGTCAGTTTAATAGCCCACTTCATTACAACCTTAGCATAGCCCAATAACAGGAATTATTTTAAGAGAAATAAGCAAAAAAGCACAAAACTCAGAATTGCAGACTTGAATTTCTATCTTATTAATTATGAATAATTTAACTCTTTAAATCTATAAAATACCCTACAAATATGAATATATGCTGAAGTATATTTATGTAATATATGCAGACTTTTATATTTGTTATAACCAAAGGTCAAAGCTATTATTTCTAGGACAAGTATAAAATAGACACTTATTACTCAAATAAAATTTATACTTTAGTAGAAACATTAAAAAACCCACAGTGCTATATTGGAAATACACAGTATATCTTACTTATAACTCAGAAATCTCATTAATAATAGAAGTTGAATTTGTTTTAGAGGGCTGTTAAAATTACGGGATTGTATAATTTTTGTAAGTAGTGATGCTTTACAAATTATTTAATGCATCAATATAATTATCATAGTTAAGACTAAGTGCACAGTAACATTATGTAATATGTTACACACACACATATATATATACTACATACATTTGTTAATCTTTCCAGTTACTAAATACAGTAAATTATATTTTCTCTATTTTACAGATCTATAATTCCAGATCCAGATAAGCTAAAGACCTTTAATTACATAACATTATTCACTTAGGTAAATCAGATTTGAAATCCAATGTCTGATTCCAAAAAGTCCATGTTTTAACCACATTATTAAGCTTTGAATATTTTTAGAGTGTTTGGTCTAGTATTATGGAAATATATGATATAGTATGAGAATGAACTTAGCAGAGAAAAATGCATTTAGAATGGTCTGAAAGAATTATAGCAGGTGAGGTCTGAAAGAGAAAATGAGACATCTAGTGCTTGAACATGATGAGTCTAGAAGCTTTGTTGGCTTTAGTGTGGGTTAAAGGAAACTGAAGGTGGGGAAGTGATCACATATCCAGGAGACCACTTCTGTAAATCTATCAAAAAACTGAATGGTCCTTTATGGAGGCTATTTCATGTCTTACTGCCATAGATTCTCTAGAAAGAAAATTCCTGGCAATTGATAAGAGCTCTGAACAACAGGAGTTCAGAGCTGCAGGAGATTAATCAGACTATGATTGGGTATCTGCACACCCAGGAATTTGGGACTGACAGTTGCAGAACCTGTTATGATGAGCTTATCTTTGAAATCCCTTTTGTTGGCATGCTTTTGGCCATAGGGTATATGTAGAATCTCTTATATCATATATGAACTACTAAAAAAGATACTAAACAAATTATTATACTGACAAATCTAGTCTTGTCAGCTTGCCAGCAGCTGTTTCATCAGGCCTTTCTAGTTCTGTCAATCAGAATGCAATATGTTTTTAATCAAGTTTTCAGAAACTTTTTAAATAAACCTACCATTATTGTCACTAATGACTTGTTTTCAGTTTATCTCTTCAGTCCAATTTTGTTTTGGTCAAATCTACCCGGAGACTTTCTTTGTTCTTTTCTTTAGCCTATAATCATTTTGTCAAGGTCCTGCAGATGATACACTTTCCCCATTACCTCTGATAACTATCTTAAGCCCTTGTGGTGTTGCAACTGGGTGCCCCTACTCCCTCCCCCCCCCCCTGGGTTCTGGCAGCTAGCAAGGAGCTCCTCCCCCTTTGGGCGGTGGCAGTTAGCCCCTCCCCCCTTAAAGGTGTTCCACCTCCATTGGGTGGTTGCAGTTAGCCCCTCTCCATTAAGGTGCTCTTCCCCCATTGGCCGGTGGCAGTTAGCTCTCCCCACTTGATATGGCAGTTAAACTGCCAGAAGTGGCAGTTGGGAGAGAAAAAGTTGGACTAGAAGCAGTGGTGATAGAAAGGGAAAGAGCAGACACTAGAAAAACAGAGACCTTTTGGAGAGGAGTGAGAACTTTTGGAGAGAGAACTTTTGGGAGAGGAGAGAAGAGAATGCAGGTGGGTAAAGAGTAGCCGAAGTGACCAGGCTGGGCAGAAGCCCCCTGGAAGAGTGAGCTGGTGGTGGCAAGGAGCCATGGTATCTGGCAGAGTGGCCAGTGTGGAGTGTATGGCATTGCAGCAAGGTGATCCGGAAAGCTGGTACCTAGAGGTGGCCAGCAATTTGGAAAGCTGATTTGTGCATCATCAATTGTGGAAGAAGTCTGAAG
Source organism: Uropsilus gracilis (assembly GCA_004024945.1). Taxonomy (NCBI): domain Eukaryota; kingdom Metazoa; phylum Chordata; class Mammalia; order Eulipotyphla; family Talpidae; genus Uropsilus; species Uropsilus gracilis. The sequence goes on from PVHY01000183.1 coordinate 52,106, forward strand.
AGCCTTGAAGAAGTGGAGCAACATGGAACACTGGAGAGAAAAGAAGAAAAGAGAAGACACCAGCGAAAGATTGGACTTTGTAAAAGTGCCTATATCTTTGATGTTCGGAGGGGTAAAGAGCACCATCTTGCACTGTGCCTTTGGGACCTTTGGGGCTGAGATTGGTGACTGGGATAAGATAACTGCCGCTTGTGGCTTTAAGGACTTTTCGTTTTCCCTGTTTAACTCCCTTGTTAATAAACCCTGTTGTTAATCAGCAATCTGAGTGGCAACTGCTAGGCCGGGTGAAACAGGCCTTTGGGGCTTGTATGTTGGAGGGCTTTTTGCTCCTTCCCCCTCCTTCTTTGTTGGACCCGATTTCAGTGTTTCTTACTCTTTAAATAATCAGTGTGACATATATGGCATACAACATTGATACAAACAATCTATTATTACTGTCTGTTAAATTTTATTCAGCACACATTTTTCTTCCAACTATACTGCTATTACAAGTGTTTTGTGAATATAGATGATTCTCAACTTTAAATGTGATACATGTATATGTTAAGTAAACCATGCATGTATATAGTATGTTGCATATTAAACAATCACTGGCCTATTTCATATTTCAATAATCTATTTTTACTCTCCATAATCTTTATTGTTTCAGATGATTCCTTGTTCAGTAAACTTTGAGACTGTACAAAAACACTACTTGAATAAATAAAATTTAAATAAGTGATTCTTCTGACATTTGAATCCTAACAGTAGTTTATTCATACTAAAATGTCATTAGAGGGGTGGGATGGGAAAAAATAAAATAAAAAATAAAAGACAAAGTCATAAGTAAAATTCTGTACAATAATTATATATATATATATATCTTGGTTTTAGGCACATCAATATTTTTGTGGCAATTGAAATTAAATTTTACAAGCAGAGCATGACTCATTTAGCAAAATTAATGTATTATATAATTAGCATTAAGTAGCAACAGGAGGCCATTATGATGCATCAAAATTCCATTCTATGAACATTACAATTTCTCTGGAACTGTGAAGAATCAGTTGGATGCACCTGCTTTGGCTGTTTTCCTTTTTCTTTGTACTTTTAAATTCATTTAGTTTTGAGGAAAACATGTTATTGCCTAAAGACTAAGACAATCATTACATTATCAAAATGAATGTTGAAGTCTATAGTTTTTAAAGCTGCGACCATTGTTCGTAATACCACAATTTTCCTTAAGAAAAAGACAAAGGAAAACTAGGAAATGTGACAAAAATGAGGTAAGAGGAAGGAAAGTTAAAAGTAACAGAAAATTAATCATCCAAGTCAATATCTACTTTTGTGCCCTTAACTTTATATTCCACAGGGGTTTAATCTCGCCAGTGCTGAATAAATTAAGATAAATGGCTAAGATAATTTTCTGAAATTATCTCAATGCCTGTTTATTTTATCTGAATAGTTGACAGATGCAACTAAGAATTTTTTATTATTCATCAATGTGGCCTCTCAGAGTGACAACTCTTATTTATCATTAAGGTTAGAGTATTTCATTCTTGTATGTCTGGGCTATTACAATTGAAATCAGGTCAACAAGGAGGGTGAAAGTCTCTAACCAATAAGTCACAGGTCCTTTTCACGTGTGTCTAGCAGTTGCCACGCAAAATGCAGTTTAACAACAGGGTTTATTAATAAGGGAGTTCAACAGGGAAAACAAAAAGTTCTTAAAGCCACAAGTGGCCAGTCATCTTACCCCAGTCACCATTTTCAGATCCAAAGATCCCAAAGACACAGTCTAAGATGGTTCTCCTTTGCTCCTCCAAACCTCAGAGGTAGGCTTTCTGCGAAGTCCAGTCCTTTCTCCAGCGTCTCCTCTTTTCTTCTTTTCTCTCCAGTATTCCGAGCTGCTCTGCTTCTCCAAGATACTCCAACTTCTTCCACAATTGCTGATGCACAAATCAGCTTTCCAAATTCCTGGCCATGTCCAGAAACCACCTTTCCATATCACCTTGCTGCAACACTACACTTTCCACATTGGCCACTCTTCTGCCGGACACCATGGCTCCTGTCACCTCCAGCTCACTCTTCCAGGGGACTTCTGCCCAGCCTGGTCACTCAGGCTATTCTTTACCCACCTGCTATTCTCTTCTCTCCACTCCCCAAAAGTTCTCTCTCTCTAATCTCTGCTCCTTGCCTTTTTATCCCCCCTGCTTCTGGTCCAACTTCCTGTTTCAACTCCCTCTTCTGGTAGTTTAACTGCCACCCCCAAGGGGGGGGGGGAAGGGGCACCTAGTTAACTGCCACAACCCAAAGGTGGGGGAGAGGCAACCAGTTTCACAACTACTTTTGAGTTAGCTTTCTGAATTTAGAATCTCCCATTACAATCTAATTTTTATAAAACAAACAACAGTGCAAAATGCATCAACCATGCCAGATCTCCTATCACCTTCTTTGTTGTAAAAAGAGGTAGAGCATTGCATGCTTTATTTATTCTATGACAATTTACATACTATCATATTTGTATTTGCTGTAGCTGTATAAAAACCTAAAAATTAACATTATCTGTGCTGGACAAGGGATATGTGTAACATAAAGTACACAGTAGGTGCAAAATATATGCTTATAAAATGAAGTAAATTCACATATAAACATTTATATTTTGAGGTGTGATTTTCAAACCCATGTCCAAAGGTACAACTAACTATATAGTACTCTAAGAATACTGTATTGTAATATTAGTATATGAAAACATACCTTAAATAGAAAAAGACTACCCAATAGCATAGTGAGCATTTCAATTCCATTTGTACATATGCATATATAATTCCACTTACCCTTACTTGACCCACAAAGGCATTGGCTTCTTCCTCCACCACAGACAAATTTCTAGGCAGATAGGGATCAAACACTGGAGCGTTGTCATTGACATCTGTCACCACCACATTTACTGTGGCAGTTGAGGTCTTAAAGAAAACAGGATTAAATGTGAGAAAAGTATTTTTTATTTTCATATCAGTGAAATGACCATCCTAGAATTTGTGTGCCTGAAAAATATCTTATGCTTCTCACTACTATTTTAAAACCTTTTCTGAAAAAGGTAAAGTTTGCAATCTGCAAACATAAATAAAAACAAATAGATGGGGGAAAAATGATGCTATTAAAGGGCAAACATCTTTTTCAAAATGTCAAGTATTTCCTGGAGGTTTACTTTTAGAAAGAAATTTTACCTTTATCTTATTCACATGTATGGGTGGAAAGCTTTTGCTTATACAAAACACATGTACTCTTTTCTCTGAAATATAACTTATCCGTGTTTTCATTACTTATATTTTTCAGTAAATTCTAATTTAAATCTAGTACATTATAAAATAGCATAGTAAATCATATGAAAAATTTCAGGTAAGTAAATGTTATCAGAAAATGCTATATTAGTAGATTTCTAGTTTTTATCAAAGCTTGAGGACCATATATTACTCTGCAAATGTTACTTTATGATTATAAATCCTAAAGGAATAATAAATAGATAAGTCTACTAGTAATATGTGTAGACTGAAGGGTCAAAAATTGTAATTTGCTAGCTACCAAGTAAGAAAGATTCTGGTAATGCTCCACTCTTTCAGTTGGGATCACTCTATGGTGAGAGAAGTCACTGTTACAAAGATGGAGTAAGGTGCAGCATGATCTAAAGACTGCACTTCTCAGGTGCTAATTAATTTATTTATTGTTCAGAATGGGGATTATATATGTGTGTATACATATATGTGTGTTCAGTATGTTAAATTCATTAAGATGTACAATTGTGGTTTGTGCTCTCTTCTGTATGTGTACTTCCATAAAATTAATTTAAAAGGCACATACACCTAAACACATGTGTAGATGTACGTAAAAATTGCTTTGTAGTTGAGATTAATAAAACAATGTGTTTTTATGGAAGCTGTAAGTTCTCAATTTGCATAAGGGTGAATGGGACACTAAAATTGACAGTCTAAAGTCAAAATCAGAGTAGCCAAATTAAGGTCTGCATTGTTCCTTCACTGTTAAACTCTATGCTAACTTCTTTGTATTTCTTTCTCAATTCACTATAACTTTTTCACCTTTCTTTAAAATCTTTTTTAATCTATTTATATATATATAACTATACATATGAAATTATAAATATTTATATATGTATATATAATAAAATAATGGATTAAACAGAACATTATCAAATATCTCACATTCATTTTAAAAAATATAATCTTTTGAGAAATTTGAGAAGCACTAAAATACAGATACTTATTCCTAACAACTAGGAAACACAAACCTGATAAAGAGAATGAACAAGTGACTCATTTTTTTGAAAGATTACATTGTCATCATTTCTTATAAAAGTAGATTCATAAAATCTGTTAGCTATTTTTTAAAATACCAAATATATAAATATATATATACATAGAAATGTATATATGTTCAAGTCTAGCTATACTACATACCAACTGTATTGCCTTCTAAATTTTAAGCCAAATATATTGAAATTTAAAGTAACTTGAATTTCATAAATGACTCATCTTGTACACATTTTTTCCTTTTCTAATATTTACCAAATTTTGATTAAAGAGTTAAATGTTTACCCTCTAGAGTTGAATTGCTTATTCATGCTGTCATATTTAAAAGAATTTTAGGGAATAATATTAGTTCAAGGCAAAGCAAAGATGCTTACACTTATTACCATGTTAAGATTATGAAACATTACAAATGTTCACTATAAAATCTATAATCCAGTGAGTTAAGCTTTAATTCAAGAATATTTTAGAAAAAATAAAACCATGACCAAGCACAATAATTTATTGAAACATTTAAGAAGGCAAAAAATATTGATGAATACACAGAATCTGTTTAGAAATACTGCACTATTGAATTTTGAATAAGAATGAATGACAGCTGGAAATGTCAACAGATGAATCTGTTTTAAAATATATATATAAATATTCTTCTATCATTATTAATTTGCATATTTATATATTTTTTCCTAATTTTCAGGTTTTATTGTTATGCTATTGATTGATAGACACAATCACAAAGCCTACAAATAACTTTCAGCTCAGTGTAATACTTATAGATGATGAGATGTAGGAAAACAATTTGCTTAGTCAACTACAGGAAAGGAAAGTCGACACTCTGGCTTTCAACTTACTCTCTACTTTTCTGGAATGGCAATTTCAGGCCTGAACTTGCAGTAACCAACTTGAGAATATTACGTATCAAGGATGAGTGCAAAAGTAAACATACAAAACTTTTCAGAGCAGGCAGAAATAGTGAGGTGGTGTTTCTGATGGTATTGTTGAACCCAACCACAAGCTCCTTTCTGTCTCAATCTAGATTTCTTTCCACTTGAAACAAACTCTGTTTTGTTGACTTGGACTTGCTTGTTCTTACTGTTATATTCCTAAAGGCTAAAGCTGCCACAGATTGTTGAAGAGATTCAGGATATGATACCCCCAATTGTGCCCCTTTATCATATTGAGAATTTTTTCATAAAAGCCACTTGAAAAACAGCAAATGCAAGAAAAATACTGTAATCATCCTTTTTCTTATAAGTGGGAAATTAATTTCAAATATGAAAGATAATTTCTCTATACTACAGAATGGTAATATTTTATTTACACAATGATGAGCAGCTAGCTTTATTTTTTTCTCTGAACATTGTTTCTTAATGGCGTACTGGTCTTGGAAAATTTATATTATGCTTTTTCCTGTTAATGTCTTTTGTAATTTAATATTCATACCCAGTGATCCTATGAGGACTGGATTAAATTTTCACATCCCTACACTGTCAATCAAATCATGCACAAAGCTTTATAAAATTTGCTTAGATTTTTGCAATAAAATGCTTTTTTAGTTTTGATTAATCTTAATTTATATAGGTAGTAAAAAATTTACAAGGAAACTTTCTAGGAGATAATAGTGTATTATTCCTTTAAAAGAAATGAATAATTTCGAACTAGTCAATATGTCACTGATTTTTTTAATGAGTTAAGAGCTTAACTGCTTAAAAAGCTAATTTTTTGAAAGTCTAGTTCAGCTATATTTTGAAAATATTGGAAGAATATAACAAATTTATAAGAAATTTATAGTAAACATAAATCAACAATTCATTCCAAATAGATATAATTATCAAAATATAGAAAATACAATTTTATAATTATCAAAATATAGAAAATAAAATTTTATATTTATAATACTTGAAGAAATCTAATTTTAGTATATGTGCTGCCGAAGCAAACACAATACTTGAAGAAATCTAAATATGTATAATGCACTCAATTACATGAGATTTTTAACTTTTACATATATAATAGTTTATATATTAATTTTTCAATTATGTTGACAAAATGTATTTAATAAAGGGAATATGCAAGAACATCAAAATTATGTCAATATTGGTTACAAAACTTAGCAGTGACTAATAAAATGAGTTCTTTTCTCCCAAACTCATTTTGGAGGTGGTAGAATCAGTAGAACTTTATAATAAAACTCTTAAATTATATATGTTTCATACAAATTACTGGCAATAATTTTGACTTATGAAACATCATTCTCCTGGGGTCTATGTTCAAAAAATATTCTTCTTGAAATCATGATTACTAAGGTTAAAAGATTAACACTATTATAACTCTATAAAGGATTTATGTTTGTGTTTCAATAAGAACTGTGCTATCAAAATGTCAGAACATTGCTATTGTATAATTATTTTCATAATCATGATTTTATTATTAGACAACTTACTCATCAAATTTTTGTACAAGTTCTTTCTGTGGCTCTGACGTCTTATGCCTGATGGAGGGATACTATCTTAACCAAGGTCCTTGCATATATACAACTTTTCCTTAGTTTTATTTATGAATATAAGTGCCTTCTATTGTTTACTGTTTACTAAAAGTGATTCTGTCTCTCTGTTTTTTTCTCTCATATATTATTCTCTTTATTATTTAGGATGATCAAACTATTTTATATCAAGACCAAACTGTTTATGTGTATTACCATGGTAAAATTTTCTGAGAAATCTACAAATAAGTGTGAAGAAAGAATTAGATTTCCTCAACCAATCTGTCAATAGATCAAAGAAGTTATTCCAAGTAAATCAGGGACACACTGCTATTTGAATTGACTGAATCTTGTTTACCTATGCTTAATTTGAAATTATTTCTAGAAGACAATGCTACCTTGGCCCATAAGCAATTGACTAATATGAAAATGGTAGATAAAAATAGTCTACATGTTATGAATAAATTAAATATCACAGGGAATAAAAAAATCAGAATGGGGGGAGAGAATCAGAATTGTGGTAGTAGAGGACAGGGTAGTTTGAAGAATATAATAAAATGATTTCAAAATATTCCAGAATGACTAAACAAATTGTTTTTTCATTGGAATGCTTTTTAGGTGCAATGGGAATAAAATTTTTATCATCCTTAGAATTAAAAACCTATTTAAACAACTTCAGTCATCAAATATTAGTCAGGATTCTGAGTGTTGCTTACAAATAATCTTTGGAACAAATGGTTTCCAAAATGCTTCAAGGTATTGTACACAAATTCTTCTTCTACCTCTATATTCCTTACAGAAGCAGAAAAGGCAATAACAAAAATAGGCTCCAACACAGTAAAATATACAGAAAAGCATTTTAGAGTGCTATGCCGAAATGGACACAATGGAGAGTCTTAGACTAAAATGAATCTAATTCTCCCATAAAATGAGGAGGAGTTGAGTCAAACATATCTATCCTATCACGTGAAAAGTTGCAGCACCGTAGTAGATTACAGTATAGGTTACTATATCAATAGAGTATATTGGAAAATAGGACAGTTTGCTGAGTAATTATGAGAAGTTACTACAGATGAAATGTATTAATTCATGCTTTTAATAAAGTATTTTAAAGAATCAGACTACAGATCTCTCTCAGTCTCTTGAAGAATATTACTTACTTAAAATATACATACAAATTTATTTTATGAATATATCATACCCATGATATAAAACCTGACAAGCACAATGCAAAAAATTTACAATCAATCTGCTTATAGATACAAACATAACAATCCTGAATACTAGCATATATAATCAATAGTGTGAAAAAAATAGAACATATTGTGATAAAGTTGAGTGTATCTTAAGAGCACAAATTTAGTTCAAAACTAGAGACTATTTTATGTACCTCATGATTAATAAGAACAGTTTCCCCGGGAGAATACTCACCCCATCTGGTCTGCCGTCCGAAGCTGTGATGATGAGAATGTATCGATCAGTGCTTTCCCTATCCAGTGCTTTCCCTAAGGTTAGAATCCCAGTACTATTGATAGAGAAGAAAAAACAAGACACAAAAAGATGTATCACAGGGAATCTTCCTACCATCATAGACAACTTTTAAAAGGTTTTTTCCCCTTTTGGTTAAGCAAACATAGATTAAGTATCTAATAAGATGTATGATTCTAGAATTTATGTTGAAATTTGAAAGAAATTTTAAGATCCTGAATATCATCTACCCTTATGTATTTATTTATATACCTTGTGAAATAAAAAAAAAAAAAAACAAACCCTTAACAGACATTGAAAAACTGCAAAGTTGAATAACATGATTTATTTGATTCTCTAGACTTAAAAAAAACAAACAAACAATCAAATTAACTATGCTTTATTATTTCTAGGAATGTACATATATAGTTTATTTGTAATTAGTTTTAGGTAAAATACCCTATTATTTTAGGCCTTTCGATTAAGTAGCAGTATTTTTTTTAATAATTAATCTATGTCACTAATCCTATTCACTGAAATACTTAAATACTCTTTATAGAATGCAAGCTATCTAACTGTCATCTTTGATAAAACTATAATTTGACTATTAGTATTTTCAAAATAATTGCAATTAATTATAAGTCAGAAAGTAGAACAGAACATTTAGTTTTTTAAAAATATGTTACTTTTAGTACTCATTTTATTCATTTCTTTTTATTTGTTTGTTTGTTTGTTTCTTTTTTTGTTTGTTTGTTTTTGAGACGAGGTCTTGCTATTTTTGCCCGTGGAACATCAGGCTCTCGTTGTCCAGGGTACCACAGACTCAAGCAATCCTCAGCCTCAGCTTCCCAGGTAACTGGGATTACAGGCACGCGCCACCACACCCAGCTATTTTTTTTTTTTTTTTTTTTTTTTTGAACTAGGTCTCATTATGGGCCCCGGGCGGACTCGAACTGCGATCCCTAGCCTGGCCGCTTCGCAGGCTGAAGCTTACAGGCAGGAGCAACCGTGCCCAGCCCTCATTTTATTCATTTCTAATGACCATATTTAAATACATTATAATTACTTTCAGAAGAAAAATCTGAATGTATACACTTCACATTTTTTTAGAAAATGATTTTGTTAGCATTTACTTTCATATATTATAATTTATAAAATCAAATTCTGTCAATGCACTAACGATTTTACCATTTTGTTATTCTTTTGCAATGTGATTCTTAATTTCACTTTATATTTATAAAAGGAGCTTAACAAACTTTGGGTCAATCTTCATACTTAGATTATTTTTAAAACTCTTATCTTTTTATAGTTTAGAATAAATATTTGCGAACAATTATAATTATAAGCTGTTCTTTAATATAGCTTGTTTTGTATAATTTGGTCAGTTATGCTGTTTAAAACAAGATATACTTTTGCATCTGAGATTTGACAATCTGACATTGTAACATGACATTTTAAGTAAGAGCTAACAAGGCAAATACTATGGAAGAAAGATTTTCTTATTATAATAAAACATTAAAATATTTCTTGAGTGTAAAAATATAATTTGTTTCTGATTTATGAGACACTTTCATTATGGTTCAAGTGTTTTATTGTTATAGTGGAATTTCAGCAATTCAGACCACATATGGTAGCTTCATACAGAATCAAACACAATGAATCAAAATCAGAATCATATTACTTGCTTTATTTTGTTGCACTGACATGTACTAAAAAAAAAAAATCTCTAAACATAAGCTAAGACCATGAAGAGCTGACTTTGCTTCTTGTACATATTGAACTACATTTGCAAAAGTACTAAAAATCTATTCCCAGAGTAGTTCATAACAATCAGCTTTGGATCAACTTCCCACACTGCAGATGGTTCAGATAATCTCATTATATTCAAAGGTAAGGTATTTTTTGCTTCTGAAATTTATTCATAAGAAAGTTAAGAATTATGACGTCTGAAAACCTATAGTATAAGAATAAAATTGTATTTTTATTTCCCTGCTCAGTGTATGATTCTAGATCCTCTATTTGTCTTTTTACATTAAACTAGAAAACTACCATAAAATTGTGTAAGTATTCTCATTTTGAGCCATATATTAAAATGCTATTTTTTCTTGATTTTGTGAATAAGATACAGATAGTCCTTTTTACTTTGGGGTTTAAAATCAAGTAAAATTTCCATAACTATATTATTAAGTTGAATCTTTCTCCTACTAACTTGTTTGACAGTAATTTGTTCATTCTTCCAATCTCACAAGAAGCCAAAGGGTGGGAAATTTTTCCTTTATACATCAATGGTGAAAAACGAAGTTTGGCTATCTCACATCCTATATTTAAAATTAATTTAAAAAAGACATTATTATACTCACTTTAGCCAATACATATAAAGACAGTTAAAATGTTTATTGATTTACAAAGGGAAAAGCAGAATTTGGGTAAACCTAATTTAATTTTCTTAAAAACTTCTTTTGTTTTCTGTAGTAAGAAAGCATTGCCTAATCTCAATCATTGAGATTTAGTCCTGTATTTTCCTATGAACTGTATACTTTTATCTCATATTTAAATTTATAATCAACTTTGATTAATTTTTGTGAATTGTTTGAAGAGTCATACACCACACAGTTCATAGCTTCACTTGTTGAAGATATTCTTTACTGATTGCATTATCTTAGTTTTTTTGGGGGGGAGTCAGGGGGCAAGGAGAAGGCAATCTTCTATAAACGTTAGGTGTTATTTTTAGACTTCTAAGTTTATCCTAGTTATATATATATATATTATTTTAAATTATATATATATATATTTTTTCAAGTCTTTGTATTACCCTTGGCTAATTATATGTGTATACATATGTCTATTTTTAAAATTTCAACCTTGACTTATTTTTTATTTTATTTTTCAGTATTTTTACTTATTCATCTTACTGACAACTGGTATCACACAGATTTAATTGAAATGTTCACTTTAAAAAGTTTGTTCTTTAAGGATTAATGTGAAATTAAGTTAGTGGATAGCTAATATATACCAAATGAAAGACATTTAAGAGTTATTTTCATATTTTTAAAAGTAAAAGTTCATTAACTTGTAAAATTTAAAAGTGTAGGAAACATAGCTTCTTCCCTTACTAACTCATGGTTATGATCCCCTGTGAATGCAGGTGTTCATTACAAGACCACGTGGCCACTTTTAATTGGGTATTATGTGCCATATGTTTCTGCAACTGAAACAGTACCAAGCTCAATTGTAAATTTCTGTAATTTAGAATCATGGGGCAAGCACAATAGGAACCATCAGAGAAGGGGTAAGCACTATACTTCAGCAAACACCCACATATGACAGCAAAATAAATACTTTGCTTTTAGAACAGGAACAAATGGTCTGTCTGGAAATTCCAATGCCTTCGCTGATGTCCATTCTCAGTAATCTCAGGAGTTATGGTTAATAGTATCTTTAATATGTTTGGAGAGTGTGTAGAGTGATGCTGACATAGACCTGATTTATGTTTTCCATGGACATGCAATAATTTTTGTTAGCTCTATTAGAATATACCTGCATCAATCAGAAATTGAAGACCGGACTTTGAAGTACCTTGAATGTGCTTGAAGTATACTGTACCTTATAAAAGTCCCTTTGAATGAATAATTTGGTGCCAAGTTACTCTTTGTAGAAATACTCTTGTTATTTTAACTATTTTAAAGTTATCTAAAGTTAATTAAATAACTTTAAAGGGATCTAATTAGTCCCAGGTTATGCTTGCAAATGAAATGTTTCCACCTCAGTGGATTTTTCCTAGCGAAAAAATGTTTAAAATAAATAAGTGGTCCCCAAGGTAAGTTTTCTAGATTCATACCCCTAACTCACAACTATCAAAAATATTTATGAAAAAAAAATACAATACAGCTGAAAGCTTCTCATTAGAAGTCTATTCTCTTGCTATATTACTTCACAGTGTACTTCAATACACTGCTACATATTTTAAAAGAAAAATAATGTATTCCCTTATAAATCATTTCTAACTTACGTTTCTGAAAGATTAAAAACTCGCTGAGGATCTCCATTCTCAATGGCATATGTTATTGGGTCTCCCTCTCGATCAGTTGCCTTCAGAGAGAAATATAATTTAATTATTAAACAATTGATATGATTTCTATTTAGTACATTGTAATATAGAAACTTGAAACTAATATTAAAGAATATCCATGATGCCATTAAAGGATGAAAATTAATGCACGGGGTAATGGTCATTAGAATTATATATCACATAACAGCATTTCTGTCATTTAATCACATTTAAAGCAGTACTAATAAATATGAAAAATACATTATGAGTGGATATATATATATATATATAAAATGACCTGGTGGGAAAATTCTATAATGATTCAATCTTTGTGCCTATTTTCAATAGGCACAAAGTACAACATCTGGCACACTAAATTTCAAAAAAATATTAAATTTATTTTTTGGTCCTTTAAATTAGAGAGGATAAAACCTGTATTTTCTACTTCTGAATTCTGGGTTACTCTTACCCGAAATAAAAATAAATATACTCTACTTTGTGGCACAGCGGTCTGTAATTTGACAATATAAAATATCTAATGATTTCCATTTCCAATACACTTTAGAAAACACTGGTGGAAAAAAATAATATGAATGTAATAAAAGGAATGTGAGAGGGATCTACGTAAGCAAAACTCTGGGAAAGAGGGAAATATCGAAGAAAAATAACGGGCATCTTTGAACAGAAATATCTAGCTCTCTGACTGACAGACACTGGCCTGGAAGTGGCAGAATCTAAAAAAATTGTAATTGTATGTGATCATTTTAATGACTGAACAGTTATTGGTGGTGACAAAGGAACCAATGTGAAATTCCAAGTGGAACTAGCAGGGTGTAGTGTTTCTATTAGCGGATCAAAAGGCTGACATGATTTCATAGCCCTGATCACAGAATAGCCCTATCAAATACCACAACAGACAGATGGGCAGAAGCTTCTCTTAAACTGCATAAATCCTAGTCCTGGAACAGCAGAATGCAAATATTCAGTATTTATTAAGTATGAGATTCTGTGGCAGGAGCTTTGCAAACTTATTTACTCTGCCTCACAAAAGTGCCTTGTCCAGAATACATTCTCTCACATGCTTCTAAGCATAACCTTTTTCTATTTTTAATTATTTTCAGCTATTACACAGATTTACAATGGATTTCCCAAAGGTTCCTCCTTGCCTTTCATTCACTTTATCTGGATGTATAATTTGAAATATTATCTACCAGATGAAGCCTCTTCTATCTCTAAATCAGTTCTAAAATTTCAGACCTATGTTCAGTTGTCTTTAATCTCCAGTTTGAGGAATAATAAATATCCATATGTTAAAGCATTAAAACATCCAAAATATACTGATCTCTTTCCTCTTCTCCCCTCAAGAAAGCAACATCATGCTGCTTTGTCTTCATTATCTTAGTAATTAGCAGAAACTACATCCTTGATCAGGCCTCATATTGTGGCAGAAATTGTTCATTCTTATTCTCTAAAGCAATCTATCAGCAAATCCCACTGGATCTATTTCTAAAAATTTGCAGTACTTGAACTCCTCTTCTGCTACAATTTTTCTCATGGATTATGCTATTTTAGTATTGCTACTGCTTTCTCTCTTACACTCTCACTGCATATGTTAATTAAGCAAAGTCTCCTTTTTGTTCAAGATTTATCAAAACACATGCAAATAAGTTGAAATAAACTAAAACAGTAAAGTACATGAACTGTCCAGGATAATAACTTTGAAAGATTTAAACTAAATCTACCAAGAAATTTTAATTTCATTTGAGTTCACTTCTGTGGAAGTCTAAGAGCGGAGTATGAGATGAAAAGATATCTTTAAAAAAATACTCAATAGGATTGATGATAACATTTGATATTTTCTCCAGCATTTTCAGTTCCCTACATGAAAGTATTATATATATATGTATATATATAAGTATATATATATATAAGTATATATATATAAGTATATATATAAATGATAGAAATAAATTTTTGAAGAAATAAAGAATTATCCTATATTTAGAGACTCATTAAAGGCTCAGACTAAATGCTTCCTGCTGGCTTTCTTTTTTAGAGAGTAAACTTTTGCCTGTCATATTGTTGTAGATATTGTCAATTTCTTTTTGGTTATGGATTGATATATAACTGCTATTCAAGACACAATTCATTGTTTTCGTTTCCATAAAATCCAGAAAAATAGATTCTAAAATAACTGTGTGTTGTGGAATCAATGGTCAGATATGCATTTTTCAACATGCCAAGCTAAGGCCACTTTCAATAAATAACAATGACATGGGGAAGTAAGGTCAATGGAGCCCCTTCTGGGTTTGGAAGTTTTACAGAAAGAATGAGATAATTTTTAATTGAATTACAGTGAAGACTACGTTGAGAAGAGTTCTGGGATCTTGCTCTCTATTTTGCTCCTTCTCCAAATAGAAGAAACAATCACTACTATCCCTTTTCATGGGTAGAAAAATAGTTTAAAGGGTTTTCATCCAAGTATAGGTTTATCAGTGAACTTACAATCCTTATATCTGAAAAACCCATGATTTTACTCTCGAAACAGTCCTCTTTCTTTTTGATACTGCAGGTTCCCTAACACAAGTTGTATATTCAATCTCCAACCTATTTTTAGGATTTACAACCATGCAGATTCTTCATATCTGTGTTGCCAAATTGATCTCCTTTGATACCCTAACTGATACAGTTTTTATCACCTACCCAAATCAGGAAGAACCCATGAGATGAGCCATTTTTCTCTGTACACAGAAAGCATCAGATTTTTAGCTCAAAATAAATGGTAAATCTTCTATTGCATCACATCTACTTGAATATTTTATATAATTTATTTTTGTACTTACATAAAATTGTATATACATATGTAGTGTGATGAGAGTACTATGTAAGCTGTATGATTTTATTTGTATAAATCAATTTTTTAGTTACTAAAATAAGAGAAATGAATTTATAGATATATTTTTTCAATCTGAAGTACCATAACACACATATTTCTTTAGTTTTATTTGAACATTTAAAAGCCTCAGACTTTTAAGGACTGTGATAGCCAATAATTTACCTACTTTAATCTTATGTGAGGTTGAACCATTTTGGAAACTTAGAAATCCTAGGATTTAGAAGAAAATCCTCATTTGATTGTTTTCTTCCTTTTATCTCCATAGCCAATCCTTTGTTGTTGCTTCAGTGTATATGACAAACAGTTATGATTTGGGAGGATTTATCACTTTTTCAATCAACTACGCAAGGGAAAATAGTGTTATCTGGATTAGAGTTCTGAAATCTATCCATTACATGTGCTAGTACTTGTATAAATACTATATATCTCTATTTGCCATTGTCTAACGGAGAGAAATCATGTGTAAAAGGAGCAATTGGGAAGATCAGAAGAAGCAATGATTCTTGACAATATTAAAAGTTGATCATGTGTCCCAAATTACATTTCAAAAACACCTCTAAATAGTATTTTTCCTAATTTAACTCGTCATACTTCTCTGAATGACTGGTAGACATTCATTTATGATAATGTATAATGAAACAAGCACAAATTTATTGACTACTTAAATCAAGAACACTATTAACTTTTGCACTTTTGCATATCTTTTATCTAATTTAAGCCATGCAGTAATAATATAGGTAAATGGAAAATGCAAGAAATTTCAATTATTTTACTCTAATAATGACCATTCTAGTTAATTTCTCTATAATGTACCTAACTAGAAGAATCCTTTTTATCTAGAAATAATAGGAACTGATTCATATTAGAAATATTATAGTATTAATACTTTCCATAACATAATGGAATTACACAGCCTTAGTATAAAGACACCTAGTACAAAATGAAATTCAGTAAATATATATTGAATAGCTACACTCAGGATTTTGCAGTAAATACCACAAGTAAAAATTATCCACCTGTATGGCTGACAGTAACAGGGAGAGAGAGAATAAACACAAGTATTCATTTAAAAGTATTGTATTCAGACCCATACAAATGCTACTAAGCTATAAAATGCTGCAGGAAGGATATATGAAGGATAGAGTAAGAGCTTACAATAGCATATAAGCTATCCGGAAAATATGAAATTTTGGTAAATACTTGTAAAAGGTGAGAGGGTAGATCATGTGGAAAAGGGCATTCTAGATGCATGAAGCCACTAGTAAAATGGCCAGGAGGCAGAAACATGCCTCGTATGTTTGAGGAATAGCAAGTAATGGGGCTTGTTTGGCTTCCAATGAAGAACCTTAATTTATAAAATTAAGGTTAAATACCTGAATGAAGCTCACTCTGGATAGTTATCAAGTAATGGAAATTAGTTGTTGGTTTATTGATACATCTTGAAAAATATATTATTGACTAACATAGATTTGTTTCCTTTTTTTTTGTTTTTTTTTTTTTTGGTTTTTTTTTTTTTGGCTTGACGGACAAAGGATAACTATAGGAATCAAGCAACTACTTTTTCTAGTCTAATCAACCACGCTAGCCATGACATCTAAATTCCAGTCACTCAATTTTCAGAAACTCCAACTGAGACACAAAAGTATCTATCTAAATAAACAATGTTTTTAGATATTGAAAAAAATAACTTTTTTTGCGAAGTACACAAATCTTCTCTAAAGTAATATTCTATTCATGTTAAAGACAAATACAGTCATGAAACACCATCTGGTAGAATGCAATATATGCACATAGAAAGATTTTACATTTCACAGGATATTAAGATGTACTACCTGTCCTTAGGGGTTTTAAAATAGATAAAAATCGACAGATTTAGGTGATATTTTCTCACTAAGGCAAACAAGTTCTGATTCATATTGTTGAACTACTTGAGAGCAAGAACTGAGCCTGTCAGTTTAGTACAGCATTGTTTCCAAAAATGTTTGGTATGCGAGCATTCCTAGTGTTAAATTGTTAGCTGCTGAAGAAAATCTTAATATTTAAGCATTTATTTTCATATCAGTGAATGCAAACATTTTTAGAACATAAGTGAAACTTAGAAAAGCAGAATGTAGAGTAGTACTGCAATACAGAAACATAGGAACTTTAACTCTGTCCATCTATTAGACTAATTAATTTTACTAGTTCATTCATTCTGTTCATTCATTCTCCTCTTTTCTATATAATTTTTTAAAGTTCTGTCCTCAGGCCTCCCACTTAACCTACCTTCACTTTTAGTTTTGGCTGTTGTCTATCATTTTACTGTTTAGCTGACAAAATGGAAATAATTTTACAGCAATTCGTCCCCATTTTTCTTATATATACTTTCTTGTAGCTATATATTCCACCTTTTCTTTTATACTAGTAAATGTCTGAATTCCCATCAAAGCAACTTTGGAAGAGTTTTATATTATACATATACTAAATATAATATTTCATTCTTTCTCAAAATCTCTTAAATCTCAATATCTCTGAAAATCATTCCAATCATACTTCTAGTCTACTTACAACTTTACACTAAAACTGCACGTTTCAACATCATTGGTAAATCCAATATTCATAAAACACCTGATAAGATTATATTCACTGTGTTTGTTTTGTTTTGATTACTTTTTTTGTTTTCAAGATTATGTATGTATGTATTTATTTTTGAGAGGTAATAGTCATTGTTTTTAATTTGACATGATAGCGGTATTATACATAATTCATGTATCCCTTCTCTCTAATATTTTTTCCCATTTGCTTTTAAGGAATATCCTTCTGTTCTATAGCTCACTTCATGGTTTCTTCTTTCATCTTCATTTTGTTCCTTCTCATCTCCTTAGCACATTAATGTCAGTCTCTTGATCTCCTTTATATTCATTCCCTTAAGGGCCTCATTCATAAAATATTTAAAAGAAAACAGACAAAATAATTCATAACATTGGCTATAGAAACATTTTGTAAACTTGACTCAAATGGCAAGGAAAACAAAAGCAACAATGAATAAATAACACTACATCAAGCTAGAACACACACACACACCCACACACTTCAGTAAAGTCAAAGAAACTCTTGCTAAAGTAAAAAGACACCTTACTGAATGGGAGAAGATATTTACACAATATACATTTTAAAAGATAGTATATCTAAGATCTACAAAAATTAATAAAATCTACCAAAAAAAACAAAAAACAAAGAATACAATTAAAACTTAGTTATAAGACTTAAACGGACAGTTCTCCAAAGAGTAGTTGACCAATAAGCATATAAAAACACCATTATCACCTATCAGAGAAATGCATAAAAAAATCACAGTGAGTTAACATCTCAGGCCTATGAAAATGGTTTACAAAAAAAAAATAAAATAAAAAACCTAGACAAACAAAACACAGAAATAATCAATGTAGGTGAGAATGTAGAGACAAAGGAATTCTGGCATATTTCTGGTGGTAATATAAGACCTGCTCAACTGTGGCTGGCAGCAGATGCATCCAGTTGGTCTCAGGAAACTCCTAGATATTAGGCTCTAAAGCAGGCTGGATCAAATGAAGTCATTGTGAAATACAAAGTAGCATTTTTTCCTACTGGAAATGTGAGACAAGTTCATCTACTAACTCTCTTTAAGAAGCAACTCCTCCCCAAAACATCAAAGTTTCATCTAACAAAACCTTTAAGGTAATAATATTCTAACCTAATGATATGGAACCCATCACAAAGAAGTCATACTCACATGGATATCATGAGTTAGACAGTGGAATGGTCTTGTGATGAAAATAGCAAAGATTCCAGACCTCTAATTAGGCTGTGT
The DNA here is from genome assembly GCA_004024945.1 of Uropsilus gracilis. Classification (NCBI taxonomy): domain Eukaryota; kingdom Metazoa; phylum Chordata; class Mammalia; order Eulipotyphla; family Talpidae; genus Uropsilus; species Uropsilus gracilis. Next base: position 71,132 of record PVHY01000183.1, read on the forward strand.
TAGTGTTACTTAAATAGAGTCTCTACTTGCTTCTCAATAAGCAGCATACAGAAACTGTGCCTGATGTTGAATTCCTTTTGCTAAATTATTTAAGTTTTAGTAAATTCTTACTTTATATCTTCAGGATAGAATCTCATTTTTTTCTATATCTCAAAGAACTCAAGAACCCAAAGTCTGGTACCACAAATTCTATGGAAAATAGTACTGAGTTTCCTCAAAATATTAAAATGATGCTACCATATTTTCTAACAATTTCATCCCTTGGTATATATATATATATATATATATATATATATATATATATATATGAAGAACACAGAATCATTAATTTGAAGGGACATATGCACACCCATATCCATTATATTACTTAAAATAAACAAGTTATAGAAACAAATTAAATGCCCATCAAAAGCACAATATATTACGATGATGTGGCATATATAGCCAATGGAATACTACTCAACTCTAAAAATGAATTGTTATTTAAAACAACATATATTGAACTGGAAATAATTTAAATGAAATAAGTCAGAAGGAGAAAGAAAAATACATAATTATTTTACACATATATGGGTTTTAAAAAAAAGAGAATGGACAAAACTAAACCAAAACAAACTTTAGAAATATGACTACTGAATTGAATAGACAGTAAAAGATGGGATAGTAGAGTGAAAACAAAGGAGTGGAGGGGTAAAGAAATATGGGTGTTTTCATGGTAAGGGGTGGTATAACATACATCTGAGAAGGTGTGAATTCATTTCCTGAAATCACATACAGTGTTGTAAACTTATATAAATCTCAATAAAAAATAAAATAAAAATAACTTCATCTAGTCTCAAAGTTATAAATATTACTTAAATATTCAAGATTTAACACATATAATTTCAGTCCATAATTCTTTTCCAAGCTCATACCCAGATGCCTATTTAATAGCTTCAATTATATCTGAAGAGACATTTTAAATCTGTCAACACTGAGTTATTCCTCTATATATATGTTTTTTTTAATTTAATAGAAATTCTATTTTTCTAGTTACTCAGGTTTTACCCTAGTAGTCATGTTTAAATTTTATCATCTCTACATCCAAAGATAACCAATTCCCATCATTTGAACTTACAAAATTAAAATATAAAAAGATTGAAAGAGCTTCTTAAGAATCCAGAAATGTTACCCTAGGCCCACTATGGATTATTACAGTAGCATCCTAATTTATTATCATATTTTCTCTTCTACTTCTGCTAGACAATTTTCAATAGAAAATTCAGATTATCCCCTTAATATTTAAGTTTGTACCACTCTTCCACAGAAATTTTTCCATTAGTATCTGATTTCACTCAGAGAAGTTTTTTTCCATCACTCTCCAATTATTGGATGCATTATTTGCTCTCTGTATATGCCAATTGTATATTTTTAAATCCCTCCCAAAGTTGAGACAAAATAAAGTTGGATGCTGATGCATTTATGTATGACTACATATGAGTGTGTGTGAGAGATTCTTTTCTTTTACATCATAAGAATGCCCCGTATCAAAAGAGCATAAACTTCGTGAGTATATGTACACTTTCTGATTTCTTGCTTCCTGATTTCCTTCTTGAATAGTTAATTTCAAAAGCTTTTTGATGTAGCCTAGTATGAATATTCTGCATCTAAAAGAGCAACTATGGTCTGTATCACAGTATTTGAGATGCCTAGAGGGAGAAAAATTTGAGTATTATGGCAGTAGACAGCCCACTGTGAAATATTGGAGAATAAGTCAGATGAGGAAGGTATTTCTGAGGTCAAGAGGGGAGTTCTATTTGTTCAATTACATGCTAATTCTTACACATTGTAGAAACTATTTTTGGATTATCTTTTTGGCCAAATATCAGTGTTGGTGCCAAAGAAGATGGGAACAATGCAGACATTTTGGCAGTTGAAAGGCCAGCACAAGCTGTCAGCATCTGAGTATGTTTGTGGGGTGGTGCTAGCAGTAGTCCAGCGTAGGATATCAGAAGCAGAATAGCATCATAGAGGCATGTTCGCTTGACTGGATATTCTGACAGTGGTCACCATGATTAGTTTGAGCCTCAGTGGAATAGAAGCAGCTGAACAGATCAAAGAAAGCATCTCTTGGAAAGGGTGTCACAGAAGCCTGATATGCTCACCCAAATCCAAGTAGGACAAAGGTCATCCAAAATACCTTCAGTGGGATGCCAGACCCCAAGGGAAACAAGTATGTCTCCTGTGAGAGGGTCAGTCAAAGAAAGCATCTCTTGGAAAGGGTGTCACAGAAGCCTGATATGCTCACCCAAATCCAAGTGGGACAAAGGTCATCCAAAATACCTTCAGTGGGATGCCAGACCCCAAGGGAAACAAGTATGTCTCCTGTGAGAGGGTCAGTGTATGAGTAATGATCTGCAGTGGTTTGAAAGCACAAGGAAAATAATGAGGTCATTTGCAAGGTTAGTAGTGAATGTTGCTATAGAATAATGATGGTGTCTGTATAAAAAGGTGCTAATAGGTCATTGCTTTAAGGGGGATGCCTGAACACAAGTGGAATGAATTTCAATTTACAGTATAGAGGGCTTGTGCAATGACCATGCCAGAGTGTTCAAATCCAAGTCCAAATCCCAATCCAAATCTGTGTTGGGAGGATATAAAGGGTAAAGAAAAGCACACATCAATTTGTTAATGGGATGAGGAGGATATCAGCATGGAATTCAACAAGAGATCAGTTGTGCAAAATGTAAGTAAATACACTATATTCAGTAAGTAAATATAATGAAGATAATAAGAACCTGGGTTCCCAATGTCAAGAGTCATTAGCGTGAACCAATGCCCGAGTGTTTACAATATTTTGAAAAAATAAAACATAGTAAATATGTAATATATATGCACATATACATAGCAGATATAAACTAAATATAAATTCCAACAAATGTGTGTGTGTCTGTGTCTGTGTGTGTATGTGTGTTTGTGTGTGTGTCTGTGTGTGTGTGTATGAGAGAGGTTCTCATATTTTACATCTTAGACGAATGAAAAAGGATTCAGCCAGTTTTGAAGGAGGATGTTAGCCCAGCCTCATGGCCAAGGCCACCTGACTCCATGACCTTGAGCCCAGGCTGGTAAACCTATGGCCTTAGCATATATAAGCTCAGTGTGTGTGCTGCAGGAGTCTAAAGAGTTTGGAGATTTGAACTTCATGTTGGAGTTTGTCATAGTTTTGACTCAAATGCTTTTGGAGAAGATGAGAGAGAGGTCTAAGGTGGACTTGCTATTGGTTTCTGTATCTTGAAGTTTTTCTACTGCCTAAAGAAGAGAGGAATGTTCAAAGAAAGAAACTTCATGCCTTTGACCACGTGCTTGGAGAAAATCAAAACAGACACCAAAGGAGGAGGAGGAGGCATGCCCTGCTTTTTCAACAGGTGCAGCTAAATTCTGATTGGATGTGAGGTGAGATGACTAAAAAGACAGTTTTGGACACTCTAGTGGGAAAACTATTTTTTTTTTGTTTTCATGTTTATTTTTAGTACATATTTAGATAATCAATTTCTTGTTTAATAATAAATAGTTTGATCACTTTAAGAGTTTGACCTGGCTTTGAAATTATACAGCAAGAGGTATGGAGAGTAACTAACCCTTAAAAAGGTAGATTTAAAGTTTTTCTTTTCTTCAGTCTGGGAGAGGCCTTTTGGGAAGTAGGTAAGCTGTGGACATTCAAATGAAAAAGGTAACTTTGTGATTATGGAAACTTAAGGGCTGAAAAGGGCATTTACCTGTTTTGTAGCAGATTAAAAGGTAAAAATTCTTCTCTGGTTTAGGAATGCTGGCAAAAGGATTTTTAGTAAAAAAAAGCCTATCCCCATCTCCAACAAAAGAAATACCTACTCTGCTAGAAAACAACTACATAATCAAAGAATGTGGGACGTGTAAATAGGCAGCACAGTCTGTTTGAATGGCACTAGACTAATTCTGGGATAATGTAAGCATCAAAATTAATAAAGATAAAAATGTTTTATAAACCTCTGAAAAAGATAAGAAATCCATGAGCTTCTGTAAGATAGAAAACTGCGATCATGTTGATGTCAATAAATAAATTGATATGTAAGGGAGAAAAGAAAGTTTTTATTTACTGTAGAATTCGAACTAATAAATGTAGAAGGATAGTATTAGAAAAATATCATATAGCAACAATCATAATAATTCAGCGGAAGAATATAACAGATGATAAAATTAACAGGATTAAATGAAGAAAAGGTAGTTTGTATATATGTATATTCTCAAGATATGTCACCAAGGTACTTTAAGGCAAATGCAATTTTAATTAACATTGCCTATACTGAAGATAAATAAAACTATCACGGACCTCAGTTCCTCATACCAAGGTGACATGTGTTGGAAAAAGCTTTCTCTGGGCATTCTGGTAAAATCCTGTCAGAATACTTTTAGTGCATACTGATAGCATATCTGGCAGACATTGAAAGGAACCAGAGGATTATATTTTAGTAATATATCATGGCTACTTCCAATTTTATTGGCTGTGTCATGTTTGTATAGATGACAATATTTTCTACAGCTATTAGAAATAGTTATGAAGGAACATTTTACCATGACAGGAGAATAAATGTAAAGACACATACTAGTTGGCTCACATGGGTTGTAAAATGAGAAAAAGTGGAGAAGTCAATTTAACATAATTGGAAAATAGAAAATAAAAAGAAAGTTACACAAATATGAAGAGATAATGCATATGATTGCATTATGAATATATATATATATTAATTTATTATAAAAAATAAGCAAGGGAAAAGGAAGTATAAATATCTGAACTTGTTTACCTTTCTATTTTGGCATGACTCTTTGAATTTTTCGTTTTGACTTACAAAGATAACTTGACTCAAATCACACAGTACATTCTGATTTAAATAGAAGAATTGTTGTGATGGTCAAGTTTATTGCTCTTTATTTGTTCATAAAAATCAAAATTAGCTACTTTTATTAGAGTATAGGGAATGTCTGTTTCAAAGTTAACTTTCATTGCTAGATAATTTTGTCTCCATCACTGAAATGTGAATTTCATAACCTAGATTGTTTTAAAATCTTCATGTGTGTGCCTGAGAGTTGGCAGGTATATGAGCAAAAATGAAGAAAAAAATGAATCTTCTCTTTTGGTGTTTTGTAAATCCATGTAAAATAAAAAGCATTCAAAACAACAACAAAGGAATGCAATTGAATTCTTCAATTTTCTTAGAAGCTATTCTACCACAAATATTCTTTGTTTGTTTTTAAATCTAAAATAGCTTTATTAGCTTCAAAGCTACTAATTTCTGGTAGTTAAGTGTAGAATCACTATAGGCACTTCTCAGCATCAACTAGATTCCCTGTTGTTTTCCCTAGACAACTGACACCTATTAGCTGTTTATTGAGTATATCTCACTAACACTGTTTTGTTCCCTTCTATTTATCAAAATCTCAGGGAAATAACTTCATTTGCATACTTAAGCTTTAATAAACAATAGCTAGCAGTATGTGAAGCAATAAACAGCTTCAAGGCATGCAATAAACTCTGAGGTTTATTTACAAAACAGCACAGAGAATCATTTATTACCAAGTTACTAAAGGTAATGTTGATTACTGCTATTAAAAATACCAGTAGCTACAAATAGTTGTCCAAGAAAGAATTACACATTCAAATACAGATTTCAAACTGTTCCTTTTTCATGAAACTTTTATAAAGAACATAATGATCTAGTTCTGATTAATTATACATTAAAAAAGCAAACAAACAAAAACAAGAAACAACAAAAACTCCTTGTCAAGGAGATTTTAAAATTGTAAGCTTCTTTTGGATCATGCAATAGTCTTCTGATATGAGGTAAATGAAAGGCATCACATTCTACTGTATTTATAATTTTTTGAAGATCTTTAAGGAGTGATGAAGGTAGTTTCTCCGCTAATTCCATGTAACTAGATTAAAAGACCAAAGAGCATTAGTTGATAATATCTAGAAAACAAGAAAGAGTCTTCCATGACTTTAAGAAGAAACATCATAAAGGTTAGAAATGTATCAGTAAATAGAGAATAAAGGTCAAATTAAGTTGTTTCTTTCCCAGATTTCAAAATATGTCTTCTATCAGTGTTAGTTATACATTTCATCTATCAGTGTTACATATCATCTATCAGTGTTAGTTATACATGTCATTTAAGACAAAAGATATCATATGGCATTTTATTGCTCTACTGACTTAGAGCCAGGGATATTCTAAGCCAGGGATTCTCAGTTTTAGTAACACTAAAATTGTGAGTTGGATAATTCTGTATCACTTTACCCTTCCTCCATATCTTAGAGAAAATATTCAAGTGGACCTTCTTGTGTTAGCCTTCCACTTCTAATTATATTTAAAGCAGTTTAAAATAATCTTTCTTTTTAATTTTGAAATGACATTACTGCATTATATCACTGGAATATCTATTTTTTCTTCCATTCCCTTGTATCATGTCTTGAGAGCCTACTGCACTAAGTCCTTATTTTAGATTTAGCCAAGAGTAAGGTGATTTTCATCACTTCTTTGCTCTTATTACAGAAGTTTTATGAAAATAAGTTTGTGTAGAAATAAGAACTAGAAACAGGAGTAAAACAAGGCTAAAGACTGTTAACAGAGTTTCAAACTTTTTTCCTATATTTCCTTGAAATCAGATTCCACTGGTATTTCAAGATCTTTGCTTATAGTATATTCTTGTCACTTTTTTAATTACTAGAGATAGAGTAGTGAATAAAACAAAGTATCTTTAGCATGAGCCTAATATAATAACAATTAGCAAAGTGGTATAAATTGGCACACAGAGTGAAAGGTGAATAGAGTAAAAAGAACATGGAGCACAAATGGAAGTATAATAGTTTTTATAAGGTGGTCAGCTAGTATCAATTAGCTATTGGGAAAAACATGCAGAGAAGGAAAAAAATCATATGATTGTGTGGGACAGAGAGAATTTCAAGTAGTGAGAATAACAAACAAAAAAACTCCAAGATAAGACTCATTTGGTATGTAAAAAGAAACACAAAAAGATGGAAAATAGTAGATCAGAGAAATAAGAGAGAAATGTTTCACTTATCCTGAGGGATTTGAGAATAGTCATCAGACAATATTTACAAGGAAGTGAAATTTTATTAAAGAACTATCATCTGCTATATAAGTTATAGACCATAAAGTGGTAGTAGTGAAGCCTGGTAGAAAACTACTGCAATAAACTACAAGGAAGTTATGGTGGCAAAGATTAGGATGAAACATGGGAAGTGGTGAGAAAAGGTGAAATATTTTGAGACCAACCAGAGTGTTGATTGCTTGAAAATATGAGGGACTAAAAAGGAAAAATATAAGAGGTGATGAAAGGTTTTGTTGTGAGAATTTGAACAAATGACTTTACAAATTACTAAGCAGAGAAAAATATCAGAACTAATTATTTGATTTGGGTTGGTTAGGGTAAGTACTAGGTGTTGAATATAGAATATAATTAATTTTGAGATGCTCTGATAACATTGTGCTATACCTACCAAATCCTCAGACAAGCAATGAAAAAATTATTCCCCTGTATTTGAAATGTTGCCAACTAAGAAGCTTTAGCTGTCAGTCCTATTAAGAAAGTGCCTCACCTAAAGAGAGCTACTTTCCTCAGGGTCAAGATACATTGTGAAATAGTTTGTATATGACTCATAGATATAGATATATAGAGGGTCTACCTTCTTGATCAAACTTGAACTCTTAAGTGTTTTCAAAGCTCCAGTGACCTCCATAGTGTCAAATGAAACCTTTATTAGAAATACATTGTAGCTCAATTTCAATTCTAACCCAGCTTCCTCTCTTCCACAGGTGTTGATTCCCAAAGCACCAGTGAATGACTTAATTTTTAACTGGAAGTTATCTTCCCCTGGAAATTCAACCTAATACTGGTGCTTATTTACTATCCAAAAGGAATACTGTTACAGAAATAGATTTTTAGGACAGAGAGCTAACCTGGAGCTATAGCTTAGAAGTTAACAAGCAAAGACCAATTTAAATCCATTGACCCATGTGAAATATTCTTTGAGGTGGATGTGATAGGAATAGGTTAGAATCTTGAACCTGTGGACATTTAATTTTTAAGTTCCAGAGAAATGAAGAACTACTGAAATAGAATGAGATAGAGCAGTCAAGGAAGATTGGAGAAAATCCCAGAGGAATGGAAGTCAAATAAATGAATCTTCAAATAAGGATGAAATTATCAATTCTATCACCTCTTAATGATAGCTAGAATAATATGATAAAGTGATTTTTTAAAAGAAAATGAGTCCTCTCAGTAGATTAATGTGATTGAAATCCTAATTATATTGGGGTTCAAGAGAGAGAGGAGGGGAAATGACTAAGACTAGAAAGCCCAGTAGACCAGTGTGGGGGAATTTAAATTCTTTAGCTGGGTTATATGATGGCAAATTTTTATGCTCATGGAGATTATCAGATAGAATAAGATTCAGGATGTTAAAAGACCAATTCTGGCACAGTGTACTTTATGGGAAACAGTGAATAGATCAGTGCTAAGAAGGTTGACACAAAGAGCCCACACTTCAAAGGTATTATGTTTCTATTTTATACTGGGTCTTGCAGACTATGTAGTCAGTCCTCAGTGCTCTTCAAAATATAGTCCCTACTATAGTGTCATTTTTCAAAGGCATCATTATTACAATTACATATGGAATTTTCTCTAGAGTAAAATTTAGAGTAGATTACAAAATGTTAAAGAGATTTGAGTGTGATTTTATATTTGCTGAATATAGCAAAAATGGGTTCCTATTCTTTGTTTTTAACATATGATTCTTCTAGTAATTTCTTTAAATGCATCTCTGATTACAGACACTTTTAGAAACATGAATATTTTCAGCAAATGAAGGGGATAATTTAGATGTAACTATGGAGTGTTAATTCTTAACCATAGAAACAAAAACAAAACATAGGAACACAAGTTTAGAGGGATTGCAAAGATATAGTGATAGGGAATTATGGAAATCTTCATTCAAGTGTTCCATAAAAACATGAACCAAGGAGGTGCTAAAAGTATTCTCCTTGCTAGGAAACCTCTGCCTCCAGAATGAAAACAAACCACAGACTATATCATGTATATCTACCAGTCCAACCAGACCCAAGACCTCTGTTTTATGCCTGGTGATCAGGAAAGATGACTTATATTATTACTCTAGTTTTAGAAGATATCCACTATTTTCAAAATAGGTTGAGGATAAAACTTTATTTCTTGCACATCATCAAGCTTTATACCATTTGCACATTATCAAGCTTTATACTACTCCACTCCTTTTTCAGTGGGGAAACTCACAATAACTTTAATGTTTCCTATATATCCTGTTTCTTGTTACAGTGCAAGTAAGAGACAGAAGTAAAATTCAACTCCAATAAAATTAGACATTTAAGTTATAGCCTACATCACTTCTGGGGTGAAAGCTCACATTTCTTTTTAATTATTTCTTTGGTGAGGAAGAAAGATTTGAGGTGTAACAGCGTTAGGAAATGTTTAGGAATTTTAGGGTTTTAGAATTTGAGGAAAAATGTTTTTTAATGTGTCAGATTTAGAGTTTTCCTTTCCTGACACTACTCTGGTTTTATTAAGCAGAGCATATTGCTATCTAAGGGAGTTTTATATAGGGCTAGGTTATTCTTTGGGAAGAAGATGATACAAATTTGAAAAGACAATACCTAAAAACTATTTTCTTCACTTTGACAGCCTTTTATGTTTAGAGATGAAAAATAATCTCTAGCTAGCATATATCCCATAGTGTCAAGGGAATCATCAAAACCTCTTCCTTAAAGGAGAATAAAATTCACACTTCTTATCCTATTTAATTTTTGCAAGAACACTGTGTCGCATTGCCAGAAACCTCTCTTTAAAATATCTATCTATCTATCTATCTATCTATCTATCTATCTATCTATCTATCTATCTATCTATCTATCTATCTATCTATCTATCTATCTATCTATCTATCTATCTATCTATCTATCTATCTATCTAATCTCTCTCTCTGTCTGTCTGTCTGTCTGCCTGTCTCTGTCCTTCCTTCCATCCATACGTCTATCCATCCATCTGTCCATGCATCCATCTATCTTCTATCTCTTTCATCATCATCATCATCATCATCATCATCATCATCATCATCATCATCACCATCTACATATTCTTCATACAAGATAAAATCATACTTTGGAACAAAACTAACATCAGTGTCCAATGTACTTAACTTCCTTATATACATTCACAACGACATTATTCTTTTGAGATATTATTAACACTAAAAGAACCACCTAAAATGCAGTGAAAGAAAGATAAGAAGATATTTTTTATGTCCATGCTAGGTGACCAAGGAGAAAGTGAGCACAGATCCACCTCTCTTTCCTGCACCACACCACTGGACTACCACTCCCACCAAACTATTAGCCACACCTTCCAGTCCTGAAACAACAATACCCCACTTTGAGCTGGAATATTCAGATATGGTGGCATAGGCCCAGATAAGAAAACCTGAAGGAGAAGTCTTAGGGAACTATACCTCTATTCCTGCCCACCTGGCAAATACTTCTACAAACCAGCAATACCACCAAGAAATAGTGCCCACTGACATCAGTGACATTAGAACACCAAGGGTGGAACAAATCTGAAAGCAAAATTCAGGAAAAAAGAAAATAAAAAATTACCAAACCAACGATCCTGAGACCAATGCACCTCATAAAGTAAGTCAACCTATTTAACCAACAACACAGATACATAAAAAATATTATGAACTGACAGAAAAAGAATTCAGAACCTTCATAATAAAAAAAAGGAAGATATAACATACAAAACATAAAAGGAAAAGAACGATGTAAAGCACAATCAATGAATTAAGAAATAGAATGAATCCTTAAAATAAAGTCATGGAAGCTAATAAAACAATAGAAGAATGTAAGACCTCAGGGAAAAGCCAAGAACAAAGAATATAAGACATGGAAGAAAGGATTCACACTCTAGAATATTCAGACCAAAGGACAAAATAAAAAACCAAGAACAAAAACAAACCAAACCAAACAAACAAAAAAAGATAAAGAAAGATATGCAAAGGCAAAAAAAAATATGAAGATACACTCAGGGAACTATCTGACAACTTGGGAAAATCCAACATCCATAGGCATCAATGAAAGAGGAGAGAAAGTCAAAGTAACTCAGAAAATATATGAAGAAATAATTGAAAATAATTTCCTAAACTTTAAGAAAGAAATTAAAATAGACATACAAGAAGTTAGAATACCAAAGTATGATAATGAAAAACTATAGCATGACACATAATAGTTAAAATACCAAAATTTTAAGACAAGGAAAAAATAATGATAGTAGTGAGAGGCAAAAAAGCAGATAACCTATAAAGTAAAACTTGTTAAACTCACCTCAGACTTCTCAGAAGAGACACTTAAGGCAAGACAATGGAGTGATGTATACAAAAAAATTCAAGATAAAAAATGCCAGCTTTACCCTGCAAAGTTATCCTTCATACATAAGGGAAAAATGTCTTTCTCAGACAAAATCTCCAAAAATTCACCATAACCAACCAACACCCCCCCCCCCAACTTCAAGAAATACTACAAGAAATACTACAAGAAGCCTTAAAATATAAACCAACAGAAGAATGAACAGGAAGAATAAAATGAGGGAATGATTGAACCACAAAAATAAGAGATGTATAAATTGACAAGTATAGACTGCCACTTGTCAATAATCACCCTAAATATTAATGGACTAAACTCACCAATAAAAAGAAACAGAGTAGCAGAATGGATTAAAAACCAGAATCTGACTTTCTGCAGTCTCCAGGAAAGGTAAGAGACAGCTATAGAAAAATACAGATTGAAAGCAAAAGGCTGGAAAACAATCCTACAAGCAAACGGATCCCCAAATAAGACAGGTACAACCACACACATATCAGATAAAGCAGATTTCAGAGAAAGAGGTAATAAGAGACAAAGATGACCACAATATAATGATCAAGGGGACAGCACACCAGAAAGACATAACACTTATCATATATGTGCACCAAGTGAAGAAGCATCAAAATACACTGGAAAATTACTAGCATCTTTGGGAAAAGACAATAAAGAAAATATATATGGCTCCCCTCGGGGGTCTTGGCTCGAGGCTCCACCAGTGGCCGGAGAAAGGTTGTAGTGGGACCAGAGAGCTGGGTTAGAAATGTAAGTCAGCCTTGGCTCTGCCGAGCCCAATCCCGATAGGGATTGTCCTCAGGAAACGGGCAGGTGAGGCCTGCTGAAGGGTTTGGGGCACCCGGGGTGCACCCCCTGCCACCCTCGTGGGCCACAGGGTGCGGACTGACTCATGCTCCAGGATGTTTGCATACTTCCCTATCGGGTGCTTTGATGTTCTGTCCAAAGCAGTGGAACTTAGTTTGACTTTCCAGGGTTGGGGGGTTGTTAGGTGGTGAAAGTGGGGTACATGGTTTGCTGAGCTTGTTTGGGAGGAGTTTCCGGGCACCAGCCTTCCAAACTATTCCAAATGATGAAGCCAGGGAATGCAGTGATGGAATATAGATGGTTACACATATATTATGCACCTGAATATGTTCAACAAAATGATTAATAAAAATTAATAAAACAATTATTACAATTAAAAAAAAAGAAAATATATATGTAGTAGGAGACTTCAAGATCCCACTCTCACCAAGGGACAGATCAACAAGACAAACTAGTACATGGTAACTTTAAAGAAATTCCTAGATCAAATGGACCGAATGGCCATCTACAGGACACTGCACCTTGTGTGAAAAGAATGCATGTATATTCAAGGGCACATTAATAATTCTACAAGATCAGTTATGTACTAAGCCACAGGACCAGCATCAGCAAATTCAAAAAGATTAAAATCATTCCAGTGATTTTTGCTGAAAATAAAGACATCAAACTAAAAATCAACCATGAAAAGAAGAAAAGAAAACCTCCCACGCCATGCAGACTAATAGTATTGTTATCAGAAAAAGAGTGGATTAGTGAGTAAATCAAAGAAGAAATATTTCGAGATGAATGATAATGAGGATACAACTTTCCAGAATATACAGGATGCTGCAAAACAGTAAAAAGAGGGGGGGGGGGTTGTCAAGAAACAAGAAAATACCTAAAGAAATTACCTAACTTCACATTCGAGAGAACTAGAGAAAGAACAACAGAAAAAACTCAAAATCATGTAGAAGGAAGGATATAAAATTCAGGCAGAAATAAATGAAATTGAAACAAAAAAGACAACTGAAAAGATCAACAAAACAAAAAGTTGGTTATTTGAAAAGAAAAAAATTGATAAACTTCTAGTGAGGTTCACAAAAAAATAAAGGGAAAAAAACACAAGTAAGCAGAATCATAAATGAAAGAGGAATAATTACAATAGACAAAACAGAAATACAGAGGATAAGCAGAGGCTGCTATGAACAAGTTCAGCAATCTTGATGAGATGAACAGATTTTTAGAAGCATACATTCATGCAAAACTGGACAAAGAAGATATACAAAGTCTAAATGAACCAATCTCAAGCAGCAAAATTGAAACTAATAAAATCCCTCCCCCAAATCAAAAGCCCTGGGCCAGATGGATTTAGAAATGTGTTCTACCAGACTTTCAGAGACAAACTGGTACCTTTCCTACAACAAAGCTTTTTCAAAAAATAGAGAAAACAGGAATACTACCAAATACATTCTACAAAGCCAACATCATATTAGCACCAAAACCAAACAAAGATAACACACACACAAAAGAAAACTATAGGCCAATCTCCCTGAAAAACAGAGATGCAAAAATTCTCAACAAAATTCTAGCAAATAGAATCCAACAATGCATTGAAAAGATAATAGACCATGACCACGTGGGATTTATCCCAAGGAAACATAGAGGGTTCAACACCTGAAAATCAATGTAATTCAACACATCAACAAAAAGAAAAAATAAAAACCATGTGATCATGTTAATAGATGCTGAGAAAACATCTGACAAAGTTCAATATCCACTTATGATGAAGGTCCTCAAAATTATGGGGCTTAGAAGGAATACACCTTAACATAATAAAATCAATATATGACAAATCCACAGCTAATATCATCCTAAACAAAGAAAAACTGAAACCTTCCTTCTGTGATTGGGAATAAGACAAGGCTGCCCACTCTCACCACTACTTTTCAATATAGTTCTAAAAATCATAGCTAGAGCAATTAGGCAAGAAAAGAACATACAAGGGATCCAAATAGGGAAACAAGAAGTAAAGTCATCACTGTTTGCAGATGATATGATAATATACGCAGAGAATCCTAAGAATTCTGCAGAAAACCTAATGAAAATAATGAATCAGTTCAGTAAGTTAGCAGGTTATAAAATCAATGCACAAAAGTCAGTGGCCTTTCTATATGCAAACAATTGGTCTGAAGAATAGATAAGGAAACTACCCCATTCACAACTGTAGTAGCAAAAATTAAATACCTTGGGATACCTTGGCAAAGGATGTGAAAGACACAAAGAAAATTATAAAACATTGCTTAAAAAATAGTAGAAGACACAAAGTACTGGAAAGACATCATGGATTGAAAGAATTAACTGACTCATGGATTGAAAGAATTAACATTGTCAAAATGGCATTCTACCAAAAGCAATCTACAGATTCAATGCAATTCCAGTAAAAACCTTATTGTCATTCTCCAAAGAAATTGAAAAAAAGTTATTAAAATTCATTTGGAACAATAAAAATCCATGAATCGTCTAAGGTCACCTAGCTAAAAGGAGAAGGAAAAGAGGTATTTCACTTCCAGACTGTAAATTGTACTACAAAGCCATAATGTAAGACAGCATGGGACTAGAACCAAAACAGACACACCGGCCAATGGACAGAATCAAAAGCCTAGAAATAAAACTGCATACATATGGCCAGTTAATCATTGACAAAGGAACAAATTATATACACTGGATCAAGGTTAGTCTCTTCAATATTGGTGCTGGGAAAACTGGACCACTATATAAAAAAAATAAAAAATAAAAAGGAATCTAGACTACTTCCTCACATCATGTACAAAAAACATCTCAAAATGAATACAAACTTGGATGTAAGAACTTAAACTATAAAATACATAAAAGAATATATGTGCAAAACACTCTAAGACCTACACTTCAGAAACCTCTTTCCAGGACACATCTATGAAAATGAAAACTATGAAGGAAAACATAAATATCTGGGACTATATCAAATAAAAACAAAACAAAATACAGTACAGCAAGAGACAATAACCAAAACAAAAAGAAACCCTAGTAAATGGGAGTAAATTTTCACCCTCCATACAAGTGTTAAAGGCCTGATATCAAAGGTCCACAAAGAATTCATACAACTTAACAAAAACAAAGTAAAAGGCCCAGTCAATGGGAAGAAGAGCTAAAAAGATACTTATACAAAAGAAGAAATACAAATGGTCAGTAGGCACATGAAAAAAGGTTCAACACCACTAATAATCAGGGAAATGCAAATCAAAATCAAAATGAGATACCATCTCACACCAGTAAGAATAGTCCATAAAAACAAACAAACAAACAACAACAAAACGAACAAACAAACAAACAAAACCACTGGCAACAGCAAACACTGGCATAGATGTGGAGATAAAGGAACACTACACCTTTTCACTGCTGGTGGAAATGTAAACTGGTTCAGTCACTATGGAAAGCTCTGTGAAGGACCCTTAAAGTACTGACAATGGAACTACTAATTGATCTAGCAACCCCACTTCTGGGAATCTACCCAAAGGATACAAAAACACTCATTCAAAAGGACACCTGTATTCAGATGTTTATTGCAGCACTATTTCAATAGCAAGGAAATGGAAACAACCCATATGCCAAAACAGATGATGGGTCAGAAAGTTGTGTTATATGTACAAAATGGAATATAATTCATCAATCGAAAAAGACAAATGTATGTCATTAGCAGCAACATGGATGGAGCTGGAAGGGATCATGTTAGCAGAAATAAGTCAGAAAGAAAAAGAGAAATGCTGGATGGTCTCACTTAGAGAAGGGATATAGGGAAAACAAACAAACTTCCACTCCCCACAGAAACAATTAAAACTGTCAGTGGAAGTGAAGCATAGAACAAGAGAAGAGGAGTGGGTAAAGTTGGGGGAGGGATGGGCATAAGCAATTAGATGAACCATTCACTGATGACAGGTGGTTGGAAAACCTCGGGACAGACAAATATGTAACACATATATGCCATATATGTAATATATATATACACACACACATATATATATACACACATACACACATATATATGTGCAATCAATTAAAAATAAAAATTATTTTAAGCCAGGTGTGGTGGAGTGTGCCTGTTGTCCAAATGCTGGGGGGCAAGAGGCTTGGGATCCTTTGAGTTCATGGGTTTGAGACTACCCTACTGAGACCTAGTCTCAACAAAGCAGCCAAGCGCTATAGAAGGTGCCTTTAATCCCAGAACCTGGGAGCTGGGAGGCTGAGGCTGGGGATCGCTTCAGTGTGCAGAACCCCGGGGCAACTTGAGTCTGTGGTACCCCGGGCAACACAGCGAGACTTATTCTCAATAAATAAAAAAATAATAAATAAATAAATAAATAAATAAACAAACAAACAAATAAATGAGTGAATGAATGAATGAATGAATAAATGAATGAATAAATGAATAAACAATCAAATACAATAAAATTATTTTTTAAAAGTTTAAAAAAAGAGAAAGAAAAAAGGTGGGCAGAAGTTCCATCTGTAACAATCCTGTGCTTGGCCCATTATCTGCTAATGGATGTTGTCTGTTGTCTCAAAATCTGCTTCCCCTTCACCTGTGATTCCTGTTTGCTGTCTGTAACTGCACTGCCATACAAACAAACTTCGGTAAGACTTTATTGTGCTTTTATTTATCTTTGTATCCCATGCATATCAATATGTACTAAGAGAACATATACAGATTGTTATATTTTCATGTGATTTATATATATAAACATTTAAAATATTAACTGTATGCCAGTCTGACCACAGCATGTCATACACCCTCTGGTTGAGAGGTGCCTCCATAGGAGGGTCACAATGCTCTGACCTCATTTAAATTCTGTATCTTGTCTGTCTACTAACTGGAGGAGCAAAAGAAAAGAGAGATGACATTTTGATCTTTTCGGCTGCCTGATACAGACAGGACTCATAGTTAAAGTGGCCTAAATTAGTGTACCTTTAACTCAGTGGCTCTCAAATGAGATTTTCTACCTACTGAGGGATATTTGAAATATATGAAGGTGTTTTGTGGAGGGAGGGGCCACTGGCCTGTGCTGTTCAGAACCACAAGAAGCGTATACAAGTTCTCTTCCCAGCACAAAGCAACTTCCACTCCCCACAGGAAGTAACAGCTCACTATCACTAGTGATGAGGTGAGGAAACCCTGAAACCCTGTTTTGAAGTAAAGAAATAGAAAGTCATCAAGAATGGGGGGGTGTTATTTGAAAGAAAAATCAGGGACTTACGAATGAGTATATAAGTTCAACAAAAATATTGAAGCAGGTGGACAAAGAAAGAACCACTTACCCCCCTCCCCCCCAAAAAAAAGCCTTCTCCTATATATGAACTGAAAATAAAAAAAAAAAAAATGAATGACTCTTCTATTCTTCACATTTATCAGAATTCAGGGTAACCTACTAAATAAAATAAATCAGATATTATAAAATTGAAAGGCAGTCATCTTTTGGTATTATCTGCATCATTAGTCTACATAGTAACATATTAACATCAGGGATATTCAAAGAAAAGCTTCTTTAATAACAGAAGAACACATCTTCAAATGACAGGCTCAAAGTGATACCCAAAATATAGGTGACAATGCAAATTCTAGGATACCTGACCTATGCTTTATGCACATGGTACCTGCATCAGCTGCAAAACATTTATGAATCATAAACTCCTGTATCATCTTCAGAGGGAAGAATACAACCTATTTTGTGAGAAGCAGTATTACAAAATGTAGGAGAAAAAAAATTCCAGAACTTTTAGAACATTTCAAAATTGTCAGAAAAACAAATATGCATGTCTGACAAGACTGCTAATGCAGAAGGGCTTGCTTAGCAATGGCTTGCATTTCATTCAAACTGTTCTGGAAATTGATCAATTTCAAGGTGAGATCAAGGCGGCAGGAATTTTTCTTCAAGATTAAAATATTTTTTGGGGGGAATACACGTTAAATTGAAGGCTTTTAAAAACTATTTAGAAAATAAGAGTGGATCAAAGTGAGAGAGTATGTGGAAAGCTGACCGAAGGACTATTTTAAACTCAATCCAAATACTTTAACAAAATACATGTTTAATTATTAGGTAACAGAGCTGGCAACATCCAACTTCTTGGCCTGCTTCTCACCATTTTCTATTTTCTTCTATTTAGTTATTGATTGCTTCCTGCTAAGCAATTTTTAGGAAGGGTAGAGACCAAGAAAAAGAGTGGCTCAAACTGCTAGACTCTCAGCTCATTGATTGGTGGAAAGAGAAGTTTAAAGCAACAGCAAAATTGTTTTCCAAGTGTCAGTGGGAATTATTTGTATAATATATTTCTGCACTTTTGTAAAGAATCAATAACTAACAAGAAAATAAAATCAAGGCTGATCAAGCAGACCTTACAAAGAAAAGTATGAATAGTCTTGTTAGCAGATCTATATACCTCATTACTAAAGGAACTGTTTACTAAAAAGAATTAAGAAAATCTGGGTTTTTAAGAAAGGCAAAGCAGAATAGTAGTTAGTCAATGAACTCTAGGGTTATATAGATTAAGTTGGAATTCCCACATAACAGGGTTGTATTTGACATTGGAAAGTTACTTCTCTGCGTTAGCTGTACAAATGGCAAGGAAGCTTTCAAGTGCTTAGAGAAATTCCTGGCATGTAATTATATATTGAGATGCTTATGTTATTATCATTGATATTGATCTCTTAGTCATCTATCTCTTGAGCTTCCAAAATGCTGCTTTGTTTTCCAAATTGCAAAAGATCATTCTCAGTGGAAAAAGCTAGCAAAGTTAAGTTTGAAAAGTTATCAAAATTATACATTTTTTTGGACTATATCTTTTCTCCCACATTTATGCCATTGCTTTTTTTTTTTTTTTTTTTTAACCACTATTTCAGGTGTTCAGCAACTTACTGGTCGTTTTTAAAATCCCAGTCTTAGCATGAGTTAAAAGAAAAAAAAAATAGTAATGTTCCTTTTTAAGAATGGGAATAGAAATGACTTCAGTTAGTTATGTGCTTTGTTTTTCATTACAGACACTGAACTGTGCAGATTTTATGAATTTCAGTTAATCTCTGCTTGCCAAAGGAAAGAATCTTGCTCTTCTTTCCAAAATCTTAGCATTTTGTGTTCTAGTATGCACAAATAATTTCATCACCATTACAAGTATTTTTTATTGACAAATATCAACCAAAATATCAGACACACAAGATACCTTGATAACTAAGATTTCTTTCATTTTTAATTAACTTTTGACTCTTCTCAGACAATAGTGTTTTGGCAGTTTACATAAATGATTCCTTAATTCAGTTTAATATACTAAATTAGTGCTAGGTTCTAGGATTGTAAAGGAATGCTTTATATATTTTCCCTTTCAAAGTTGACTTTACTATTTAAAACTAATGCAAGGTGTTTATTTGGGAGAGTGTATTTTTGAATGACGCTCAAAGGCACACAGCAGGATTTGAGGTTTTTTTTTATTGACATAAATGTCAGTAGCATTTTAAATATGTGGGCTTCCTATGAACTATGTATATTATTCTTTATGTTTTTGTTACCTTGTTTCATTTTTTGTTTATATTAACAAACCCTTCAAAATTTAAAGACAATTCTGTTTACAGCCATATAAGCAGATCAGTTTGTTCCCAAGCTGAATGGTTTGTCAACCTGTGCTATATTATATTCACTTTTCAGTTTTGTCTTTTGTTGTTTTTCACTTAACAACTAGCATCACTTTAAGAAAATTGTTTGTTTTACTGCTCATTTTCAAATGAAAGTTTATAAATCTACAGAAGTCTCAATAAAAAACAAGTGGTAGCAACAAAATAAAGCAAGTAGAAACATATTTTAAACAAGAAACAATTGCTAGTATTTCCTGTTCCTCTAATTTCAATACTTCACCCTTAAAGGAACATACTATAAGCTAAGTTTCATACCTTTACTCAGTTTCCAACATCAATATTTGCTACATATTTTTGCAAAATTCACTTTGTGATAACCTTACTAACAATAGGCTAATATATTATTTGTTTCAAAACTTATTTATCATTCATATTTATTTACTATTTTTAGAATGATGTTTGCTTTTGGAAATTTGTATGCACAGGGAATCAAAACTGTAGGTAATGGGATGATCTTTAGAAGATTAGAATCATTTACTAATTATTTTGTGGATTAAACCAAATATCTCCAAATTCTAACTGACTTCTTTAAAATATACTCCCTTCAGACCTGAAGTAATGATAATAATTATTACCTGCGGTAATAATGTTTTACTACTTCTATGTATTAATTTTCCCCAACACTACCCTATATATCCTTTTGGCCCTTTCTCCTACTTAACCTCAGAAACCTCAAACCTCAATTTGATAACCAATGTTTACCAGCATATACATATTTTGTTTTGTCAATTAATCTTCCTTAAAATATGTATTTTTTAGGGTGTATAAGTTCACACATCAACAAATGCATGTTAATCACATCATACCTCTTACTAAAGCTACCATATTCTCCATTCACTTCAAGCCCCACACCCTACAGCTCTGCAAGCCTATTTCAAGGCTTTGTTGTATCTGTTTTTGTTTTTTTTTTTTTAGTATTTCACATAAGAGCAAAATCATCTACTATTTGTCTTCTCCTTTTTACTAATTTCATTAGTATAAGCTTTTTCTGTACCAACCGCAGTCATGAACGTCGTTTTCATCTTTTTTTTCCTTTACTTTCTTTTCTCTCTTTCTTTTTTTCAATAGCTGAGTGCCTCTCAATACTGCCAAGCTACTAGCCATTAGTAGTCCCAGCTGTGTCAGCTCAGTACCTTAACAGTGTTAGTGTTTTTTGCTTTTTTTTTTTTGTTGTTTGTTTGTTTTTTTCTTGAGGCTAGGTCTCGCTATTTTTGCCCGTGGAACTGCAGGCTCTCGTTGCCCGGGGTACCACAGACTCAAGCAATCACCAGCCTCAGCTTCCCAGGTAGCTGGGATGACAGGCGCGCGCCACCATACCCAGCTATTTTTTTGGAACTAGGTCTTGCTACCGGCCCCAGGCGGGACTCGAACCGTGATCCCTAGCCCCGGCCGCTTCATAGGCTGAAGCTTACAGGCATGAGCAACCGTGCCCGGCCAGTGTTAGTGCTCTCTATCTACAGGCTGCATTTGCCTGAGCAGTACTCAATGAGTTTCAGTAAGATAGGAAACCAGGAAAACCCTGGTTTAGGTGTGGGAGGGACAGCTATTTTTATAGATGTCCAGCAAACTGTTAAATAGTCCCAGGTGTATAAACTCCATGCCAGCCCAGTAATCAGTTCTCCTGAGAAAAGGGAAATTCACACAGCTATAGTGGACAGGACTAGAAGGGAAATACGATAGGTTTTATAGCTGGTAGGTTTTAAAGCTTGAGACTTGGTGCTCTAGGAACAAACACTCCTGCTTTGTCCAGGGGTATGGTGAGGAACTTCACTCACTATAACTGGAAGTGAAAATTATCAGGGATTCAAGTTTGACTACCATCTCCAATATTAAAGGTGGGGAAGGAGAGCATGAGGCTTTCCTACATGTTTGCAAGTTTAGAGCTATATGTCCCAAAGATCTCGTTGCTTTTCCCTATTGTGGCATGACCAGAGCAGTACTTTCACTGTACAACTATTAACTTGCAGCTCCCTTCTCCCTCTTCTAACTCTGCCAAAAAATGTGGAATTTTTGACCACCCACTCAGTAATGAAGGTGCATTATGACCAGGCACCTCCAGTGATAAGCTGATCAGAGATACATGAGGTATTAAGTTGGTGTCTCATTGAACTAAGGAAGATATTTTTCTAACACACTTATGCCTCCATGATTTCTCCAGGAATCAGTTCATTCCTTTATTTCTCATATTACTTTATATTTGTGCAATAGTCCAACAGCTGTCTGTAACTCGCTGACTCATATGTTTTACCCTTGGAATTTTTCCCCATTTAAATATAAATGGCTATACTTCATCTTTCCTTATATCTGTATTTCATTGTGTATATAGATTACATCTTCTATACCCAGCCTTCTGTACAGCTTATTGCAGCACTAGTTTGTAGCAGGGTGTTGGAGACAGTGTTGAAACAAATAGGGCACCCATAGTTTGTTGTTAATCAATACCAATAGTTTAAGCCTTCGGTGCTGCTGCAAGTCCCTGAAGTAGTCGTGAAGTGCTACAAATAGCCCATACCAAGGTCAACCCTTTAGCTAAAGCATCCTGCACAATCCTGGGATATTTCAACCTCTTACTGTGAGTGAGCTCTAAACTAACACCTTTCCCACTTTTCCTTTACTTGGGGTACGTGGTAGAACTTTTGCACTATAGACTGGCTACTCTCTGATATCTAATACAGAAAAATGAGCAATATTCATTTCTCTAGGTTTATCTGTGTCATTTATAAATTACCTTTGTATACTTCTCTTGTCTCTCTTTCAAAAGATTTAGCACCTCAAGATAGCTATGATTTAGATAGAGTCTTGGCTGATTTTTTTTTTTTTCCTTTACTTTGCAGGGGGTGAGTACAGAGCCTTGTCTTATAGTGATTGTTCCTGTTGTTGGATCCAGAAGTTTTAGACTGTCTTGATCATAGTAGGTCATTTAGTTGTTCTCTTGGCTTTTACTCCAGCTGGGGTAATCTAGGATATATACATAACCAGCTGTAAACTGTAGGGTAGGTTTATCTCTATGAAAACAGAAAAGAACTATCTAGTCTTCCATATCCATCTCTAGCTATTCACATCCAGGGATTACAAATTCAAATCGACAATCACCACTTTACAGTCTTCACACTGAAAGTCACTAATACTATCCATGGTCCTCTAGTTCCCTATATGGAGGAAGTGTGGTATTTTACCCACTGCCTCAGGTGACAAGTTGCTGCATTAGAGCATCTGAATTTGTAGGAGTTGATCTATCAATCTAATATTCTATTAGTGGACATCTCTGTACCCCTGTATCTGGAGTTTGGGGGTGTGGAACTTTCTGTGTAGCACACCCACTATCTGCATCCCCACTTCCATCTAAGATCTATGGTTTCCAATGTGAGCATGAGTCCCTCGGCCAAAAACAACTGCCTCTGCACTTTTGGATGGCGTTGCCCCAGTAGTGCTCCAAACACAAATAAATTTCAGTTTTTTCCCACTCTCACTGCAGTGTAGTCCCTCTTGATGCATAGAGTGGTCATTTGGCTACCATAGAAGGACTATTGCCATTGTTATAATTTGGCTATAAATATGAGTGCTTTGGTCAATGGGGAAGGGGGTATGGTTAAATGTTATATTTATCATTTGTGTGTAATCACAAAGAATTAGCTTTGTTTCCTTGTTTCTTTTTCTTTCTTTTTTTGCATAGCAAACATTACTTTCAGTCAAGAGATCAATAGTTCTATATCGAGACTGTCTCATTTTCTTCAATTGTAAACTGAAAACTGAAAATAAAGCAGTCATGGGCATTGGAGGTGAAATGTGGAAAACAACAGCAAAAACAATCTACTTTTTCTAATTGCTTCACAATTTTGTACTTAAAATTGTAATGTGCCATGACAAACAACCCCCCCAACACACACACACACACACACACACACACACACACACACACACACACACACACATATATATAATAGCTGTTTTATAAGAGAATGAAGAGTGATGGGAAAACTGTTCTTGGGTGTTATAAGAGTGGGAAATCATGTTAGGTAGGGATGGATGATTTTGAAAAACTACTGCCTGCAATAAGTATAAAAGCAAATGGGTACCAAAGGAATTGAAATCTCTTGACATCAGACTTAACTATGTGATTAGTTTGTGCTTGCTGTGGGAGTACTATACATCTCTACCATGAATAACCCAGGACTGCCCTTGCACTTGGTTTGGTGGATGAAAAATGGACAGAAAGGTGATGTGTCATGTCTGGGAGAAGCATTAAGAGCAAGTTTATGGTTTATTATGACTCTCTATTCTCTCTATAAGGTGAACAACACTGTTCAGATAGAGCCTGGTTCAATGGCTGGTTTAAATTACATCATTGTATCTTGGAGTGAAAATGATGTAGAACAGATCTGAAACTGACCCATGGTGGACATACTTTATGAGTAAGAGATAAATTCTTTCAGTTTTAAGTTATTAAAATTTTGAATTCATGTGCATAATATAATTCAGCTGCCCTACTCATACAAAAGTAAAGAATATTAAGCATCACATAGTGTTAACTATTATTAAGAGGATAGGAATAACAGGGATGATTAAGGGAGTTTCATGTATAAGAAAGGCAGATTATACTAGTGGTAAAGGGATGGGTCAAATAGTTACAGGGAATGTGAACCACATGTTATCTTAATTACAAAGGAGATAATGATATAGTGAGGGTAAGGGAAAGGTGAAAGTTGTTTTATTTCAGTATTATATGCGATATTATTTGGTAGAATTGGCTCATCTTTAGAGTAATAAAAGTAAATCAAACATTCAGAGGAGGGAGGATGCTATTGGAAAAAACACATTTAGCAATTTAAATCCTTGAAGCAAGCTGTTCAAGTGGTGTACTGGTAAGAGTTTAACAATAGGGTGTCAAGGTGGGATCAGAGGAGAGAGATACTGATTTTTTATATTCAGTAATTTTCTTTTTTTTTCTGATGCACAATTACATTTGTTTTATTTAATCCTTTTAAATCTGTTTAACTTTTTTTTTTTACATTGTAGTAGTCTCTTTGTTTCTCCTGCCACCACCACCTATGATTAAACATGGATCTACCACACCATGCAGTGATTCCACTCCTGAAAATCTACCTGGAGTACATGAACACTAATTTGAAAGAAAATCTACATTCCTATGCTTTTACAGTTCTATTCACAATAATCAAAATATGGAAACAACCTAAATACCTCCAAACAAACTAATACATTTAACAATTTTTATGTAATACACGTGCCCACCATAGTTAGTTTCAAGCTAACACTGTGACATAACTGAACATGGAATTGGGGGAATATGTTGGCTCTCATTATCCCAGTGTGAGATTTGGCTCTAGCATACCACTTTTACAGACTTCACTGGCAGGTGAGAATTACATAGAATCATGCTTTCGAGCAACGTAAGATCAAATCTAGAAGAAAAATCTTGCATAATACTAACAAGGATCTGTTTAAGAAGTTTGAAAAAAAATACTATTTCTTTGCTAAACACCACAATACAGTAGTCATGAGAGAGTCTTAAAACAAAAAAGAAAAATCACCACTTCCAAAACAACTTTCAGACAGAATGAAAGGAACATATGTACAAGTGGAATGGGAAGGGGAGGAATAAGGATTGTTGTTTGAAAAGAAACCACTTTGCTCTCATTCAAAACAGATTATTATTTTGAAGTTATATGCTTTTATCTTCAAAAATAAATTTTCCCATCAAATTCTATCTTTCTAAAAGAGTCAGTGAGGTAGCAAGTAGGTAGTGTCATCTGTGAGAAAGGTGAGAATATAGGCAATACTACCTTTAATGCATACTCTTATTAGAAGTCTTTGGAAGAGTAATTTTGTAGAAGCTTTTCAATGTTTCGATCACTAGTTTAAATTCAATCTCAGGTGATCATGAACAAAAGTGGATGGTTGTAGACTATGAAAAATGCCTCGATGGAGTCACCTTAGTTTTTCTAATGGAAACTGCCATAGCAATAGGTATTCTTTCTTTTGCTTCTAGCAGAAGCACAATGGGTGAATAAAAATGTCATTTCAAGTATTTCTCAGCTTTTGTACTAGAGAAATTTGAGATATAAAAAAGGTCAACTTCTTTTCATCTTTAACTCATAGGTGGAGTTATTCTCTTATAATATAGTTCCTAGATTTCCTAGATCTTACTAGAATTTATTGAAATGGAACCTGAGTCATCTTACAAATAAAATCTTGTCCTACTTTTAAAAAGCTTTGAGAGATAAAGGTATAGTCTTGCATATTTAAATGTAAATCCTGTCAAATTTCTTGGGCTGAATCTTAAAAATTTAAGATTTACATTTCTTATTGTTTAAATAAATCAATACCATGTGTATTCATCGTGTGTATGTTTAATGATTCCATTGAATGTAATTGTTTTATCTCATTGAAAAGTTCTTATTGTAAAGATTTAATTAGCTGTATTCTTCTTCCAAATAATACTACAGGTTTTTCTTTCATTACTCTCATCAAAATCCTGTAAAATTTCTTATTATTAAAATATTTATTTTTCATATAATTTCACTTTTTGCATATGTTTTAATAATAAAGAAACAATAAAAGAAGACATTATTTAGTTATGGGGTAAAAAGTAACAAAATTGATATTAGAGTAGTATCTGTTCATATCATTCAAAACTTCAGCTGCCTCAATTGTTAGTGAGATTAAAGGAGTGCTTTGAAGTTTCAACTTTTTTTTTGAAAATTATGAGAATTCAGTCAACTGACCTTAAATCTGGTACTTTCTATGGGCTCTGTTTTCCACATCTGGATAACAAACTCAAAGTGTTAATGTTATTTTTCTTAGTATAAATTTCCAAGGGAATTTTCACTTTCATATATTAGGATTTGAGCATGAAGATGTCAATATTCAAATGGGATTTGAGAAAATGTGTTTATACCTTATGGCATTTCATTGATGGCAAAATTGATGCTGTAATTTTTATGAATCATCATATGGAAAGGTACTCTTACTTTCCTGAAATCTTACACCAGCAGAGGAGAAATGTTCTGTTCTCTGAACAATCATAGACAAGATGTCATTTTATGATTCTTATGATTTTTATACCAAGTTACATTTTGATGACCTAGGTAGCCTGACTTGAAGTTGCATTATAGCAGAAGATGCAGTATTCTCCAACCACAGATACTTTAATCAGGAAGCATATTTAAATAGTAAAAGGTAAGCTATCCTCTTGCAAGTAACTCATAGCCCATGAATCTGGAATTGCAAACAAAAATATCAACTAATCCAGCCTGCTTTATGTAAATGAATAAACTGAGGCATAGCGATTTCAGTATTTGCTCATGGCCACAGAATGCAGTTGCGTCAGCTTCAGAATAAGAATGCCTGCTATCAGTCAGTGAATCTAAAGTTATTTTTTTTTCAATATAACACTGCAGTAAAAATAAATCCTGCTGAGGCAAAATAATCAAAGACAGAAAATAATAGTCAGCTGCAGACTCTTTGGTGCAATATACAAAATATTCAAGTGTGTGTTTCCAATCCCTTCAACCTCTCTTTTAATGACTGCATCTAATCCCTGCCAGCTACATTAGTTCTTCAATTGTGACAATCAATAGAATAGATTAGCTGTGGAAACTCTCCATCCATATTATCCCTGCTTTCCTTTCCAGATGGGATTTTCATTCACTAGAGTGTAAGCAGATATGTGAGTCCCACCCCCCACCTTCCCCTGTGCACAAATATAAATCTATTATCCTTCAAGCTTGTCACTATAGAACTGCATATATATATATGTATATATATACATATATATATATATATGTATATATATATATGCACTAAGCAGCATACCTGTAGATTTAATAAAACAGCACCGATCCTCATGGCTTCACTGATTTCAAGGTTATACATCAGTTGTGGAAAGCGAGGAGGGCTCTGGTTATTTGGGGGAAGCACTTCAATGTATACAGTACAGATGGAGTGCCTGCAGAAAAAGAGAAAGAGAACAAGATGGGTAAAAATCTACATCACATTTAATGAATGTCTGCTTGCCATATTTGGTTGTTAGGTTTCCATGAGAGGAAATTTTATATTTTCATGAAATAATTTAAAATAGAATAATGGAAAATGAAAGTACCTACCAAAATGTAATGTTTTTTTATGAAATTATCTAAGAAAAAAAGAGAAAATGCCTTAGGTACCAATTTTTCTTATTTAGATTAAAAGTGTGATTTTAAAAAAGGCATTGCTATACAGATAAAGCTAATAAATTAGCATGGCGTGACTTCTGATCTTACTTTTTACTGTCTCTGTAACAGTAAAAGCAGTCTGTAAAATACACAGTAATATAAGCTGTCCTTGGGGCTCTCTTCCTATTAAAACCAGCAGAGGGAGTATTGATTAAAATAACACAGAAAACAAAATATGGACTCTCTTATTAGTTCTGTTGGTGAAATCAATGACTTAAAGCAAATGTAAGCCAAGAGTTAGAATAATAAAATAATCATTGTGTAAAAACAGTCACAAGCAAAGTATATATATTTTTAATCTTTAAAGCATATAATATAAAAGCTTGAAACTATATTTAATTAAAGCTTTAAAATGATAGGCATTTTTTTCTTGAAAGATAATATGTGAATACTATAATAAAAACAATAGCACTAGTATAATCAAATTTTATATCTCTACACGTTGGAATTTCTTACATAATAACTGATGACACTAGATATTCAAGATTTATTCATAAAGCACAATAGTTAAAATATAATGAGAAATGAGAATTTACAGTTAAGGCTTCTGCCCTGAAATATGTATCTTTATGCAAATAAATCAACACTGCTTGACTTGTAGGATTTAAAATTACTTTATCTAAATCATATTTTGTTAATTTTTTTTTTTTACTTAGGAACTAGAATTTTCTGAAAGTAGCCAAAGTTCTCTTTAATGAGTTCTTCAATAAAAAGATATGGTCACCAAAATTATTTTGAGACTATTATAATAAAATGTTATTCTTTATTGTATCATTTCAAGGAAAAATACAGATAATGGACACTGAAAATTATGTTTTAATGCTTCTAATATTATAATAATTAAATTATCTCTGAATTAATCCTCATTAGACTAAATACATTGTAAATTTTAAACATTTCAAGTAATTGTCATCAACTTTGAAAAATTTTACAGTTTAAGGACAAGATAGAGGTTATGCAGGTGCAGGTTATAAAAAGATGATGAGGATGAGGATGATGAAATATTACCTATAAAATTACTAATCTTATCACAGTTAGATGGAAACAAAAGACTTATGGAGAAAAAAATATCAGGAAGCTATAAAATGTAATGTGTGCTTCAGAGTCTCACTTCCTACATTGTGGGGATAAAGCAACTGTCATTTTGAGGTGGACCTATTAACCTCTCAGGTGGTGAGTAGTTTCCCACAGCAGTCCCAAGATAGGCATATGCCCTGATATTATCCTTCATTATCCAGGCTTTTTGTTAAGGTCTGTTTTTAATCAAGTCATTTAAGTATTTTATAGATCTCTTATCCTGCCAGCACATACTATATATTCAAGTCCTATAATATTTACTTCCTAGTATATTGGCAATGATCCTATCTTGGTAATATAGAGCAAAAGATTTGTAATCACATATTCCTGGGTTAGAATTTTTATGCTACCGTTGTGGGATGTTGGTTACATTTTTTTTCAGCTCCACTATTTTTATCTGAATAGTGATAATAACCATAATATCTAAGGTTAGTATAAAAGATCACTTACTATTAAAAATATATGTATGAAATGCATAAAACACATGTATATATAATAACATGTTAAAACATACTCATCAGTTATTATTGATAATTGTAAAAAATAAAGCATCTTATTCCATCTTATGGAATGTGCCAAATAAGTTTGCACATTTTGTTCTTGTTCCTTGTAACAGTTTAGAGATTTTAATTGAATTTTCTAATATTCTAGGTTAAATATCTAGAAGTATATACCTTTATTCCCTCTTCCCAGATTAGGGTATGCAGGTATTAGGGTTGGAGAATTAGATAAAACTATGTTTATGTGGGACATAATAATCTATTACTTATTCCACATGTATACAGTTTTCACGTATACCCAACTGATTTAAAAGAATATAGCCTCAGAAGCTCATGTGAGTATAACATGTAGACACAGTTGCATTTTTTAACTTATTATTTCATTCAAGAAACACTGGTTTATGACATTATATAGGTTTAAGGTTTAACGTCATAATTCAATGCATGCATATACTACATGCCTTTTAAGTAATCAAGGAGATTACTATAGTAAATTGATATAGATCTCTCTTCAATAGAGGCAATAATTTCCTGTTTTTTTGTTTGTTTGTTTTTTAACTATAATAACCTAAATCATAGTTAAATAGAATCTTCATTTTAAAAAGTTAGGCTTTTTCCACTTTGATAATCTTTAAATCTTCAGAGTACTGGGTCTGTAACACACTTTAATAGCTTTACCAGCATATGAAAGTCTTTCCACTAGGGAAAGTGTAGTTTATACTAACTTTATATTTTGTGCATTTTATTATCCTTTCACCTTTGAGTCATTTTCCATTTTAGAGGTCATAACTGCTTGCATTCATAATACTAGCAATAAGGGCTTCTAATTGGATGATTTCAGTAGATATATCTAAAACAACTTTGAAATGGAAAACTAAAAGGACCCTGAAGCTCAAGGCAAAAGACAATGAACAATTGTTTTTTTAATGACATATGTGGTCTCCATCTGCTTACTCCTTTGCTTTCCATGATTTTTTCCCATAATAATATACATATAAGAACTGTAAATTATGACATCCCCCACATTGAAAATGGATCAGAGCTATTTAAATAATTTCTTATGTCAAAGTCTTTCATTTTCCATCTTCAACATCCTGCAATTCTTTACAAAATGCTTAAATAATTTCCAGTCTTCTTGAGGATTATAATAGCCTTTTGAAATGCTACCTCTATTTTATCCCTGACAACAGCATGAGTACAGAATTAACTTTCCTAAAACTGAATTACAGGAATATTATCAATAAAATCATGTTATTAATTCTGTAATAAATAGCATATAAACATCACCTATTAATCACATAGTAAAGCGGAATAGTGACTAAATAAATAATATTTTATATTAATACTTTGCATTCCCATTATATAGGTAGTCTTAAATACCTAAAATTGAGCATCATTGTACACAAATTTTGTTTTTATAATAAAGCCAGTATGATGTAGATATATCTTCACCTTTAAAAATGAAAAAATAAAGCATAAAGATTTCTCATTGGTATTAAAGTTCATCATAGGAAAAGAGAGATAAAATGTTTTAACAGCTAATCTCATAATTTTAAAATTCTAAAGCATTTAGATTAACTCTTACATTTTACAAAATCCTAGAAAATCTAAAGGTTAAAAGACTGATTCAAGGTTGCAAAGTTTACTATTAAAGACAGATATACTAAAAATAAATCTTTTTATTTCAATATCTGCCTCTTGTTTCTCCCCAAATTCCATGAAAAAATGGAATATAAGTTGGAACATTTATGTATATTGTGTGTAAATATAAAATATGTATGTGATTGTGTATATGAATATAAAATATCCTTGGTTTTTAGTGAAGAATGAAATTTATATGCAATACATTATTTCAAGTCAAGAAAACTATGAGTTTTATACAACTGAAAGACAAGGTATAAATAAGGCAATGGTAAAGAAAGGTCACTCAGAATTTGTGTGCCATCCTTACTGATTTAAACTTCATGTTGACATAAATTAAGATTGGCTGATAGATTTAAATAGGATAATAATATGATGAAACATCTATAATAAGTAGTCCTAAAACACAGGTTCTGTCTAGCTCAGTGCCTTTGCTTTGCTTTTAGTTTCTCCTCTAACTGATGTCCCCTTATTATTCCTGTCCAAGTTAAACCTTTTGCAGTCATTTACTAGTTCATGTCAAAATTGTTATAGGAATGTAATAAAAGCAGGGATTAGATTCCCAAGAGATTTGAAACTGTAGGAACTCAGTAAATTTTCATTAAAGTAAATATCCCTGTCAATGTTAAATATAACATTGACATGACATCACCACTGTGAGAATGGCCACTGTTAAAACAAACAAAACAGAAACAACAAATGCCAGTGAGGATATGGAGAAAAAAGGAGCCCTGTAGACTGATTCAATCCCTATGGAAAGCAAAATGTGATTTCTAAAAATACTGAGGCAGTTATACCAGCTGATCTAGCAATACCACTCCTTGTTTTTGATCCAAAGAATGCAAAAACACAAATTTAAAGGTATATGTGCCCTCCTACATTCATTACAGTGCTACTTATGATAACTAAGTTATAAAAACAACCTGAGTTTTTAATAAGAGATGTGATAATTAAGAAGGCATGGTGTATAGATGTGATTAAATATTAAATTTATAAAAAATGATTAACTTGCCATTTGTGAGAAGACCATGGATATAGACGCAGGGATAATATTAAGTGAAATATGTGAAGAGAGACAAATAATGGATGACTTCACTCCTAAATGTAACATATGCAAGCAAAAGAGCTTAACAAAAAACTTAGAAATATAACTTCAGAATTGAGGGTGAGCATGGGGCAGGGAAAATAGGGGAAAGAAGAAGCCTATTATACATGGTCAAGGAATTCAGGTACTCAATTGGTGAGTGTAGTGGTGATATACATGTGAGGGAATATGACCCTATTCTCTTGAATCATGTATGATCCTATTCTCTTGAATCATTTGCAAACCAAGATAACCTCAACAATAAAAAATTTTTAAAAAAATCAGCAAATATGCTACCTGAAGTTATTTAAATAGTATGTATTCATAATGGAAAATAGCTTTTTGAGAAGGGATTATTTAATCTTTTGTTAATTATATAACTTGCATTCTGCAAATACAAGTGGGGCATAAGATCTCATTCAACAAACATTTTATCATAATCTTGTTTTAAGATATTTGTGGGCAGAGACTCTATATCCATGCCTTCAAAAATAACCAATAGTAGTGTTTAATTTATATATGATGAATTAATATATATATCATTTACTTAAATACAAAGAACATATAAACAGATAAATACTTAATAAAAGGTACAATATTATTTAAACATCTACATAAACATAATTTAAACATCTTACTAGTTTTTGAATTTTGGTGTTCCATCTTGTTATGCTTTCAATGACTAAAACAACGACAATAATATTATAAGCCATTGTTATTCCTACACTCACATTTCTGCTAGTTGACTCAATTAACATTTACATAGTTAATTCATATCATACTTAGTTTGAAAGCCAAAGTTATTTAATGTAAGAATTAAGCTTTAAAATAGGAAAAAATATAGAAATTGTAATTATTAATTATGTATATATGTCACAATGAGGATGGGAACAATTTATAAAATGTAACGAGTCTACACATTTATGCTCAAAATTTCTCAAACAGCAATATCCTTCAAAGTAAATACTTAAAGATTCACAAGTCTTCAATTCAGTTATCGATTCAATTTGAAGAACTAATTCTCCTCCCCCAAAAGAGGAAATGTCATTGTCTTACAGGAAACATGGCATTATCCTAGCAGGTAGAATGGAGAAAGATATATAGACTTTATTCTCTGTACAACCCACCTCATTCTTGACCAAATATTACAATGTGATGTTTTATGCCTAAACCATTGTCTATAAAAGAAAATAATGAGACTCATTCTATTAAATACCTGGTGTTCTGAAAAGACTTACAAATACTGTTCTTCTTTTCTAGAGTTTTATATATTTTACTCCAGTTAAAACCCACGATTGACCTAATATTATATGCAAGAGATTTCCTAGATATAGTCTTTAGACTATAAATGCAGGCATACAAAATAATTTCAAAATAGGAAGTGAGTAAACAGATTATATCATTCATTAAACAATATAAAGTGATTAAAAACATTTACTCTAACAATTATAGCAAAATAAATTTATTCTTATATTAGCAATAGTAGTATTGCTATTCAGTAATTTTACTTCTTCTGAAGAATAGTAACTTCAGAATGAAAAGAGTAGAGGAAGTCTAGGAGTCCAGTAGTTTTGTATTTGAATTATGGCTCTAACAATTGGTTTTCCAGAGATGGGTGAGGAAATTCAAAGGAGAATTTAAACAAGCCAATTATTCTTTTCTACATGAAATTTTTGATCTGCAAAATGTAAGCTTCCCAAAACAATTACGAATAGCTCACAACACTGTTAAAATTCTGTATACAAAGTACATTGCATGGTATTTGATCTTAGAGTACCATTAATCGATAGCATCAATTATATTTAACCCCTCTGCAAAAAAACTGAGTGAATGTATTATTGCAAATTTATTTAATCTATGGTTGAAATATTTTGAATTCTGCAAGTGTTCCATATATGAACAATATTAAGTATATTTCTTATAAAGAAATAGCATTTAACTATTTTCTCATTTGATTTCTTAGATAAACAATTTGTTTTTTTGGGTAAATAAACTATTGTACCACTCAACTAAACGTGCCACAAAATGAACTCCTTCCTGTCATTCAAGCCAATAACACTATCTTGATACCATTACCACCCTGTCACTTTAGACAGAAACCTGGAGATATTTTAATTTTAATAATTATATCTCTATACTCCCTAAATTCCTGCTTAAAACTATCAGTAACACTTCCCATAGATTATTCTAGAGATAGCCTTCTATCTCAATCTCTGTCTGAAGTTTTCTATATTTCACCCAGAATAATTTTCCAGATTAAATCATTTCACATGATTTCCTAACTTAAAATTATTTCAAAAAACTCTTTGTTGATTAGATAATTTCAAGATTCTTAGCAAAATAAGTTAATTTTTCTAAGATATCTTACCTCTCTTTGCATTATAGTTCATACACTAGTAGCACTGACTGAGTTGTAGTTATAGATAAATCCAAGCTATTTCAGGTCCTCTAATACTGTTAAATGATATATTTTTATTTCAAATGCCCAGCAACTATTAATTTTCCTAGACTCATCTTGTTGAGGAAGACTTTTCAATTACTCTCTGATTATGAGTAATGCCCTTACCAAAATCCAGAAAGCCAAGATTTAACATCATTATAAAATGTATTATTCTAAAGTGAATTCAATTACTTATATTCTTACTTTCTTTAAAAGTAAAATATATACTTTTACTTTCATAAATTTTTACACTTTAAAATAGTTTTACTTTTATATAATTTTACATTTTAAAATAATTTTGGGGAGACCTGAAAATGATAGCACTTTGTATCTTTATTTCAGGAAAATAGTAAATGACAGTTTTATAATAAATGATATATTATTTGACTAAATAAAATTTCTTACTGTCATATACACGTTTTATTTTTAACTAGTGACAAAGTCAGATATAGTGTATAGTACAATGGAGAGTAAAATTACTTCAAATCTGCCTCCTCAGTTTTGGGAACATTTTAGCTATATTTGAGATTGTGTCATACTGCCTTGCTGCATGAGACTTTATGGTACCCAAGAAAGGCACATGGATGGGCTGACCAGGCCACTGAGAACACTTGTTTGATATGTAATGGCACACTGCTCCTGAGGGAGGTCTGACCTGGCTGTACTTGATTGGCAGTCTCCTTGTTCAAGTCTCTTCCTACTACCTCCTGCCTGCTCCCTACTCCCCTTTTTTCCTTTTCTGTCCTTGAACATCTTTAATCCTCCAGAGCAAAGAACTTGTAGAAGTAACAAGCTAATTACTGATAACAAAAAGTTGAAACATACGGCATAGTTCTCACCCCTCCTTTTGTATATTGTGACTATAAAAGGTCCTGCAAAACAACAAAAAACACTGAATGCTTCCTTTCTGCAGTTTCCCATCTGGAATATCCTGCACACAGTGCACAGGTTCCAGGTTCACGGGAAACCTACAATAAATATTTCCAGATTCAATAGAAACCCACAGTCACTCTGCTTCATATTCAAATTCATTCATTAAAATAATAATTTAAAAAGTTGTTAAGAATCACAGAAAATAAAAGGAGAAAAATGAAGAACCTTGGTAATTCTAAGAATTGTTTTGTCATCTGGAGACATGAGACAACTGAATCACAATGAACTTGTGAACTAACGGATAGTAGGGAAGAAGCAAGACTGACAATAAACTCCACAGTTTAAATGAGCATAGACCAAAACACATTAGCCAAGAAATTGGTATGAGAGTATTGAGAACTACTGTGGCTATAAAATTGTCATCAGATAAAACTTTACCGAGAAAATAAATATAAGAAATTGAACTGGTGACAATTAGACCATGAGGAAATTTGAGGGAGGAGTCATTCTGAGAAAATAAAAACCAAACTCCAAGATTTGGATAGTTGTGAGGCTTACAGACAAAGACACATTAGTGATGAATAGAATGGACTAAAAGAAACAGGACCAAGTAGTAGAGGAGGTTAATATGAAGAGGTGACAAGAATTCTTGTTTGAGCTTAATCATGAAAAGTTTTTCCTTTGTTTCTTCCAGTATTTTATGGTTTGTGGTTTTACATAAAAGTCTTTGATCAATTTTAAGTTGATTTTGGTATATAATGTGAGATAATGTCTAGTTATATTCCATGTGTGCATGGTCCAGTTTTTCCAACACCATTTATTAATGAAGCTATCTTTTTATCAGTGTATGTGGAATCTCTTTATACAGTATATGTGGAATAGCATTTCCAGAGAACTGTAGTTAAGTATTAATGGAATTCATGGGAAATCCAAAAAACTCAAACAGCAACTTTGACAAAGAAATTGATTTATCACATTTCCATACCTCAAGCTATGCATAAAGCCATAATAATTAAAGCATTTAGGTTGGAACAAAAACAGGCTCAAAGACCATTGGAATATCACTGAGAGTTCAGAAATAAAGCCGCATATCTATGATCCACTAATAGATGATTAAGGTGCAAAAACATACATTGATTAAGCTTTAGCAATGCCTTTCATGATTCATTCCCAAAAGCAATGGAAACCAAAGAGAAAAAAACATTTGAATCTACATCAACTAAAGTTTCTGTATAGAGTGAAGACATAACTAAAACAGAAAGACACTAATGAATGAGAGAAAATATATGCACAGCATCTGACATCTAACAAAGTATTGATGACAGTATATACAAATAACTCCTAAAACTAAACAACCATTAAAAACGGGCAAAAGAACTAAAATGACACCTTTCTAAAGATAGTAAATATTTTTTTAATAATTGTACATATTCAAAATGATTTATTTTTAATATTGCTTATTCTTTCACTGACAGTGAGAGTGAAACTAAAATTTAAAAGTCCATCAATAGTGGCCTTCGTAACAGTATTACATACATACATACATACTTACTTACAAACACACACACACACACACATATATATATATATATATATATATATATATATTACATGGCCATGAAAAAGTATTCATATGAAAAGAATTCCAAACATTTTGAGGGGAAACAAACAAACAAGCAAAAACTCAGTAAGGTATTGCGATGTAATAATTTACACTCATAATTTTTTGAAATATATTTTAAAAATCTGGAAGCAAACAAGAATAAAAGGATTTTTCTCAGGATGGATATTAGATAGATGCAGTTGTGAACAAAGCTTTATTACTTTTTACTCTTTCACAGTCTATCATATATCAATATGATATATAGAATACAGTTGGCCCTTCCTGTTTCTGAGGTTCCACATGTAAGTATTCAATCAATTATGTATAGAAAGTAATTTCTCTGTGATTAGGTCATGATAAGTGAATCTATACTAAATACCTGTAGACTATGATATTTTTCATTATTCCCTATCTAATATAACATTTCATATAGTATTTGCATTGTTTTGATACATGATTTAAAGTCTAAAGGAGGATGTACTTATATGCAAACACTGTAGAATTTTTTTTGAAGAGACTATGTCTCACTATTTTGCTCAGGTTGTCTCGAACCCATGGACTCAAGCGATACCCAGCCCCAGTCTCGCAGGTAACTAGGATTATAGGCACATTCCACCACATACAGAAATTCTATAATTTTTTTATAAAAAACTTGAACATCTGTGAATTTTGTATCCTCAAGCTTTCTAAAAGCAATTCCTCCAGATTCCTAGGGAGGTTGAAGACTGACTAGATGATAGATAGATATAAATAACAGATTCTACCAATAAATAATACATTAGAAAGAATATTCTCAAATATGAAAAATAATTCTTGTTAAATTGCTATATAAGATATGCAATATTGTATATTTAAATAATTTTTCAGACACTAATCAAAATCTGGAGACAGGACAATTACTGCTCTTCTGTGATCCATTTACTTTTCAGTAATATTTTGGATATATAGTTCAAATATAACCACCTACCTTTCTTAAAACAAAGATATATCCTTCAATTCTGTGAAATCATAGTAATATTTTTTGATGCTTTTTTTCCTTTATAACCCTTTCTCCATAATTTAACCAGTCAGAATATGCAGTTCTTAAGAATAAGGTCTGATTCTCTGCTCTAATTTAGAGTTTACAGGATAGAAGGATGCTTGTTGGATTACTTTAATTATGGGCTGCAACAAGAATGTTGAAAAGTCTGTATTGCTTCTAATATAAATTACCTTCTCTCTGCTGGAGGAGCATTATCTGCTGCTTGGACTGTAAGTGCGTACGTCCGCCCAACTATCAATTCCACCCCGGCAGCAATGGTGATAAGCCCTGTTGTTTTATTGATGATGAAGTCTCCCTGAGCACCAACCAGGATTTCATATGTGATCTCCCCATTTGACCCTTCATCTGCGTCGACTGCAGTGAGCTGGAATTGAAAAACACAACATAAATCCTCCTGCGACTCAACTTTTCACCATTGTGTCATCCTTTCCCCCAACAAAAAAAACTTATTTTTGAAACAAGATAAGAAAGTTCTGTTGGCACATAACAGTCTTGTTCTCTTGACTGAAAACTGTTGTATGATACTGAAGTTATCATAGAAACAGGTGCTTTTCTTTTTTTTTTTTTTTTGGAGGTAGAGAAAGTTTTTGGATCTTGAAGACTAGCTTTATTTTAATTTACTAAAGGAAATAATAAAGTTCTAACAACAAATCTAATATCCTTATAGGAAATTTATTTTTTCCCTAAATTCTACATCCTATTCTTTATATACAAACATACTGTGAACTGAAGCTTTAAAAAAAAGTTGATTCTGCATATATTACACCAGTCTTTACTCTGCTTTTCTTTTTTCTGTTCATAATATTTAACTTCTCCTCAGAATCTCTTTTCCTCAAGTCCATTTTATTTACATTTTACATTAGAAAAGATTCATTTAATGATGTTCACATGTTTATAAAAAAACAATAAGGCCAAAAGCATCCTTTTAAAATTCAAACAAATGATTCTCCATTTGTAGAGTATAGAATTAGAACTGAAATTGGAGAATCTCTTTATTTATTTTTTTATTTAGAAAGGGAATCAATTCAGATTCCCTGAACTAATAACACCTAAGTATTTGTAAGTCTAATTTGTACATGCATATGATCATTTTAGTGTATCATAGAATAAAGACTGGGTTATTTGTGCAAAAAGAGAATGACCATTATTGATTTCATAAACTAAAATTAAGGAAGTGATTTAGTATGTTATTTTTTTCTTTTTCCTTTTTAAAAATTTATTTATATATAAATTTCACAACATTTTAATCCCAGGGATTTACCCCCCCCACCTGCCATCCCCTCAATTCCCTCCCCCCCTTTCCCTCCTGCTCAGAGTTGTGCACTTCAGTTTGGTGCTTAGCTTGTTTTGACTTTTCCTCAAGTCTTTTGTTTATTTTTTTTTCACTATATCCCATATATTAGTGAAACCATTTAGTTTCTCTCTTTTTCTTTATGGCTTGTTTCTGCTAATAAGATTACTTCTAAGTACATTCATGTTGTTATAAAATTGCCAAATCTGTCATTTTTAATTGATGAGTAATATTCCATTGTGTATGTGTGTGTGTGTATATATATATATATATATATATATATATACCACATTTTTTTCATTCAGTCATCTGTTTTGGGGGATTTAGGTTGCTTTCATGACCTTGCAATTATAAATTGTGCTGCAGTAAATATCCGAGCACAAGTGTCCCTTTGTACCCACATTGAGGTCTCTTTTGGGTAGATTCCCAAGACAGCAATTGCTGAGTCAAATGGTAGTCCCATTTTCACTAACTTGAGGGTCCTCCACACACACAACTTTCTATAGTGACTGATCCAGTTTACATTCCCACCAGCAGTGTAAGAGTGTTCCTTTCTCTCCACATCCTCGCCAGCAATTCTTGTCCGTTCCTTGGATGTGGGCCATTCTTACTGGTGTAAGGTGGTATCTCATTGTGGTTTTGATTTGCATTTCCTTTATTACTAGATACATTGAGCAATTTTTCATGTGCCTGTTGGACATTTGTATTTCTTATTGGAGAAGTGTCTTTTTAGTTCTTCTCCACATTTTTTGATTGGACTTTTTGTTTTGCTTTTGTTTAGTTGTGTGAGTTCCTTGTGAATCTTTGTTATTAAACCCTTATCACTCTTGTGGAGGGTAGGTTTTTTTCCCATTCAGTTGGGCTTCTTATATTTTTTCTGTTGTCTTTTTTGCTGTACAGAAGCTTTTTAGTTTGATGTAGTCCCATCTGTTTATGTTTTCCTTCATTTTTTTTGCCTTCTGTAGATGTTTCTAGAAAGGGATTTCTGAACTGTAATTCATGGAGAGTTTTGCCCAGGTTTTCCTCTATGCATGCTATGGTTTCAGGCCTGACCTCTAAGTCTCTTATCAATTTTGAGTTGATTTTTGTACATGGAGTAAGGGAGATTTCTTGTTCCCTTTTTTTTGCATGTCTTAGTCCAATTTTCCCAGCACCATATATTGAAGAGGCTATCTTTGTTCCAAAGTAAGTTTTTCATTCCTTTGTCAAAGATTAGTTGACTATATATGTGTGGTTTTATTTCAGGGCACTCAATTCTGTTCCATTGGTCTGACTGTTTTTGTACCAATACCATGCTGTTTTAATTATTATGGATTTATAGTATAGTTCGAAGTTTGGAATTGTAATACCTCCATTCTCTTTTTTCTGGTCAGGAGACTTTTTGATATATGAGGTCTTTTATTAGTTCATATGAATTTCAGCAATTTTGGTTCTATCTCTTTAAAAAATGTCAATGGGATTTTTATTGGGATTGCATTGAATCTGTATATTGCCTTTGGCAGGATGGTCATTTTGATAATATTAATTCTTCCAATCCATGAACATGGTATGTCTTTCCATTTCCTTATGTCTTCTTCTATCTCTTAGGAGAGTTCTAAAATTTTCTTTGCATACTTCTTTCAAATTTTTTTTAGGTTTATTCCCAAGTATTTAATTTTTTTGGTGCGATAGTAAATGGGATGGTTTTTCTGATTTCTTCTTCTTCTATTTGACTTTTTGCATATAAGGAAAGCCACTGACTTCTGTGTGTTGATTTTGTATCCAGCTATCTTACTGAACTGGTTTATTATTTCAAGTAGTCTTTCTGTGGATTTTTTGGGGTCTTCTATATAGAGGATCATGTCATCAGCATAAAATGATAGCTTCAGTTCCTCTTTACTTATTTGTATCCCTTTTTATGTATTTATCTTGCCTTATCGCCCTAGCTAGAACTTCCAATACAATGCTAAAGAGTAGTGAAGAGAGTGGGCATCCTTGTCTAGTTCCAGATCTCAACTGGAATGCTTTTAGTTTTTCCCCATTTAGGATGATATTTGCCATAGATGGCTTTTATTAAGTTAAGGTAAATTCCTTTAATCCCTAATTTTTTAAGGGCTTTTATCATGAATGGATGCTGGACTTTGTCAAATGCTTTCTCTGCATCAATTGTTATTATCATGTGGTTTTTATTTTTCTCTTTGTTGATGTGGTGTATTATGTTAATTGATTTCCGGATGTTGAACTATATTTGTGCCCCTGGAATAAATCCCACTTGGTCATGCTGAATGATGCTTTTAATGCATCGTTGGATTTGGTTTGCCAGGATTTTGTTTAAGATTTTTGCATATGTGTTTATTAAGGAAATTGGTCTATAGTTTTCTTTCTTGGTGCTGCCTTATTTGGTTTTGGTATGAGTGTGATGTTTGCTTCATAGAATGTGTTTGGAAGTTTTCCTTCTTTCTCAATTTTTTTGAAAAGCTTTAGTAGCACAGGTATTATTTCTTCTTTGAATGTCTGGCAGAATTCATTTGTAAAGCTGTCAGGTCCTGGGCTCTTGTTTTTAAGGTAGTGTTTTGATGACTGCTTCAATTTTGCTGCCTGTGATTGGTTTATTTAAGTTATCTATATCGTCTTTGTTTAATTTTGGGGAGTTGTATCTTTCTAAGAATCTATCCATCTCATCCAGGTTGTTGTATTTATTTCCATATAGTTGTTCACAGTAATCTCTTATTATCCTTTGGCTTTCTTTTGTGTCTGTTGTAATTTCTCCTCTTTCATTTGTGATTCTGTTTATTAGGATTTTCTGTCTTCTCTCTTTGTGAGCTTTGCAAGGGGCTTATCAATTTTATTTATTTTTTCAAAGAATCAGCTTTTGGTTTCATTAATCTTTTGGATAGTCTTTTTGGCTTCTAGATTATTTATTTCTTCATTTCTTCTTTTATTTTTGCTTTATCTTGTCTTCTGCTGAATTTTGGATTTTTCTGTTGCTATTTTTCTAATTTTTCAAGTTGGTAGATTAGGTTTTTTTTTTTTTTTTGGTTATTTTCTTAGTTTTTGATGTGGGCCTGTATTGCTATGAATCTTCCTCTTAGATATGCTTTTGCTGCATCCCAGACATTTTGGAATGCTGTGTCTTCTTTGTCATTTGTTTCAAAGTAAGTTTTATTTTCTTCTTTAATTTCTTCAGTTACCCATTCTTCCTTTAGAAGCATGTTGTTCAGTCTCCAAGTTTTAGGTGTTCTTCTTACTTCCTTTTCATTGTTGATTTCTAGTTTGATACCCTGTGGTCTGAAAAAAAGGTTGGTATTATTTTAACCTTTGTGCATTTATTCATGTTTGCCTTGTGACCTAGTATGTGCTCAATTTTTGAAAATGATCCATGTGCATTTGCGAAGAAGGTTGTATTCTGTTCCTTGTGGGTGTAGCATCCTGTAGATATCTATTAGGTCCATTTTGTCTAGGTCTTCTGCTAAGGCTTTTGTGTCCTTGTGTAACTTATGCTTTTTTGATCTGTCCTTTGTTGAGAGTGGGGTGTTGAAGTCTCCTACTACATATGTGTTTTCATCTATATTTGTTTTCAGCTCTCTTAGTAGCTTTCTTATAAATCTTGGTGCTTCCTCATTTGGTGAGTATATGCTGATAATTGTTAAGTCTTTTTGGTTGATTGACCCTTGAACCTTTAGGTAGTGGCCATCTTTATCTTTTGTTACATTTTTTATTTTGAAATCTGCTTTGTCTGCTATAAGGATGGCTATTCCTGCATTTTTTGGGGGGCCATTTGCTTGTAGAATTGTTTTCCATCCTTTTATCTTCAAGCCATGCTTGTCTTTCAGGATCATTTATGTTTCTTGGAGTCAGCAGAATGTTGGGTTCTGTATTTTAATCCAGTCTGCAACTCTGTGTCTTTTAACTGATGAATTTAGTCCATTGACATTTAGAGTAATTATTGATGTTTGAGGGTCTAACAATGGGTTCCTGATGGTCATTTGGGGTTCTGTTTTACTTTCTTCTTTCTTTTATTTTTATTGTTTATTCCTTTTATTCTTCTGCAGGTTTTGATCTTAGGGCTTCTTTCAGGATTTCTTGGAGAGGGGGTTTGGTGGTAGCAAATTTCTGTAGGCTTTGTTTGTCTGAGAGGATTCGGGTTTTTCCTTCATAAAGGAAGGACAGCTTTGCTAGGTAGAGTATTCTTGGTTGGCACTTTTTGTCTTGGAGTGTTATGAAGATGTGATGCCATTCTCTCCTTGCTTGGAGTGTCTCTTCTGAGAAATCTGAAATCAGTCTGATAGGTTTTCCTTTGTAGGTTATCTGTTTCCTCTCTCTTGTTACTCTCATAGTTTTTTCTTTATCTTTACCTTTTGTAAGTTTTACTATGATGTGTCTTGCTGTGTTTCTTCTTTCACTAGTTTGGTGTCCTTTTTGCTTTCTGTATGTCTATTTTCATTTCTTTCTTCTGATTTGGGAAATTTTCTTACATTATTTCATTGAAGAGCCTTTCAGATCCTATATCTTTCTCTTCACCTTCTGGTATTCCAATTACTTGTATATTTGTTTTCTTTAGGGTATCTGACAGATCTCTGATTTTTTCTTCTGTTTTCTTACTCCGCTTTACTCTTTCTCTTTCTTCATTCTCTCTACTTCTGTATCTTCTAGTGTGCTGATTCTTCCTTCTATTTTTTCTAATCTGCTTTCCTGGCTCTTCCCTGCATTTTTGAGTTCTTCCATTTCTACTTTTATGCATTGCATCTCCTGCAGTTTCTTATTTAGGGTTTCAATTTCATTTTTCTGTACATTGATATTGCTCATTTTGCTGCATTCTTTTTTATATTTTTCTACTACTCTTAATTTGTTGAAAGCGTCTACCCTTTTGCTTTCCTTTTTTCGCCCTCTTCCTTGGCCTCTTTGAGTGCTTTCATCACGTTGATTCTGATTTCTTTGTCTGAAATATGGAGCATTTCTTCCATGCCATTCAAGTTGGTTTCTTCAGACTGTTTATCCTTTGGTTTCTTCAGATTGTTTATCCTTTGGTGGTGAGTTATTTTTCTTAGGGCTTGCTTGAGTATTTATGTTCTTCCTTCTTCCTCCTTCCTGTGTTTTCCTTTTGGATCTGCTTTATATATTGGGTGACTACTGCTCTGGTATTAGGCATGT
Organism: Uropsilus gracilis; assembly: GCA_004024945.1. Taxonomy (NCBI): domain Eukaryota; kingdom Metazoa; phylum Chordata; class Mammalia; order Eulipotyphla; family Talpidae; genus Uropsilus; species Uropsilus gracilis. The sequence continues at coordinate 116,033 of PVHY01000183.1, forward strand.
TGAAGCCTATATAGTTGTGGTTAACTCTGCCTATGTGTTTTAGGTAATGAGTGTCCTTTTTTTCTGAGTTTGTGCTTTGGGGTAGAAGCTGTTGGCCTTCAGGATGGCTGTCCGGCTCAAGAGGATGGAAGGGCAGACAAACTCAGTCCATGCCTAACCTGAATGGCTAGGGCCCATTCTATTGTAAATTGAAGTCCTACCCTTTCTCCCAGGACTGTTTCCTTGGCAATGGGGAATTGCCTCAAGGTGCAGTCTGGGAGGCAACCTCACCTGGCTTATGTGAACTCCTCCCCCAGCTTTTGGTGTGGTGGCATGAGCGAGTTGGAGTTCCCTGGGCTGATGGCACTCAGTTGCTGCGAGCCCCAGCCCACACATGCTGGGCTTTGGAGTGGAAGCTGTTGAACTTCAGGATGGCTGTCCCAGCCCAAGAGGCTGGGAAGGCAGACAAACTCAGTCCACACCTAACCTGAATGGCCAGGGTCCATTCAGTTGCCTGATTTAGTATGTTAAATAAATTTCCTTGAATTTCTGATAAATATAAAATATAGCTTCTCACTGAATTCTCTGTGCTCATCCATAAAAAAAAAATAGTGAAGAACATGAGTGGACACAATTCACACATGAGGGAAAATCAATAAAGTTCACTGAATATAGAAAACACAATTGTAATATACAAACCTGCAGTTTTTTTATTATTGTTTTCTTACATATTGCTGACCTTTGAGTCACTTCTCTAAAGTAGTAGTTCTCTATCATTCACAGGAAACACTAAGGAATATTTCTGATAAAATGCACACTTACCACAAAACTTGAGATCAATTTCAGAAATCCTGAATTAATTACTTATTCAAAGTGCTGATGTGGAAGTGGAGAGGAAGAAACAATTTTGCTTAGCTAGGGGGAATGCAAACTGGTTTAGCTACTATGGAAAACTGTGTGGAGGACACTTAAAACTACTGAAAATGGAATTACTATTGGATCCAGAAATCCCACTTCTGGGAATCTACCCAAAGGATACAATAAACTCATTCAAAAGGACACCTGTACTTGGATGTTCATTGCAGCACTATATATATATATTTATATATATATTTATATATTTACTATAGCCAGGATATAGAAACAACCCAAATACTCCAAAACAGACAAATGGGTCAGATAATATTGGTATATGTACATAATGAAATTTTATTCACCAATAAAAAATACAAATTTTGATGTATTTGTGATAATATGGATGGAACTAGAAGGAATCATATTAGCAGAAATAAGCGAGAAAGAAAAAGAAAAATACTGGTTGGTCTCACTTATATGAGGGATATAAGGAAAACAAACAAGTGGACAAGAATAATTTAAAACTGTCAGCAAAACTGAAGCATAGAGTAAGAGAGGAGGAGAGGGATTTAATTGGGGAAGGGATTGGCACAAGAGGTTAATATGATATATTGGAGATTAGGTGGTGGGGAACTTCAGGGTAAAAAATAATGTGTTTAAATATTTATATATATATAGACATATAAATATATATTTATTTATATTAAATATATATTCATATAAATATATATTTATATATATATAAATAAAACTAAACAGATATAATGTCAAAAATTACCTAGTCAACCATACATGCCTAGTAAGCTGATAAAATGTAAAGAAAATACTTTACTCATTCCATTTTAAGGGGGTAATTTATGCAAATTCCACTTTGATTTTTAATATACACTTATTTCAAAGTGGTTATATGTACAGAAATAGCAGCAAAAATAATTTAGAGGAAAAGAAGCAAATTTGAGAGAGACTGCCATTAATTCTGCTAAGTTTAAGAATGGGTATTTGGGGATAGACATGTGGCTGGCTGACAGAAGGAAAAACATTTCTTAAAATGATTCTGGGACTTATATGAAAATGACATAGTTCTAAAAGTAAAGGAACTACAACCTATTTGAAAAACAGTCAAAATGAATTATTTATACTTATGAAGAATTATTCAAGCCAGACAAATTCATCCTCTTTTATGCGTGGATAAAATTAGAAAATTAAAGGGTGGGAGAAGCACAGGCAGTATCAATTTTGATTATAGTAAATCACTTAACACAATGTCTCAGGAAATCTTAATTAAAATTTAGCTCAAATTGGATTCAATATTAACATTCTTCCCGGGACTTAAATTGGCTAAAGGAATTTAATGATAAATGGCAAGTCATTGAGTTAAGAAGTATTGAGGAGTGCGCTACAGGGATGTATGTATTATGGCTGGTCTTATTTAGTCTTACTTAACATTTTCATAAATGATATTGGATGGGAGGGGATAAGCTGGATGATAATTAAATGGAAGAGGGCACCCATCAGGGAGATGCTGTAAATATCAAACAGCATTGCCAAGAACAGGTGATAAAAACACCCCTAAAACTGCAGAGGCAGTCAACCACAAATACACTAATATTTTCAGGAAACACAACTACTCTGACAGAATAATTTAGAGAAAATAATTTAGAGGGAAAAAGTAAATTTGAGACTGTCATTAATTCTACTATGTATAAGGCTGGGTATTGGGGATAGACAGATGTGGCTGACAGAAGAAAACTACTAGACAAAATTAGCAGAGAAACTTAATAAACTAAACATGAATTCTATTTTTAGATTACCTAAATGGTATTATGCTATTTTTCACTCTTCGGTACTAAGCAATACAGTAGAAAGAATCAACACATTGAGTTAACTCACATGTAAACAAAAATATTTTTAAAAAATTACTGGTGAATCAATATTAGAAATGGGGAGCTAAAATCATGACTGAATAGTCACAAAATATTTCTGATTAATAGAGGAAACTTACATCCTACATTAAAAAGTAATGGTGGAAGAGTTCATTTACATGGAAAATTAAAGTGTTGCTACCACTAACATATTATTGTGTGAAATTAAATAAAATGTATTATGTTTTACCTTTTGTCATGTCTAAATGGTAAGAAATACTGTTATTGTTTACATATATCTTGTGCATAGTGTATTGCAGTCTTTTTATCTCTTATAATTCTTACCTGTTTTCTAATATGTATATGTTCCAGATATTTTTAACTACCTCTTGCTCCTACAGAGTGAAAGAAAAAAAAATCTGTTTTTCCCCAGCTATTCCCTCCCTAATCTGACTGCAGTTCATTAGATTTCAGTTCAAGAAACCTACAGTTTCTCTTTCCTATCTTTGAGAAATATGATTTTGCATAAAAGGATAAATTCAAAGAATAATAAATAATAAACTAATAAAAATTCAAATTGGAGAGTTAAAGTAGGGATGGAAAGGTCATGTTTAAGATAATCACCAGACTTTATATATTAAAAAGCATGAACTTAGTACTTTTCATGTACATTCTTACTAGATATTAACTATGTCTTAATTGATGCTTACTTGATGATAAATAAATATCTGACTATTTTGTACTCTTACATTCTAACCATCATGAATCTTTATGTTGATATAACTCATAACAGGTGAGTGTTTTATAGGTTGTGATAATCTGAGATTTATTATGTGGGACAACTAAATAATGAAAATATTTACTTATATTTGATTTTAATAGATATAGTAGCCTCTATTTATTTTTCTTTTTTTTTTTTCTATTTTGAGGGTAGGCAAGGTTGGGAAGGGTGATGCTACTTTATATAAGGGAATGACAGATGGGTGATTCCAAATATTTCCTCTACTAAAAATAAATTGATTGATCCTTAAAAAAGATAAGGCTACAAGAAAATGACAATGAAGTGGTTCTTATTTATAATCAACATTTCAATAGAACAGTAATGTAGAATTTCCAAAAATTCAATTATCTCTATTATGTCAGACTGATTGCTTTCATTTTATAGTTAATAAGGTATATTAGTATTGTTTCCTTCTTGATTTACTGGTGGAAATATAAGCAGCATAGTATTTGGAGAATTGTGTAATAATTTTTCTGGATTATTTTCATATAACAATGTTATATTCAGATGGCAGTTCTGTTGACAATTGGAGAGACAGTCCCAGAGACAGAAGAGGGATTAATTAGGGATTCATTATCCACTGAAGAATAAAGATGAATGAAGACACCAACAGAGTTGACATTGAGTGGATTCATGCTACATCAAAAAGGAGATGGGTGAAAAGAGTAATTTGGCAGTTGTGTTCTGGGGTAGGGTACCCGTAGCAGATTATGTCCTCATCCAGGGATATGTGTAAGAAAGAACAGAGGGCATGTGAAGGTAACACTACCTTGATAATGGGAAAAACCTATAGAGAGGAGCTAAATGACCCTACAAATGTGAAGATGGTATTTAGTTGTAGTGCAAGCATCACAATGAACAAGAGAAAGGCAAATGGGTAAGTAATGAACTTGAGAGTAATCAAGAAACTGGAAATTAAGACATGGACTTCAGTCTATTTTAAAGTGGAAACCACTTAAAGTGGAAAACCACTAGAGAATTTAAACCTGAGTAACACGGATTTGATTTCAAATTCAAAATAGCCCAGTGCTTGCTGAATGAAGAAGAGGGAGAGGAAAGCTATAATAAATCCCAAAGAAGGGAATTACTATCCTTTAAATAAAAGCTGTGTTGACAGTGGGGTGAGAACCTCATAGATATATTTAACAAGCAAGTAAGGAACAAGATTCTGAGGGCTTAGCAATAGTTTGGGAAGTGGGGGTATGTAAGAATGTGTCAAGAACATGTCTGCTTTCCAGCTTGACCAAGTAAACAAAAGGCATTACAATCATCTTAAGTGAAGAACAACATCCATTTGACAAAATGCAAATAGGGAATCACAAAACTCAAATTCAGTTATTTTTTTTTAACATGAGTGACCTCTGTCAATTAAAAATTATTGTTGTGGGTGCAGGTAGAGCAAGACAGCTTGGGAGGAAAAAAGATTGCACAGAAAGAGTGTGCTTTGTTCCCCACATGCCTGAGAAGCTTGTCTCATCGCTGTAAGGGTACAGGCCCATACTGGTAAAGTGAAGCAGTTTGGGAGGGCAGAGGACTGCTCTGGGGGAATGTGCTTTGTTCCCCACCTATCCAGGAAGCTCTCCTAGTCACTGGAAAGGCACAGGCCCATGCACATAAAGCAAGGCAGCTTGGCAGCAGAGCAGACTGGGGCAGTGTGCTCTGTACTCCAGAAACAGCAGAATACCTGAGAAATTTTTCAAACACCTTTGAAAAAGCAGTTGGCTGACTCAACAGAAAGCGGATAAGTCCAGAGCACCAGTGTAAGCAAAGTTCAACAAACCAAGGTCAATCACAGCACTAGAGTGAGTACACACCCCTACAACAACACTAAAAAAGGAGATTGACAACTCCATTCCACTATCACCCAAAAGAAGCACCCAGAAAAACACACTCAGAGAAACACAGAACAAGTTAAACCAAATAGCCTAAGGGATAGAAATACCTAGACAGGAGAAGGCAAATTCTATAACAGAAGATATGACTGCCTACCACCCTCTCTAATTGCAAATGAACTGGGTCCTTCAAAACTACCAACAGAAGCCAGAACATTATCACCACAGAAATGCAGGCACAAAAGTAGAATTAAAAAACCTGGTAAAAACCTGGTGAAAGACCCTAATTATCATGCCAATCAATACAAGAGCCACAGTTTCCCAATAACTGTAAAAAAAGCACAGGAAGGAGGAAAAATGCTAATAATCAAGCAAGCTCTACAGGAAACAATATATTACCAAAGGAAGGAAACCTTCAGAATCCAACAAGGGTGACATAGAAGAAATGCCATTTCTGACAGTCAAAGAATTCAAATTCACCATGACAAAAGAATTGAAAGAAATAAGAGAAGAAATCAAGTTCAGCATGATAGGAACACTGAAGGAACTAAGAGAAAAGGTTGAAAAAATATATATAAAAAGAAAGCATCAATAAGAATAACATAATCAATGAACAGAAAAATGAGATTAAATCCCTAAAAAAGAAATTGAGATATAAAACATAAGAGGAGCAACAGAGGAACTCAAATATATAGTCAAAAGCCATGAAAACAGAATAGAAGAAACAAAAGAATGAATTAGTATACTTAAGGATACTGAAATAGAGGGCAATGAAAGAAAAAGAGAAAGAAATACAAAGGAAGAAAATCGAAGAAAAACCCAGAGACCTATCAGATTCCTTAAAGAAAGGAGACAAGAATCATTGGAATCCTAGGAGGAGATTGAAAGTATATTTAAGGAAATAATGGAATTGAAAAGATATTTAAGGAAATAGTGGAGAACTTTTCAAACCTGTAGAAGGAAATGAAAATGACATAAAAGAAGCCTGAAGGACAACAAGTTACTTTAATGAAAGAAGAACCACAGCAAGACACATAATCATAAAACTTCCAGAGTCCAAGATAAGAAATAAAGAATAACAAAACTGTCTAAAGGAAAGAAATAGCTAACATACAAAGGGAAACCTATTAGGTTGACCTCAGCTTTCTCTGAAGAGACACTACAAGAAAGGAGAGACTGGAGTCATATCTTTAAAAAACTTCAAGACAAAAAAAAAAAAAAAATGCCAGCCAAGAATATTCCAAAAGATCTGCAAAGATCTCTTTCCTTTATGAAGGAAAAATTAGAACCTTATCCAACAAAGTCTCCAGAAATTTGCTACCACTAAACTCCGATTCCAAGAAAAAACACAGGAAGCCTCTCCATCAAAACCAACTAAAGAAGAAGCAGGAAGATCAAAAGAAGAAAGAAAAGCAGAACTTCAAAATGACCACTAAAAAAATCAACTTCAGAATCTGAAATATCAACCATCACTCTAAATGTCAATGGTCTAAATTTATCAATTAATCAAAAGGCACTGAGCAGCAGACTGAATTAAAGCAACAAAAATCAAAAACAGAACCCAATATTCTGCTGTCTCCAAGAAACACTTACTTTCAGTTTGTGCTGAAGATAAGCACAGACTGCAAGGCAAGGGCCAGAAAACAAATACAACCATCTGAAGGAGATGAATAAATTATTTTAGTGATACTGTTGTATCACTAAACTCAAAATTGAACAAAGACAAAACAGAGAACTTAAATAGGCCAATCATAAATAATGAAATTGAAGCAGTCATCAAAACGCTCCCTGAAAATAAGAGCCCAGGACTGGAAGGTTCACAAATGAATTCTATTAAACATTCAAGGACAAAGTAAAGCCTGTATTACTAAAACTCATTCAAAATTTGAGAAAGAAGGAATACTAACAAATACATTATGTGAAGTAGAAATTACACTAATACCAAAACCAGAGAGAACACAAAGAAAACTATAAGGCAGTCTCCCCAATGAACACAGATGCCAGTTTTAAACAAAATCCTGCCAAACCAAATACAACAAAGTATATCATGAATTATCCACCATGACCAAGTGCAATTCAAACCCAGGGGCACGAGGTTGGTTGAATATCTGAAAATCAATCAACATAATCCATTACATCAACAAAGAGAAAACCAAAAACCATATGATCATCACAATAGATGCAGAAAATGCATTTGTTAAAGTTCAGCATCCACTTATGACAAAAGTCCTTAAAAATCAGAATAAAATGAACAGATCTTAACATAATAAAAGCCATTTATGACAAACCCACAACAAAATTCATTCTTAATGTGAAAAAATTGAAATAATTTCAATCAAAATATGGAACCAGGCAAGAATGCCCACTCTCACAACTACTTTTACATAGTACAGGAATTTCTGGTTAAGGTAATAAGGCAAGAGAATGACATCATAGTAATAGAAATAGTAAAAGAAAATTAAAGTTATCATTATATATAGTTAGGCTTGGGGCACAAGGAAGGACAAAGAGACTGACTCAGCCAAAGAGGCTGGGGCTGAATGAAAGTATGCATCATCCAGCCCTGTTATCACATCTCACAAATTTATATACAGGGTAAAAGGAACAGTTTATGACTAGCTAAATAAGCAGAAGTGGTTTAGGCAAAATCAGATTAGGTAAAACATTAGTTCCCCTGGAATACCTGAGGGCAGGGGATTCACTATTAGCTTGCTATTATCTCTTTAAGGAATGTTTCTTACAGTTAATATTAGAGGAATGCGGGACAATGCTGCCCACTGAAGGTCAATCATGCCATTCCATCTTTAGTGTTCTGAAGATAGAAGAAAAAGTGGAATGAAGTTTTTCTTCACTCCCAGCATGAGTCCTGACTCATCTTAGCTCACAGCCTCCAACAATTATATGCAGATGATATGATACTTTATGTAGAGAATCCAAGAAAAACCCCAGAAAATCTAATTGAAATAATACACCAGTTCAGTATGGTAACCAGATACAAAATCAACACAGAAAAATCAGTCTCCTTCCTTTATGCAAAAAATCAATCAGAGAAGACATCAAAAAAACCCACTCCTATTACTATTGCATCAAAGGAATATAGATAATTGTGAATAAACCTAACAAAAGATGTGAAAGATCTATACAAAGAAAACTATAAAGCATTCTTAAAAGAAATAGGAGTAGACATTAAAAAAATGGAAAGACAGTTCCTGTTCACAGATTGGAAAAATTAATATTATCAAAATGGCCAGCTTACCAAAAGCAATTTACAGATTCAATGCAATTCCATTAAAAATTCCAATGACATTCTTTAAAGAGATAGAACAAAATTCACTGAGGTTTATATGGCATAAAAAATACCTTTAATATTCAAAATTCTACTAATCAAAAGAATAGAGAATGGAGGCATTACAACACCAGAGTTCAAATTATACTACAAAGCCATAATAATTAAAATAGCATGGTACTGGAACAAAAACAGACACAGGCCAATGGAACAGAATCAAAAGCCCAGAAATAAAGCCACACATGTATGGTCAACTAAGTTTTTACATAAGTGTAAAAAACATACATTGGAGCAAGGATAGCCTCTTTAATAAATGGTGCTGGGTAAACTGGACTATTAAATGCAAAAAAAAAAAAAAATGAACTTCCTGACACCGTGTACAAAATCCAACTGAAAATGGATAACAGACCTGGATGTAAGACCTGCAACCAAAAAATAAATAGAGGAAAATTTGGACAAACACTTTAAGACTTATACTTGAAAACTCCTTCCAGGACACACCCACAGATGTTGAAAAAAATAAAGGAAAATATAAACAACTGGAACTACAGGGAATTAAGATATTTCTGTACAGCAAAAGAGAAAATAAACAAAACAAAATAACCCCAACAGAATGTGAGAAAACTTTTGCCCTGCACACATCTGGTAAGGGTCTAATAACAAAGATCCACAAAGACCTCATAGAACTTAAGAACAAAGCAAAAGCCCACTCAGAAAATGAGGAGAAAAACTAAAGACACTTCTTCAAAGAGGAAATACAAGTGGCCAATAAGTATATAAAAAAAAGCTCAACATCACTAGTAATCAGGGAAGTGAAAATCAAAAACACATTGAGATAATGTCTTACACCAGTAAGAATGACTCACATCCAAAAAGGTCAACAACAAATGCTGGCTTTTGGATGTGGAGAGAAAGGAACACTCATACATTGCTGGTAGGATTGCAAACTGGGTCAACCACTATAGAAGGCTGTGTCTGAGGACCCTCAAACTACTGAAAATGAAAATAGCATTCGATCCAGTGAACTCACTGCTGGGAACCTACCCAAAGGATACAAACACTAATTCAAAAGGACACCTGTACTCACATATTTATCGCAACACTATTTACAATGTCAGGGTATGGAAGTCACCTAAATACTCCAAAATGATGATGAATGGCTGAAAAAGATGTGTTATATTTGCACAATGGAATATTCTTCATCAAACAAAGAAGAAAAACATGTCATTTGCAGCAACATGGATGGAGATAGAAGGAATCATGATAGTGGTAATAAACCAGAAAGAAAAAGAAAACTACCATATATAAATACAAACAATAAGATATAAATTAAAAAGAAAGGAAAAAGAAAAATACCACATGGTTCCACTTATATGAAGGATATAGGGAAAACAAACAAATGGACAAGAAAAATTTAAAACTAATAACAGAACTGAAACATAGAGCAAGAGACAGGGAAGAGGGAAAAATCAGGGAAGGGATGGACACAAGAGATTAAGATGGTTCACAGGTGATAAGGTGGCAGGAGAACCTTGGAGTACACAATGATGCAATACGTGTGTGTGTGTGTGTGTAGCTAGATATGTGCATTCAATTAAAAATAAAATTATATGAATGCGAAACATATTATAGTTGCCTTCTATGTTTTTATGCTAATGCAAATAAGATAAGCAGCTAAATGATCTTCAGTAGTAAAATTAAGTTATTTAAAATACTGAAAACCAAATTATATATAAAACTATGTTTACATTTTTGTAAACTTTGTTCATTGAATTTTTACTTGGTATTTGCTGAAATAATAAACCCACCAAGATATAGATAATTCTCAAATTTTAATCATGATAATATTAGCAATATGAAAATATGCACAATCATACACAAACACAAGTTTACTACAGACATATGACATTAAATAGTAAGACATTTAAAAATGACTTTTTTTTTTTTTTTGGAGACTAGGTCTTGCTGTTTTGCCTGTGGAACCACAGGCTCACGTTACCTGGGGTACCACAGATCAAGCAATCCCCAGTCTCAGCTTCCCAGGTAGCTGGGAATACAGGCAGGTGCCACCATGCCCAACTATTTTTTTGGGGCTCGCTATGTGTCCCTGGCAGGACTCAAACCGGGATTCCTGGACCTGGCAGTATTTTCCTAAGCTGCCGCTTACAGGAATGCACCCAACATGCCTGGCCACTAAAAATGATATTTTTAATCTTAATTTTATTTAGAATGTTGGAAGTTGTAAAAAAGAATATTCAATTTTATATGTAATTTTTATGTCTTCCACAGAACACTAAATAATACACAAGATAGAGACATGTACAGAAAAGGCAGCAGGATATATCAATAAGCATTCACTGTCTTATAAAATTCACAAGAAAAGCTCAGTAATAACAATAATAACTAGGTAACAATTATATAAAACATTATTTACAAAGTGTCTAAGTGTTAAGATGATATTACTATCATCATGCTTGTTTATTTCCATTTTGAAGAGGAGATGAACAGAAAATGAAACTTTTTGCCCAAAGTCACTAGGGTATAGTAGCAAAAGGAATACAACTAGTTCAAGATTATACTATCTTTAGATTGATTCATCATTAGCTCTGGCAGATGTAAACTTGGAGATACAGGGCTATTATCAGTCCATTTACTAAAATAATTGGGTGTAAAATTAGATTGGGAACAAGAAATATTTTGAAAATAATTTCTAGAACCAAAAGTTAATGACCTCTGACATGGCATAACTAAGGCAAATGCATCAGGAATATTATCAATATAAAACATTTTTTAAACATTAAAAGTTATAAACTGGTAGTCTGCTGGATTCAGTGAAATTAGCATTTTATGAAAGGGCTATGAGAAATAATATTTTGTGAATTACAGAGTTCTTAAGACACACAGAACACATTTTAGAATGAAACTTTTAAATCTGATTGAGAGGGTATTAATTGATGGAATTAAATTTCTGTTAATGTTTGGTGAACACTTAATGTAAATCATTATGTTGACTACTTTTGGTTAGAATATTAAACTCTGCCCTTTCTGAAGGAATCTTATGTTCAATAGGATAGACAGGCATACAGAATGTAAATATAATGTAAGGCATAATAAAATGTACAAGAGATAAATTTGCTATCTGGATATATGGGAACATCATGAAAATAATTCTGATCTATTAGGAAAATACTGATATTAAAGAACCAACATTTGAATTGAGTGTTAGGGGAGAAAAAATACAGTGGAAATTTCATTAAAATGATATGATTTGAATCACATCTTAAAACTTGAGATATATTGACATTTCACATAAAATGAGGATAGTTCATGCTTAAAATGAACAAAATGAAAACCCCCGTGATTTAAAGTTGATTACATGGAGTTGTATAACAGAAGAGATGAAAAATAATTGAAATAGAACTTAGACTACACATGTGGAGACTAGATCCTTCCATGGGTAAGGTCCTTCACAGGAGAGTGTGAGTCTGTTATGACTCATTCTTCGGAATAATTATTTGAAGTAATGTGGTGTGGACTCCGCAGAAATAGGGCTGTCAACCAGTGTCTGCTGTAAATTCTGCATTTACTGCACTATGTGACTATGGTAAAGAAATCATGACCAACAGAGATATTTAATAAATTAACAATTTCAGAAGCTGGATAAGTTGGCCGTGGTGGCATGTGGCTTTAATCCCAAGTCTAGGATGGGAGACTGAGACTGGGAATCACTTGAATCTACTAGTTCAAGACCCGACCATAGCAACATAGGGAGACCTAGTCTCAAAAAATATTTGGGCATAGTGGTGCATGCCTGTAACCCCAGATACCTGGGAGGCTGACGCTGGGGATTGCTTGAGTCTGGGGTACCCTGAGCAATGAGAGTTTGCAGTTCCCAGGGCAACATAATAAGACCTAGCCTCAAAAAAAAAAAAAAAAAAAAAAAAAAAAGAAAAAAAAAGCTGGATAATCATATGGATGAAGAAAGGTGAAAAATGGAGAAAAGGACTCTCATGGTTGTTGTTGCTGAAATTAGTATAACCAGATATTATTGGGTCTGCCACAATATAGTGACCTCCAAGAAAAGACAGGACTTGGGTTTGACTCTCTCATGGGTGTTTTTGTTTCTGTTTTATTTTATATTTTTGTTTTGCTTTTGTCTTAGACAAAAGTTAACAGGTCATCTATTTTGGGATATGTTCAGTTTGAAGTACTTATAAAATCAACATTTCCATGTCCAGTCAAATCATCACAGAACAATTCACTTTGATAGAAAGGCATATATGTAGTAGTGATGACTGAAAATTTTGGGACTAGATGAGACAGCAGGGAGCTAAATATTGATTTTTGAAAATTTTTAATATTTAAAGAGTAAAGTTTGAACAAGAAATCAGCAACATACTACCAGCCACCAGAAAGTTGTTATAATAATAATAGAGAAGTTTTCCATGAAAAGTTAAAGTTGAGAGTTTTATACAGATTGTTTAGGGAGTTTTTGAATATGACAACTAGAAGCTTACTAGATATATGATTTTATATGATTTTGGTGGTGTAATATGATAACAAGACATAACTCCATGATGCTGCAAGTAATGGATAATAAATAATAGTAAAAATTTTAAGATTAAAGACTTCAATAAGTTCAACTATCTGAATGCACATATAGGTTCTATTTGAAAATGGATTTAGAATATTGTGTCAATTGGAGATTTAGCAAAGTAGAATATTCTAAATATTCTTTCTATAATATTTAGATCAGGGCACATGGAAATTGCGTATTGGCCCAAGGGAAAAAAATCAGTATGGATATTAATTATGGTGATATAAAATGGTACAAAATGAAGATAGTGATATTAAATGAAGATAGTTGGAAAAATTATGCAGCACAGGTGAAGATGATGAGAAAGGATGATTAAAATAGTGACAAATTGGTCAAGCCACTATGGAAGATTGCGTGGAGGACCCTCAAGTGACTGAAAGTGAAATTACCATTCGACCCAGAAATCACACTACTGGGAATCTATCCAGAGGACATGAAACACTAATTAAAAAGGAAACATGTGTGCGCATATTTACTGTAGCTCCGTTTACAATTGCCAAGGTATGGAAACAACTCAAATGTCCCCAAACTAATGAATGATTGAAAAAAATGTGGTATATAAACAAGATCGAATACTATGCATCAATCAAGGAAAACAAACATATGTTATTTGCAACAACACGGATGGAGCTAGAAGGACTCATATTAATAGAAATAAGCCAGAAAGAAAAAGATAAATACAGGATGGTCTCACTTATACGAAGGGTAAAGTGAAAAACAAAGGAATAGGAAAAATTGGAAACAACAAACAGAACTGAAAGTGGGGGAGGCAGAGGGAAAAAAATATTATGATGGTTAATAGGTGTTAAGGAAATGGGAAAACCCTGGGGTATACAATAATGTAATATATATATATATATATATACACACACACACACACAATAAATAACTAAAATAGTGACAAAAAGTAGGAAGAGTAACAAAAGAAAGAACTGAAGAACAAGAAAAAATAGAAAGTGGTAGAATGATATTTAAAGATTCTACTCCATATGGCTCTCCACCTTAATTAATTAAACATTGTTATTGTTATTATTATTACTCAGATCCACAAAAACATTGTGAAATTAAATATGGTAATTGCAAAAATCAGTTACATGATAGGGTTACATTATTCTAGTAAGTAAAATCTATCAAGGTACTTTACTATGGATGGTGAGATTATTTAAATAAATATATTCAAGATGGAGCCCAGGTATCAGTATTTTAAAAGTTTCTTAGGTAGAATCCTAATATTAAATTAGGATGAAAAATCATTGATTAAAAAAACTGCAGAAGTCTTGAATAGCAGAAACAGTAAATGAACTGTATTTTTAACAAATAAAGTAAAATCTGCATTTTCAAAACATTAAATTACATATATAAATCTATGTTTTTAATATAGAGCAATCAGTTTATCAAGAAAACTAACAACATATGAAATGAAAGCTTAGAACAATAGAACATGACATTCGTTAGTGTCAACTTGTAAGATCTCATACATGGCCTATAAATACGATCTTTCAAGCAATATGAACTATGCAAAATAGACAGGAAAGATAATTTTGAAAATGCCAGTAATTTTCAACTAAGATGCACTAGTAATATGATAACACTTCATTTTCAGTTAATGAACGATGAAGATGCGGTCTTAGGGTTGTAATCATCTTAATGTGGCCATATACTACATGTTAGAATCATTATTTTCTTTTTAAAATTATCAAAAATAAGAATTATAAAGTCAGAAAACCTATGTATAATTGAGAAATTTCAACAAGCACCTAGCCACTTATATCTTTATAGCCATACTATTAATTTCTTGGAAGCAAAGATAATCTATTTCATAATAAATTGGTAAATGGTGCAAATCATTAAATATGAGCTTGCATCAAGCCAAGGTAATCACAAGACTGTATTGAAAGTGGTCCTATTATATACTTAAAATCTGTCATCCACTATTCCCTTTTCTGGATAGCCTTCATCATCTTTGTTTTTGTGATCCTGTCTTTTACTTCAGATTACCAACCATCAAGTAAACTGATTTTTAGTTGGGTTGATGAGGACAGGTTTAATGAGGGCATAGATAGGCATAGTAAAATACCATATTTATGACCCTTAAAAGTCATTTCCAATCATCAATCTGTGGCATTTTGCTTTATTTAAAAATTCTTTTTTTCTGAAAATAAGAAATTCTTTCCCTTCATGTCTTCAAATGTGGAAGATTTTTTACAGCTACTCTAGTCTTTTGACACATGCTAAGAGTAAATCATGAAAAAATATTAGTTATGTATAAAAATTCAGTTTGGGATTTTTAAAAAAAAACTTAAAAATCAGAGGCATGCGTATAAACACAAACAATCTACCTGTATAATCAGATAAATGTGTTAAATGTTGTTTTTTAAAGGCAAATATATGCTTTATAAAGTGAATAAGGGAAATTAGAATAAATGTAACAAAACACATGAAAGAACTATACAAAGAAAACTTTAAAACACTGCTAAAAGAGATAGAAGAAGATAAATGAAAAGATATCCCCTGCTCATGAACTGGAATATTTAACATCATCAAAAACGTTGTCCTTTCAGAAGCAATCTACAGATTCAATTCAATCCCTATAAAAATTCCAATTGCATTCTTTAAAGAGATAGAACAAAAATTACCAAAATTCTGCTGGGCATGGTGGCTCCTGCCTGTAAGCTTTAGTCTATGAAGCGACTGGGGCTAGGGATCATGGTTTGAGTCTCACTCAGGACAACATAGTGAGACCTAGTCCCAAAAAATAGCTGGGTGTGGTGGTACATGCCTGTAATCCCAGCTACCAGGGAAGCTGAGGCTGGGGATTGCTTGAGTCTGTGGTACCCTGGGCAACGTGAGCCTGTGGTTCCACAGGCAAAAATAGCAAGACCTAGTCTCAAAAAAAAAAAAAAAAGAACAAAAATTACTGAAAGTCATATGGAATAACAAAAGACTGAATATCAAAAAACCTCCTGGACAGAAAAAGAGAGAACTGAGATTTAACAAGTTCAGACTTCAAATTATACTACAAAGCCATAATAATAAAAACAGCATGGCACTGGTACAACAACATATAATCTGACCAATGGAGCAGAATTGAGTGCCCTGAAATAAAACCACACACACATAGTCAACTAATCTTTGACAAAGGCATGAAAAACCTGCATTGGAACAAAGACAGCATCTTCAATAAAAGGTGCTGGGAAAACTGGACCAAGACATGCAAAAAAATGAGCCAAGACAAGTCCCTTACACCATGTACAAAATCAACTCAAAATGGATAAAAGACTTAGATGTCAGACCTGAAACCATAAAAGACATAGAGGAAAACCTAGGCAAAATCCTCCACAAATTATAATTCAGAAATACCTTTCTGGACACATCTACAGATGGCAAAAAAATGAAGGAAAACAAACAGATGGGACTACAACAAACTAAAAATCTTCTCTACAGAAAAAAGACAACAGAAAAAAAAACAAAAAGAAGCCCAACTGAATGGGAAAACATTTTTGCCCTACACAAGAGTGATAAGGGATTAATGATGAAGATTCACAAGGAACTCACACAACTAAACAAAAAGAAACAAGAAGCCTTAGCAAAAATGGGGAAAAGAGCTAAAAAGACACCTCTCCAAAGAGGAAATAAAAATGGCCAACAGGCACATATAAAATTGCTCAACATCACTATCAATCAGAGAAATGCAAATCAAAACCACAATGAGATACTACCTTACACCAGTAAGAAATGGCCCATATCAGAAAAACAGGCAAAGCAAGTGCTGGCATGGATGTGGAAAGGAACATTCTTACACTGCTGGTGGGAATATAAAATGGTACAGACACTATGTAAAACAGTGTGGTGGACCTTCAAACTAAAGAAAATGGAACTACCATTTGACCCAGCGATCACTCTTCTGGGAATCTACCCAAAGGAGATCTCAATGTGGGTACAAAAAGGACACCTGCACTTGAATGTTTATTGCAGCACTATTTACAATTGCAAGATTATGGAAACAACCCAAATGCCCAAAAACAGATGATTGGATGAAAAAGATGTGCTATATATACACAATGGAATATTACTCATCAATTAAAAATGACAACTTTGATGAATTTATAACATGGATGTACCTAGAATAAATCATTCTAGCAGAAATGAGCCACATAGATAAAGACAGAAATCAAATGGTTTCACTAATAAATGGACAACCAAACTAAAGTATACTACTGGGGAGAGGAGGTGGTAGGTGACCCCTAGGGATTACAATGATGTGAAATATATAAGTATATATATATATATAAATTATTTATATAATAAAGAGATAATAAGGAAAATCAACTTTTTCAGCTAATGATGCCAGAAATATGCATTTGATACCCCAAAGCAAACATTTTTTGAGCTACTGTTCTACAATATAATTACTATCATTTCCTTATGCATTTTTTTTAGTTCCCTGCTGACTATCTTTCTGTACAAAGTTACTTTAATTTCAGTTATGTCATTATAGTGATGAGAATCAGGTCTAGTTAAATAGGAACTTAATAACTATCATTTGTTTATCTGGATAAACTATAATTTTACTCCCTATGCAATAGTGTCTCAGTAAAGAAAAATACTGCTTTTTGTGTCCATTCATTAACTAGAAATAAAGGTCAATACATTTACACTTTCTTATTTATTTATATACATTTATCTACAGGTTTTTATTTATTTTATCCACAAATAAGAATTATCAAACCTACATTAAAATCTAATATATTAAGTACTTACTATATGCCATGTACTGTGGACACTCTGATGGTATAGATACAGAAATACAGTTCTACCCTCAAGAAAAATGGCTAAAAAGTTGGATTTGATCAAAATGGCAATAAACTATGGCAGCAACTTGAAAACTCTCATCCCACTACCACAGAGAATATTCATATATAAAATGAACTTTTAGGTAATTTTTAGAGCCTATGCCATTAATGATGCCTATTTTTATATCACTCAATAAAGTATATATTAAATAAATAAAACAGGGGTATCAATTATTTATAATTTATAAATAGCAATCATGCGAATTTGACAATGATGAAATTTGTGTAAGTATTTATGACATAGCTAGTTTATGTAGCATGTGCTGACTTACAGAAATATGAGACAGACAAAAACTGCTTGAGGTTACTGAGCTGGGTTTGGTAGATGAAGAAGATATAAGAAGTCTCAGAAAATAAAATCTTACAAATGCCATGAATGATGAGAGCATAGGTTATTGCAGCAGAAAGTGTGAATGTGGGGTGTATATGTGTGTGTTGAGGGGCTATTGACACTAAGCTGTTAAGGTTTTAAGTGAGAAGATTACGTTTTGATATGGGTCCTGCATGGTGAAATTAGACTGATGGTGTAAATTTTGTGGCAAGAAGAATGCTCTGAGATTACAGAAAATAGTACAAAAAAAGTCAAATATATTTTCATCAACATTTCACAGGCATCTGGACACAAAACTGAATCACAATATATTGACTGCAAACTGTTATGCAACTGCTTATCTGTGAGGGGAAGAAAAATGTCAGCAATACCTACTAAAACAAATAAAAAATGTTTTCCTAGAATGAAGAAAAAAAATCAAACATTTTAAAATGGAAATAGCTCAACTTGAAATACGTAATTCAATATAGTAAAAAAGTAGAACATTATTAAGTAACTGGAGATGTTTAGCAAGTCAGATACAGCAGTATAGGAATAGAGGCTAAAAGATGAAAAAATAAAACAAGGGCAATACTATTAAGCTATAAATATATTGTTTAGGCTTTAGAATAGCTTTTTACATTTAATTATCTTATCACTTTTGAATTATCTTTATATAGTAGTTCCTAAATATTTCATTAAATATATGCAGGATGTGTAAGTCACTAATATTAAAATCTTCTCATTATGTTATGCAGATAGTGAACTTAATAATCTAAAAATGTAACAAAAACTACTGAAAAATTAATATATTTGTGGTAAAATGTATATACACACAAATGGACTGCTTTTAAAATATCCTACTCAATAAAAAAATGAGTAGACACTAAAGTATTTATTAGTATTTTACATAATAATAATATTTTACATAATTTTTACATAATACATATTAGTATTTTACATAATAATAATAATAATTTGAACCCATTAGATACTCTAAAAGTATATAGAATCATAATCTTCCTAACCTGGGAGAAAATATTATTAAGTCTGGCTTTCAGTTTAAAAAAAAAAAAAAAAGCCTGTACCATTAGTTTTTATATGACTGGACACATACTTATTACTTAAGTATTGCCCTTAGAGTTTATAATTCAGAAAAACAAGTGAATCATGGTAATCCATAAACAGCTCCCTAAATTTGTTTGACATACAAGCTGTCTGAAGTCAAATAGTCTATGACTACTGAAAGTCCTTAAATAATATTTTTTAAGATTTATACACAAAATATTTAATGTACAAAAACATTTTGAGAAATTTACTATTCATGTGAATGTAATAAGTACAGATAATGGTGAACAACAACAAAACAAACCACAGATAAAGTTCATGCCCAGTTTCTAATTTTAAATATATGATTTTAATTTTTCTGCTGATAGGATTCCTGCTTATGTTCTAATATCCAGTGTCTTTTGGGATTGTCTATAAAATTTTTAGTGTATATTTGAGTATTTCACCATAATAAATTTAAATTATTTCTAAAATAGTTCAAAATGATTTATATTTTTACATTACATGTGTAATGCTTAAAACCAGAATCAGTATATTAAATTTAAGACATCTTTATGAATAATTCCATAACTTTGTGCTTATCAAACAAATAGTAAATTTTAAAGTGCATATAGATATGCTCTTATTTGAAAAACAACTATATATTTCAAGCCTTTAAGACAAATTATACCATATTTAAGTATGAAATGCATTTTGATTTCAACAATCTCTTAATGCATTGTACAATGTCCACAGCAGTATATTTTCATGCTATATACATATATATTTATATATATATATATATATAAAACTCCATATTCTTTGAGTAGTTACCTGTATGACACTGTCCCCAGGGTTCATGTCCGTATAAACATAGACATCATAGGATATTTCAGGGAAGGTTGGAGTATTATCATTTGCATCCATCACCCGAATGTTGACAACAACTGGTTCACTTTCTTGTACACCATCAAATGCCGTTATCTTTGAGGGTAGAAAAATATATTTAGTACAAAAGCTTTGCAAATATAAGTGCTACAGAATTCATTTTTATCATTAGAGTTTTTTATATGCAATTTACAGTTTTAAAATGATGCTAAAAGTTTTGTTGATAAAAAGAAGCCATATAATTATAATAGCATATATAATCAATGTGTTTTGGTATATTAAGAAGCAATTATAGAGGATTTGGTTTTATTTTTAATGAATCCAAGTTCAATCCAAGTACATTTTCAATCAGTGACATACAAGATATATTGGAAATTTGAGGTCAATACTATTGATGATTCAGAGATGATAATTACTTTTAGAATAACAAAATAATCTACAATTTTACATATTTTATACATGCAACAGTGACCTTTATAGTCAACATATTTATACTAGTCAGGAAGGTTTGTGCCTATATATGTACCATGTTTCTAGTTATTCACAGTGGTAGCTTTAACTCGATATTATTTTGTAGCAATATCTTGATTAAATTATTATCATTTTAGAAGTTCTGAAAAATAGAATCAGTACTACAATGCAAGTTCTTTCTTGTTCTTTTCTATCAACTAGTTGCTCTCTTGTTTATAAATAAAATATAGCGTATTTGGATAAAAGTTACAACTTTAGTTTTAATTGCATTTACTTCTCAACCTGACTTGTCCTATGTGTCTGTCTCTAAATATTTACAAGTACAGGATTCATAACTTCCCTTTCTTCCTTCCTTCTTTTTTCTAGATTACTCTATCTCAATACTATTGATATATTGTACCAGACACTTCTTTGCTGTGGACAGATGCCCTATGGATTGTAAGGTATTTTTCAACATTTTTGAGGTTCAGCAGAGTCAGTAGCAATACTCAGCAGTAGGACTAGCAGCAGTATTAGCCATACTAAGAAAAAATGTTCCCAGATTATGGTTGTTAGGAAGGAGGATAGGGATCATCAGTAGTTCTGAACCACTGACCTAATCCTACCACAAATTTAAAAATGCAATAACAACAATAAAATAAAGTATAGTGGATTTTTTTTCCTTTCTGGACTAGGTTGTCTCAATATAAGTCAACCACAGATTTGAATGAAATTTCCATTTTCTCATTTTTTTCCATTTTCTTATTTTCATCATGAAGTTTAATTTCCTTTTGTTGAAAACTATGATAACACAGGTACACAAACTTATCAACATAAAAGGGGAAAGGCATGCATTAGATATTGTTATTATATGCTATCATATTTCTATGTATTCTGATAGTGCTATCATTTTTAATGAAAATATTAATTTTACCACTCAAGTCATTGACCTCTGAGTTTTACATTTACACATATCCCTATGCCACTCACATACATGCATATATTAGAGATGTAATCTTTTTACCGAAAAGGTGTAAGTTTGTTGTTCTTCCCTGTCCACTGGTTGAAGTAAGGTGAGGTAGCGAGTGATACCAGTCTGTGTGACAGTGAAAACTGAGGTGTAATCGTTCAAAAAAAGGTGAAGCTCTGGATCTTTTGTCTTTAAAAGAAAATGATGTTATTATTTAAAATGTGGGATAAATAATGCAACTATCAGTTTACTACCTGCAAATTAATTTTTAAATTGCATTATGAAAATATACATTACTATTAAAATTTTTCAAGAAATGCTTATTTACATATTGACTCACACTTGAGTTAAACTAGTTAAAATAATTTATTTTGTGGAAAACAGAAATACTGAATACTAGTATAACTGATGCAACTAAAAGGCAAAAATAAAAACAGCAGGGATAGAATAAAATAGGAACAATTTGATTAAAGATATCCTAATTGATTATTTAATCTCAATATTTTACAAAATTTTATTGAACTTGAGAAAAAAGATACACATTCAAGAAAAGGAAATTGGAACTCAGATTTTTAGTTGTTGGATTTATAATTACACTATAGTAATGAACTTTGTATAAGTATATTACTATTCTGTTTACACTTTTAATGTAAAACAGAAATAAAAGTGGTTATATATGATTCACTATCTATAAATATCATGCTTGATTTTTTCCTTATTTAAATACTATAGATATTATACAAAGGAAACATGATATTTATTTTAATTAAAGTATTTCAGGTCGCTAGGATGAAAATATATGAATTTACCATGCTTGACAGAAGCATCTAGAAAATAAAGGTACATACTTAAAAGTAAACTATTACTAGATTTCAAAATGTGTAATTAGATAAACATTAAATATCCTTTATGATTTCATTGTCTTAATACATTAAAGAAAGACACTAATCTCTGGAATTCAGAGAAATAACAACACAAAAAACATTAAGTCAGAATATGTATATTGGTGTCCACAAGTGAAATGAGATCAGGCACATCAGAATTTTATGTGTACTTCTGAATATTATGTAAAGCATGGAGTGAAAATGTGATTCAATTAAAGATTCCTTTTTTAAGTCAGGTATCAAGGGTTCAGGATAGATAAAGTCTAGAATTGTTGATACCTGTTAAGTGAAAGACAAACTTACATTTACAATTTTCTCTACACACCAAGAAATTTAAAATGCATGCTACCATATTAAAATGGGAATGATTTGAACCCCAACATATTTAATTTGAACATTTTATTAAATAATCAACATATATACATTTCAAATATTTTTAAAATAAATGATTTTATTTGAACTTGAAACAATTCTGTTTGCTATATCATCGTAACTTATCTCAATAATATTTTTATAGAAGCCCAGAGCACTACATTTATCCTGAAAAAATAAAAAAACAATAATATAGATTATTTTTTCCTTTTGTCTAGCTTTATGAAATGATTTTGTTAAGAGATGTTAAAAAAAAAGAGGGTTCAAATGTTTTATCAAATATGTAGTTAATAAAAATCTGACACTTTATTTGGAGAAGTATACTATACTATGCAGTATTAACCATATTTTGAATCACATTTTGAGGTCTTACTCTTATTTTATCATAATCCAGTCATTTGTAATAAAATTCAACTATTATTATTTAAATTAAACATGCTAGAATAGTATCAATAAAAAATAAATTTCAGTGTTTGTGACTGATTTTACCTAATCCTTGGTTTTCAAGTTCATTTTGCTTTTTTGTTTTTTTCATTTTATAGCAATTTTGCTGCCCAGATTCTTTAATTATTCATTTTTCCACTTTGCAATTCAGGATAGCTAAGGTTTACTAAGTGACTTGCTTTTACACAGCAACATTTCTCCTTTGTTCAATTCCATCTGAATTCTCCATTACTTTTATAACTATTCCTCTCTCAATTTCTGCTCATCATCTGATATCTGTTAATGTGTAAATGATATGTATTCATTCAAATACTCACTGAATATTTTAATACTTTGTTTTAGTTAATTATGGTGGTAGCACAAGATTGCAATGAGTGTTACATTGTGAATCAGTTTATGGATATGTAATTCGGTGTAGCACAGTTGTATGACAAAAAAATAACATCCAATTTATGAAAAACAGAAAACATTCGTAGTCAAATGCTTCCCACTTAAAGATGATATAAGCACAATTTCATAAGCAGATAATGTAAAGTAAATATAAACAAAACTCCTTAACTAGATTCATATTTGATAACCAGAAACATTAAGTAACTCTTTATCACTCAACTGTCTCTACTTATTGAGTTTTTTTTTTTTATAATAACAAGTTAGAAAAAAACCTTTCCCAGAACTGTAGATTGTTTCATGCAAAAAAGAGGTAGTCCTAAAGCAGGCACTGTACATGGCATATTTCAGCACATTCATCTCTGATTAAAATGAAGAATTTATAGTTAATGATTATTTAAAGTAAAATGTTTCTCATATGCATACACACACACACATTCAAGGAATATACTAATGGTAAATATCTGCATTTTTTTTGAACAATATTTTAAAGAGTTGGGTCTGGAAATGTTCAAGTGATTAGTACTCAGAGTTTCATTATAGATTTCTTGGTAAGGATAGCAACAATTTCAGGTATGGTATAAATTTACTATAAAAGTGACAGATAGTTCTCTGAGTTAATATTCTAATAGGAATAGTAGGCTTAATTAGTATATTCATAAATGCATTCAAAATCATCACTTTGTAAGTCAGTATGCACACGATAGACAGATTACTGATTAAAACACATTTCCCCCTTCTAACATAAGCAATGCTAATTTATTTAATAGTATAGTATTTTATAGTACTACAGCATAAAGTATGACTTTTTATTTAACTGAATTATATATTTTCTAAGATGGTAAAATAACCTGATATCAGATTTCAATCAAAACACACAAAAAAAGAATGTATAAGTAAACTCATACAGAATTTGACTCTAAATATACAAATATAAATTTTTTATATTATTTGATGATAGAGATTTAAATATGACAGTTTATTGGATTTGAAGTTGATATTGGATTCCAAAGGTTATCCAAACATGATTTCACACAAACACACACAAAATTATATGTACTTCATGCATATGTACATACAATACAGAATCGTGTACACATAAATACATTTATATGAGCACATAAGAATGTATACATTTAAATGCATATAGATTATAAAGCATATTTGGAAAAAATAAAAAAAAATCATCTCTATCAATTTGAATTAGTTGATAGTAGTTTCTGAAGCAGTTTATTTGAAAGAAT